>CM062394.1:18423009-19002606 GCA_031304145.1 Cardiospermum halicacabum | reverse complement strand
AAGAAATTCGATTCCGAATCGATCCCCGGACAGGTCCTCCCTCATGTGGTTGTTGACGAGAAGTACTCCCAATCTACAAAATAATTAATCTAATTAACACCCTATAAGATGGGAAAGGATTTTGTTGGAACTTCTGTTATAGTTATTAAAACAATATCCAAACTTATAACATCATAACATACACCATCAGTTGCTGAGGTCTATAATCAACTTATAACCATTTTAGATAGCTTTATGTACAATGTTTACCTCAAACTTGCTCTTCTTAAATAACCTCCTACCTCCTGGTCTCCCCATATTCTTAATCACATGCAGTGCACATTTATTTCCATCATTACAATAACTGAAATTTGGAGCGAATAAAAAATCTATCAGTAAATAACTTAAAGGATCAGTGGTTTCTTTGCCAAGACTTGGCTTTGCAGATTTGGGGAAAATGATGCACCTTCGAACGTTATGCCCCACTCTCCCACATCTAGAACAGTGTCCTCGACCACTGTGTTTAGGATTCTGGTTCCCCTCCTCCTATGGATCCCTCATTCGATTCTTCTTCGGTCTTCCTGGCTTTCTTTTTACAATTGGGGGCAAAACAGTCTGATATTGAATGGATGGCCAAGATGTCTGGTCTGGAATAGGATGAATGACCTGAGAATATGTTTTTAACATTACGGATGTTGTCAGGTATTCATGTACCCATTGCACAACTTCTCTTCTTGTAGTTTTCATGACTGCTACTGCGTGTTTGCAAGGAATTCCTGAAATTGTCCATTCGTTGCAGTCACAAGATCCAGTTTGCATATTTACCAGCTTATATCCCTTGCCGTCCTTCACTTCAAATTCAACATCAGAAGAGCATAACACAGTGACATACCTCCCTAAATCCATATTATCTTTCAGTCTTTTATTTATATTCGGAGGTATCCTCTCTGTAATACTTTTCGCAAATTCAAATCTCTTCCTAATCAACTTCATGCATTTCCTCCTTATATTTTCAAACATCTGAAGTATAGGTTGAGAGCGAATTTTGTTAACCCAACTATTTGTGCATTCAGATATATTGTTTGTCACATGATCATACTTAACATGGACATCAAAAGCATGCCTTGACCACCGGGATGGTTTTAGCTTGTTCAAGTAATTGTATGCATCTCCATCGATATTCTGTAATACAGACATGGCTTCTTTAAATGCTGGTAGGTTAGACGCCTTGGCGGCTGCCCAAATCTGATCACCTACAATTTAAAATGGCATATTTTTATCAAAATAGCCAATCAAATAGACATTGTACGCTGCAGTATTTTAAAAGAAATTTAAAACTATCTGATATCTATAAGTTAAATCCAAATGCTTATACAAGGATGTATCATCAAATGTACTATCTCACATCCATTTATTCACCATATACATAGACAATCAATGTGATAGAGGCTAGACAAATAAGATTTCCAACACCTACAATTCTTATTTATAGATATTAAATACGATGCAAAAATCAATAGAACTGGCAATTCAAAAATAGGTTATTCATGAATAATTTATTCTAATAATATAGATTCTGCCAGACATTTACAAATTCCCCCTCCTACTAAAATTGTCTCCAAAATGTAATTAATAAATCCCTCCCTTCATAGGCCAACTGTTTTAAAATCTAAAATTTAAAACTACATATAAGGTTAGTCAATGCTACCTGTTATAAGGAACAACCTTTTAATTGAAGAAATATATTTGAAATTAAAACTGACATGCTTAAATAGTTAAATACCTGCCAGACAGCCGGGATGTAAGGTCCACAATTATAGGCTAGAATTTTTCGATAAAATTTTTATTCCTTTATTAGAATAGTAAATAGGTTATTAGAGATAATTTAGAACCATAAGACGTGCAACTTGGGTACTAGTGGCATTATAGTAAATATTAGGAACATCCAAGGGCATTTTGGTCATTTTTCCACCTAAGAGGTGATAGAATACATATAAGGAGCTATAGAAAGATTTGGTTATTTCCTTTAATTTCCAAGTTCAAGTGGGTTCAAAGGTTAATTTTAAATTAATCTAGGGAAAGGTCAAAGATGGTCAAAGGACCTAAATGAAAAGAAATGAAAAGCCTTCATTAAAATATAAATAGAATAAAGTTGGTGGTCATGAAATGGAATTATTAGAAAGTCAAAGGACCACTTAGCGATCATTGGAAAGATGAAGGACCATGTGGCAATTACCCAAATGAAGACTAGTATATAAGTGGAGGGGATCTAGAAAATTCACCATAATTCTTCACTCTTCAAGAAAGCTTCATCTTTCTCCTCTCTAGCAAGCTTGGCCAACCACCCTAAGGAGCACCATAACTCCATTTTTCTTCTTCTACTTCTACCAACTAACTTCCAAATTCCCTTCTCTACCTTCTTCACATCCTAGAAACACCATTCAAGTAAAGAAAACAAGCATAAACAACAAGATTTGGCAAGAATCAAGGTAAGACTATCAAACCCTAGTTTTCATTCATGGGTGATTTGAACTTAGCTTAGCATGGTAATGAGGTCTTGAGGTTAAGGAGATGATTTTAATGGTTAAAAAGCCCTTGGTTATGTTCTTAGTTTTATAGTTATGGTATTAGAAAGAGAAGTACCCAAGTTAGCATGTAAAGTTGATATTAGTGTTGTTTATGGTTGAATCTTGTGAAGATGAATGCTAAAATCTTGTTTTCATGATTAGTAGAACCAAAGGAAGATCATAAGGAGCAAGAACAAGCCTAGAAGGAAACTCTCAAGTGAGGTTTGTACCCTAAGCCCTAAAGGTTTTGTTGTTGGTTTCATGTTTGATATGATTTGCATGCTAAAATGGTTTTTATGGTGATGTATATAATTGTTTGTTGGTTAAAAAAAAATTTGATCAATATTTTTGGAAGCATGGATATATGCTATAAAGTTAGTAGAGACTTATTTGAAGTATTTGGCTCTAAGAAATAATAGATTTGTGATGGTTGATGTTTGTTTGAATAAAATGATATGGTTTTGAAAACAATTCCAGCCTATTCTAGAAAATACTGAAACTGTCCTCTAATTGGTTGAATTTTTAGAAATAGTTAGAAATATAATTAGACCAAGACCTACGGGATTGAAATGTTCCTTTATAAGTCTAGTGTGAACGAGTAAAATTTGGTGCTGAGATAATTCCATTTAATACCCTAATTGATGTCAAGAAGGCAATACATGCAGACTGTCCTGAAATAGGGCATGTCTAAAACTTGATATAAATGTGAAAAATAGTTAGAGGCCTATTTGGAAAAAGTTGTGTACGTGAAAAATGTTTGTTTACATGTGTATTAGTAGACTGGAAAATTTGAAAGTGAAATAAGTTCATTTGATAAGCCTTTTAATGATAAGAGTCCAATACATACAAACTGTCCCTAACAGGGCAGTTTGGTAACCTAAATTTTGTGGCATACCAAAACCTAAGCTAAAAGACTCAAAATGTACTGAAATTTAAACAGTAGAAAGTTAAGATCTCAAATAAGACTCACACCAAAAATCATGATAATTGGAATTGATTTGATAAGGTTTTAAGCAAAGTGAAATCAGCTCTGTAACACCTTCCCAGATTTCAGTGAATCTGGAATGGTGAAAATGAGATGATTAAAAATATTTTGACCTTGAATTAATGACAAGTGAAGCCATCATAACATATAAGGATGAGTTACGACAATGATAGAAGTGGTTTGAAGTTAATTAAATACCTATAGAATAAATTATGCCAAATCAAATTCGAACTACTCAGTTTGTTTGAAAACTGGAATTGTTACCACTAGATAATAAACTTTTATAACAACACTTTTACTTGATGTTTAGCATAGCATACTTGTATAATGTGATATAATTTATACATAAATGTAAAGATGACATAAATAGAGATCTTGTAAAAGAATATTTGAAAGAAATGTTTAATTTATGGATGAAATTGGATGCTTATGCATCCTATTGAAAATAGAAGTAATGTGATTATTAGCATCGAATCGAATGATGATGGTATCGTTAGTACTTAATAAAAGAATGATTTAATAGTATAAACATATGAAAGATGAATTGAAGCGATAGCCTTTGTAGAATACCGTTAGAGGATGAAAGGCATGCCTTAGGAACTAGAAGTGCACTTCACCCTGAAAGTTGAATGAAATGAGACGATGATGATGATGATTCGGCCTTCGGGTCTATCGGCGGCCCTCGGGTCTATCGGCGGCTCTCGGGCCGAAACAGTTCCGTTTCCTCCATAGGTTATTCTAAGGGGGCTATCAATAATAAGAAAATGAATAACTAACATAAGTTGTGTTTAAATCTCAAATGATTAAAGGTATAAGGCTAAATGAAATCTTATTGAATAATAGAATATATGGAAATAAATGGATTCCTGTATAACTTACTAACCACATGTAAGTTAAACTAACATGAAAATTTACATTAATTGGATTCTTGGAAACTTTAATGAATTTGCCTTTGTAATGATGTTTGGAAACATTTTATATTGATTGATCTTGGGTGTACTTGTTTTAAATGAATGATTTGTATTGAAAATAAAGGTAAGCATTTGTGTTGCGTGCCCCGGGCACGGGGTACAAACCAGGCATTGTTGCCTGACGTTTTATTTTCTATGTTTTCTTTTTTTCCTTTATTTAATAACAATCCAGGAAAGGCAATCGGGGGGAAAACATCAAGGACCACTCTAAGTATGAAGATATGGTTTCAGGAAAAGACTAGGGCAGGTTACCATGTGAAGCAAATGAAATTTTTAAGAGAAGGAATGATGATAAGTAAAATGCATGTTGACATGTACAGTTATATGCATAATCTGAATGCGTACTTGTATATTAAAGAAAAGTTTGATGAACTGATGAAGAATTAGCCTACGGGCTAAAGTGTAACTTGCTATATGGATACTTGATATGTAAATTAAATACTTGTATTGTATAAAGAATGTTACTAGTATGTACATATAATTAATGTTTTGATGTATGATTCGAATAACAGATTATTAATATATGACATTGGTAAATGGATAATTAATTGATAAATATAATTTGATAAGGTGACGTTGGTCTCTTATCAGGTTAATAATCGGGTAAGGGTTCGACGTCACATGTTTTGTTTTGGTATCAGAGCAGGGTCTAGGACACTTTTGTTTGTGCTTGTTTGTAATTGTTTATAATCGTTTGCCTTGTTTGTGCATTAGAGATACATAAGGAATCATTGCATTGCATAAATATAATTGTGTCCTTGGTACCAACCCGATTGCTTCCTGGATATGTAGGTTAGAAGACATGAGTTCACAAAGGGCTACCTCCGTACACGCGGAGGAGGGTACAAGTAGAAGTGTTGAGAGCATTAGAGATCTGAATAGAAATCCAAGTCCTCCTAGGCAGCCCTCAGAGGGGCATGAATCTGTCAACATCCCTCCTGACCCTATGGCTGAGCAAGCGAGGGCGTTTGCTCAAATTGCGGACCTCCTAGGGCATGTAGTACAAGGAGGATTGGCTAGACCTGCTAGGGCAGAGAAACCAGCTTTAGAAAGACTTTCGAAGAGGAAAACCCACAATTTCACTGGTTCTAAAGATGAGGATCCCTCCAAAGCTGAAGACTGGTTGGAGGACATGAGCAGGGTACTGGAGGAAATTCATTGCAACGAAGAGGAGAAACTAGAATGTATAGTATCCCTGCTGCAAGGAGACGCATACAGATGGTGGACCTCACTGGTTAGTACTGTCCGCCAAGAAGTGGTTAAACTGGGAATTTTTCCAAGAAGAGTTCAGAAAGAACTATGTGGGCCAGGTATTCCTAGATGAGAAGAGAATGGATTTCCTACATTTGAAGCAGAAAGACAAATCAGTAATGGAATAAAAGATTGAATTTGTAAGACTGAGCAAGTATGGCCCCGAGTTAATTCCCAACAACAGAGAGAAGTGCAGGAAGTTTAGAGAGGGGTTACATTTGGATATTAGAAAGACCCTATTGGCCCTTGAGACTGATGATTTCAATAAGTTAGTGGAGAGGGCCATAGAAGCAGAAAGATTACGTAATATTGATAAAAGTAAAGGTAAAAGAAAGTTTGGTTCGAAAAGTGGGGCCACCAGCGGTGGTAATCCAAGTAAGAGGACCAATATGGAGGCAACAAGAACAGCACCTAGAAGTCAAGGAGGCAGGGGTAATCAGCCTGCCCAGTCAGTTGCTAGTACTCCCTCAGTTGCTAGAACGAGATCAGAAAGCCTAAATGCCAAATTTGGTAAGGAACATTGGGGTGAATGCAGAAAGCTTACAGGTGCCTGTTACATATGTGGTTCTCAAGAGCACCTGGCTCGTAATTGTCCTAATGATCGGAACAAGCCTAGGTCACCGGCAGAAGGAGCCTCTACAGCTCCCAAGAATGTTAAGCCTGCTCAAGGTGGCGATCGAAAGAGAGCAGTCTCTGGTGCTGGTAGCCGAGCAGAGGGAAAGGCGCCAGCACGTACATATGCCATGCGGGGGCGAGAAGAGATAGACACTCCCGATGTGGTGACAGGTACTTTCCATATTTTTAATACACCTGTCTTTATATTGATTGATCCCGGGTCCACATTGTCATATATTTGTAATAAATTCTTTCGGACCAAGGATGGGAATCGGGAAAACCGATCATAGTATAATAGTCTCCAACCCACTGGGACAGGAAATGATTGTTGACCGAATTTATAGGTATGTACCACTAGAAGTAGGAGGAGAAATTTTTTAATAGTAACCTGTTAGAATTGAAGAGTGGGGAGTTTGACGTTATACTTGGGATGGATTGGTTATCGAAATATAACGCTCAGCTGGACTGTCGAAACAAGAAGGTAACCCTTAGAAATTCTGATAAGGAAATAACTATTACTGGTGATAGAAGGAATTGCCTTGACAATGTAATTTCAGCCATTAAGGCTGAAAGAATGCTTAAGAAGGGATGTAAGGGTTACCTTGCTCACGTAATGGAGCTGAATAAACCAAGTATGGAAAGGAAATTTATCCCTACGGTGTCAGAATTCTTGGATGTGTTTCCAGAAGAGCTACCTGGACTGCCTCCAGAAAGAGAAGTAGAGTTCAGTATTGAACTTATTTTAGGAGCGTCTCCAGTGTCTATGGCACCGTATAGGATGGCTCCTGCGGAGTTAAAGGAGTTGAAGACTCAATTGCAAGAGCTCTTAGATAAGGGATTTATTAGACCGAGTGTATCTCCATGGGGTGCGCCAGTCTTATTTGTTCGCAAGAAGGACGGATCCTTAAGGTTGTGTATCGACTATCGACGACTGAATAAGCTTACAGTGAAGAATAAGTATCCGCTTCCACGCATAGATGATCTATTTGATCAGTTAAGGGGAGCTGGAGTCTTTTCAAAGATTGATCTAAGATCTGGATATCATCAATTAAGGATTAAGGAGGAGGATATTCCAAAAACTGCTTTCAGAACCAGATATGGACATTATGAGTTCATTGTAATGCCATTTGGTCTTACCAACGCACCGGCATTTTTCATGGATCTAATGAATAGAATATTCAAACCATGTCTGGACCAGTTCGTGGTGGTATTTATTGATGATATCCTAGTGTATTCGAAGACTCCAGAGGAGCATGATAAGCATTTGAGGATAGTGCTACAAACCTTAAGGAAAAGAAATTGTATGCTAAGCTGAGCAAGTGTGATTTTTGGATGGAACAAGTAACTTTCTTGGGACATGTGGTATCGAAGGAAGGGATTAGTGTGGATCCAAAGAAGATAGAAGCCATAATTGCATGGGAACCCCCAAGGAATGTAGCGGAGTTAAGGAGCTTCCTTGGGTTAGCTGGATATTATCGTCGATTTGTGAAGGGATTTTCTTCTATAGCTAATCCATTGACTCGATTATTGCATAAAGGAGTGAAGTTTGAATGGACGAGTAGATGCCAAGAAAGATTTGAGCGTCTGAAGAAAATATTAACTGAAGCTCCTATCTTAGTACAACCGGAGGAAGGGAAAGAATATGTTATCTACAGTGATGCTTCCTTACAAGGATTGGGGTGTGTGCTAATGCAAGATGGAAAAGTGATAGCTTATGCCTCTAGGCAACTCAAGCCACATGAAACGTAATTACCCCACACATGACCTGGAGTTAGCAGCCATTGTTTTTGCCTTAAAGATATGGAGGCACTACTTGTATGGCGAAAGTGTTATATCTATACAGATCATAAGAGCCTCCAATATCTTCCTACTCAGAAGAAGTTGAACTTGAGACAGCGCCGATGGATGGAATTCCTAAAGGACTATGATTGTGTAATTGATTACCATCCAGGAAAGGCGAACAAAGTAGCAGATGCTCTGAGTAGGAAGTCTGCGTATACATTGGCAATGTTAATGGCTAATTTGAGCTTGAAAGATAATGTTCTTGTGGCTGAACTACGGGCGAAACCTGATTTGATACCACAAATACTGGAAGCTCAAAAGTCGGATCCAAAAGTAGGAGAATGGATAAGGAAGATATCAGATGGGAAGCCTACCGAATTTCAACAGAAAGCAAATGGTGGACTGTACTACAAAGATCGACTATATGTACCAACAAAATTGGGTGTACGAGAAATGATCCTAAAAGAAGCTCACCATCAGGCCTTTGCTGTCCACCCAGGTGCCACCAAGATGTTTCAAGAGTTAAAAGCAATGTTCTGGTGGCCAGGTATGAAAAGGAGTATAGTCGAATTTGTGGGAAGATGTTTAATATGTCAACAAGTGAAGGCGGAACACCAAGTGCCTTCTGGACTATTGCAACCCATAAGCATACCGGAGTGGAAATGGGATAGGGTAACCATGGATTTCGTGGTAGGATTACCTATGACTAGAGAGAAGCATGATGCTATATGGGTTATAGTTGATCGATTAACCAAGTCTGCACACTTCTGCCAGTCCGAATAGATTACTCTTTGGAAAGATTGGCAGAATTGTATATAAAGAGATAATAAGGATACATGGTGTTCCTTCATCGATTATATCGGATAGGGATCCCAGATTCACTTCCAGATTTTGGAAGAAGCTTCAGGATGCTATGGGAACCCGATTACATTTCAGTACGGCCTTTCACCCTCAAACGGATGGACAGTCGGAGAGGGTAATTCAGATATTGGAAGATATGCTTCGGTGTTGTATACTTGAATTCGGAGGTAGCTGGGAAAGATACTTGCCACTAGTGGAATTTGCTTATAATAATAGCTACCAAGCAAGTATACAAATGGCTCCTTACGAAGCATTATATGGAAGAAAATGCAGAACACCTCTCTGCTGGAAATTGTCTGAACCTAAAGTGGTAGGACCAGAGATGATTCGAGAGACTATTCGAGACAAACTAAAGGAGGCCTCGGATCGTCAAAAGTCATATGCTGATTTGAAAATGAAGGACATTGAATTTGAAGTCGGAGATAAAGTCTTCCTTAAAGTATCGCCATGGAAGAAAGTATTACGATTTGGGCGAAAAGGAAAGCTAACTCCTAGGTTTATTGGGCCGTACGAGGTTATAGAACGAGTAGGCCCAGTAGCCTATAGGCTTGCATTACCGCCGGAACTGGAAAAGATTTATAACGTATTCCATGTGTCGATGCTTAGGAGATACCGCTCAGACCCTTCCCATATATTAAGGAAAGAGGAAATAGAGGTTAAACCGGACTTATCTTATGAGGAAGAGCCGGTGAAGATATTGGCTAAAGAAGTAAAGCAGTTGAGAAACAAGTCTGTCCCTCTAGTTAAAGTGTTATGGAGAAATCACGCGGTAGAGGAAGCTACATGGGAAACGGAAGAGCACATGAGAAAACAATATCCCTACTTATTCGATACAGGTAAAGTTTCGAGGACGAAACTTTTAAGGGGGGTAGGGTTGTAAGGTCCACAATTATAGGCTAGAATTTTTCGATAAAATTTTTATTCTTTTATTAGAATAGTAAATAGGTTATTAGAGATAATTTAGAACCATAAGACGTGCAACTTGGGTACTAGTGGCATTATAGTAAATATTAGGAACATCCAAGGGCATTTTGGTCATTTTTCCACCTAAGAGGTGATAGAATACATATAAGGAGCTATAGAAAGATTTGGTTATTTCCTTTAATTTCCAAGTTCAAGTGGGTTCAAAGGTTAATTTTAAATTAATCTAGGGAAAGGTCAAAGATGGTCAAAGGACCTAAATGAAAAGAAATGAAAAGCCTTCATTAAAATGTAAATAGAATAAAGTTGGTGGTCATGAAATGGAATTATTAGAAAGTCAAAGGACCACTTAGCAATCATTGGAAAGATGAAGGACCATGTGGCAATTACCCAAATGAAGACTAGTATATAAGTGGAGGGGATCTAGAAAATTCACCATAATTCTTCACTCTTCAAGAAAGCTTCATCTTCTCCTCTCTAGCAAGCTTGGCCAACCACCCTAAGGAGCACCATAACTCCATTTTTCTTCTTCTACTTCTACCAACTAACTTCCAAATTCCCTTCTCTACCTTCTTCACATCCTAGAAACACCATTCAAGTAAAGAAAACAAGCATAAACAACAAGATTTGGCAAGAATCAAGGTAAGACTATCAAACCCTAGTTTTCATTCATGGGTGATTTGAACTTAGCTTAGCATGGTAATGAGGTCTTGAGGTTAAGGAGATGATTTTAATGGTTAAAAAGCCCTTGGTTATGTTCTTAGTTTTAGTTATGGTATTAGAAAGAGAAGTACCCAAGTTAGCATGTAAAGTTGATATTAGTGTTGTTTATGGTTGAATCTTGTGAAGATGAATGCTAAAATCTTGTTTTCATGATTAGTAGAACCAAAGGAAGATCATAAGGAGCAAGAACAAGCCTAGAAGGAAACTCTCAAGTGAGGTTTGTACCCTAAGCCCTAAAGGTTTTGTTGTTGGTTTCATGTTTGATATGATTTGCATGCTAAAATGGTTTTTATGGTGATGTATATAATTGTTTGTTGGTTAAAAAAAAAATTTGATCAATATTTTTGGAAGCATGGATATATGCTATAAAGTTAGTAGAGACTTATTTGAAGTATTTGGCTCTAAGAAATAATAGATTTGTGATGGTTGATGTTTGTTTGAATAAAATGATATGGTTTTGAAAACAATTCCAGCCTATTCTAGAAAATACTGAAACTGTCCTCTAATTTGGTTGAATTTTTAGAAATAGTTAGAAATATAATTAGACCAAGACCTACGGGATTGAAATGTTCCTTTATAAGTCTAGTGTGAACGAGTAAAATTTGGTGCTGAGATAATTCCATTTAATACCCTAATTGATGTCAAGAAGGCAATACATGCAGACTGTCCTGAAACAGGGCATGTCTAAAACTTGATATAAATGTGAAAAATAGTTAGAGGCCTATTTGGAAAAAGTTGTGTAAGTGAAAAATGTTTGTTTACATGTGTATTAGTAGACTGGAAAATTTGAAAGTGAAATAAGTTCATTTGGTAAGCCTTTTAATGATAAGAGTCCAATACATACAAACTGTCCCTAACAGGGCAGTTTGGTAACCTAAATTTTGTGGCATACCAAAACCTAAGCTAAAAGACTCAAAATGTACTGAAATTTAAACAGTAGAAAGTTAAGATCTCAAATAAGACTCACACCAAAAATCATGATAATTGGAATTGATTTGATAAGGTTTTAAGCAAAGTGAAATCAGCTCTGTAACACCTTCCCAGATTTCAGTGAATCTGGAATGGTGAAAATGAGATGATTAAAAATATTTTGACCTTGAATTAATGATAAGTGAAGCCATCATAACATATAAGGATGAGTTACGACAATGATAGAAGTGGTTTGAAGTTAATTAAATACCTATAGAATAAATTATGCCAAATCAAATTCGAACTACTCAGTTTGTTTGAAAACTGGAATTGTTACCACTAGATAATAAACTTTTATAACAACACTTTTACTTGATGTTTAGCATAGCATACTTGTATAATGTGAAATAATTTATACATAAATGTAAAGATGACATAAATAGAGATCTTGTAAAAGAATATTTGAAAGAAATGTTTAATTTATGGATGATATTGGATGCTTATGCATCCTATTGGAAATAGAAGTAATGTGATTATTAGCATCGAATCGAATGATGATGGTATCGTTAGTACTTAATAAAAGAATGATTTAATAGTATAAACATATAAAAGATGAATTGAAGCGATAGCCTTTGGAGAATACCGTAGAGGATGAAAGGCATGCCTTAGGAACTAGAAGTGCACTTCACCCTGAAAGTTGAATGAAATGAGACGATGATGATGATGATTCGGCCTTCGGGTCTATCGGTGACCCTCGGGTCTATCGGCGGCCTTCGGGTCGATTAGCGGCCTTCGGGTCTATCGGCGGCTCTCGGGCCAAAACAGTTCCGTTTCCTCCATAGGTTATTCTAAGAGAGCTATCAATAATAAGAAAATGAATAACTAACATAAGTTGTGTTTAAATCTCAAATGATTAAAAGTATAAGGCTAAATGAAATCTTATTGAATAATAGAATATATGGAAATAAATGGATTCCTATATGACTTACTAACCACATGTAAGTTAAACTAACATGAAAATTTACATTATTTGGATTCTTGGAAACTTTAATGAATTTGCCTTTGTAATGATGTTTGGAATCATTTTATGGATTGATTGATCTTGGGTGTACTTGTTTGAATTATTGATTTGTATTGAAAATAAAGGTAAGCATTTGTGTTGCATGCCCCGGGCACGGGGTACAAACCAGGCATTGTTGCCTGACGTTTTATTTTCTATGTTTTCTTTTTCCTTTATTTAAAAACAATCCAGGAAAAGCAATCGGGGGAAAACATCAAGGATCACTCTATGTATGAAGATATGGTTTCAAGAAAAGACTAGGGCAGGTTACCATGTGAAGAAAATGAAATTGTTAAGAGAAGGAATGATGATAAGTAAAATGCATGGTGTTATGTACAGTTATATGTATAATCTGAATGCGTACTTGTATAATAAAGAGAAGTTTGATGAACTGATGAAGAATTGGCCTACGGGCTAAAGTGTAACTTGTTATATGGATACTTGATATGTAAATTAAATACTTGTATTGTATAAAGAATGTTACTAGTATGTACATATAATTAATGTTTTGATGTATGATTCGAATAACAGATTATTAATATATGACATTAGTAAATGGATAATTAATTGGTAAATATAATTTGATGAGGTGACGTTGGTCTCTTATCGGGTTAATAATCGGGTAAGGGTCCGACATCACAGAGATTGTGTAGATCGATTAGCCAAATCTTGATCCTCACTAGGATATGTTGGTATACTTGATCTATTTTCAGAAGTCAATTTTATTTCCAAACTCCCCCTCACTTTTTCAAACGTTTTACTTTGAGCCACCGGTTATAAAAAGTTTAAGAAATAGACGAAAAAACAAATGGGACCTTAGAAAAAAAATTAGCTACATTAGTTAAAGTTCAGCTTCGAAAGTTCAAGTCACCGTAAGTAGAGATGTCAATGGGTTGAATTTGGGCATATCAGAATGTATCGAAACCCGAACTCAATAAGTGTCCAAACCCGATCTCAATAAGTGTTTTTTTTTAAAAAATTTCATTCGAACTTGTCATGGATCTAGCAGGTTCGAGTTGGATTTTAACTTGCGGATGTGAGTTTACCCACGTGTGACATCCGATCCCCGGACTCGGATGACCTTGAAATTCTTCTCATCATAGATCTTAGGCTTAGTAGAAATTTTAGCCTTCTTAGTCTTCTTTGAAGGGCTTGGAGTAGATTGATTTTTCCTCTTAGCAATAATGTACCTAGAATGAACCAAAACATGTAGATTCAGCTAAAGATTCAATGTTCACTATCGTATTCAAAGCGAAACCAAGAAGTAAAAACTATTCCTACTGATTCTAGTCTATAACATTGACAATCACAAATAAAAACTCGATATAATCTCTCAAATCTTAAAAATTAGAAATAGCATTTTCAGTCGCATTGAACTTATTCACCGGTAAACAAAACCTATAGACAAAATTTCAGTAATATCCAAAACCCAACAGAAATCAAATCAAAATTAAGAACTGAAACCCTAGATTTTCGCAACAGAGAGTCGAAATACTTCAAACTAAACAAAATAGACATACAAATTTGACAACAATTAACCAAAAGTAATCGAAATATAAGTAGTTGAGATGAACATAACTTGGTTGTTGTATTGAAGTATCAAGAGATTGAAAGATGAATTCGACAGAGAGATGCGAACAAATTCAATTCGAATAAAAAGGATTCAGTCATGCAAATGAACGTAACGGTCTAATTGATTTGTTTTTTTTTAAAGATAAAATAATAGATGTAATGATGAAGAAATTAGGAGATGGCGTACAGATTAGGAACTCGCTATATCAGAGTTAACCGAAACGACACCTATGACAAGATTTTAAAATTTTTGCCTAAGTGTCGCTTGCAGATGCTGCCACCATAGAAGTTGGTAAGCGACATAGCCTTGAGATGATATAAGCTCAGGCAAGAATCTATGAAACACAACCGACGTGATATAAGCTCGCCTTATTTACATGAAACTATGCAAAATGTAACAACAAAACGGACGATATGCTTCCAATTTCGCCTCAAAATATTAAAACTAGGCAATGCAATGAAAGAAAACTCAAGATATCGCATGGAGGTTTGGCGGGAAAGATCGATTTTTCAGCCAACACAAGTTTACTTCGCCCAATGACCAATTCCAGGTGACATCATAAATGAGGAAGAGTCATATAACTTGGTTGTTGTATTGAAGTATCAAGAGATTGAAAGATGAATTCGACAGAGAGATGCGAAAAAATTCAATTCGAATAAAAAGGATTCAGTCATGCAAATGAACGTAACGGTTTAATTGATTTGTTTTTTTTAAAGATAAAACAATAGATGTAATGATGAAGAAATTAGGAGATGGCGTACAGATTAGGAACTCGCCATATCAGAGTTAACCGAAACGACACCTATGACAAGATTTTAAAATTTTTGCCTAAGTGTCGCTTGCAGATGTCGCCACCATAGAAGTTGGTAGGCGATATAGCCTGGAGATGATATAAGCTCAGGCAAGAATCTATGAAACACAATCGACATGATATAAGCTCACCTTATTTATATGAAACTAGGCAAAATGTAACAACAAAACGGACGATATGCTTCCAATTTCGCCTCAAAATATTAAAATTAGGCAATGCAATGAACGAAAACTCAAGATATCGCCTAGAGGTTTGGCGGGAAAGATCGATTTTTCAGGCAACACAAGTTTACTTCGCCTCAATGACCAATTCCAGGTGACATCATAAATGAGGAAGAGTCACATTTTCCTTACTTTGGTGTCCTGCTAGGCGAGAGTTCAAGCGAGAATACTGACTTCGCCTTTTCCTTGGATTCAATTGGCGATGTTATTATGGAAAAATAACGTTTATCGCCACACTCCTCGTGCTCTTTGAGGCGAGATTTTATTAGTCCTCACCACTATTAATTTTAGTTATGGTGAGACTATTTGGCAATGAAAAGGATTCATCGCCTTCAACTTCAAGTTCTCCTAAAAATAAAAATCCTTACAAAATATGAACTTGGTCAGTAAAATTTAACACAATTAAGCAATATAATCATGGTTCTAATTTCAAATTTAATTGTGTAAAGAGATTGCTTTGTTTAGGGTTATTAGCATTGACCATGGTAAGTTCAGTTATGATCTTTCCATCATATTTAAAGGATCAAAGATGTATAAAACTTCTCTTATCCTGTAAATATATCCCTCAAATAATGTTTGAGTCTCTAACAATTAACAACAAAAGAGTCAGCAGACTTATTATCAAATAACTCTACAGCTCCAAACGGGGATATACTCTTCACTCTAAATGGTCCAGACCATTTAGATTTCAGCTTGCCTTGAAATAAATTGAGCTTGGTATTGTACAACAACACGTATTGTCCAGGTTTAAACTCTCTCTTGATAATCTTTTTGTCATGGTAATTTTTCATTTTCTACTTATACATTTCATGATTTTCATAAGCTTCTAGGTGTCCTTCATTCATCTCGTCCAATTGTAAAGTCTTTGTTTCCCTACTTTGTCATAGTCCATTTTTAAAAGCTTTACAACCCAATATGACTTATGTTCTAACTCCACTAGTAAATGGCATCCTTTGCCATATACCATTCTAAATGGTGACACTCCAATGAGAGTTTTGAAAGCTGTCCTATAAGCCCAATAGCATCATCCAGTTTAAAACTCCAATCTTTCCTAGACTCATTGACAGTCTTTTGTAGGATTCTTTTCAATTATCTATTCGACACTTCTATTTGACCATTTGCTTGAGGATGATAAGATGTAGTAATCTTATGGATAACTTCATACTTTTTAAGCACTTTTTCGAAAGCTCATTACAGAAATGAGACCCTCCATCACTAATTAGTACCTTAGGTATGCCAACTCGTGTAAAGATATTCTTCTTACAGAATTTCTCTACCACCTTGCTATCATTTGTGGTGCAAGTTATCGCCTCTACCCATTTGGGTGCATAATCTAATGCCATAAGTATATACTCATACTTGTTAGATTGAGGAAATGGCCCCATGAAATCTATTCCCCAAACATCAAATATTTCAACTTCAAGAATAAAATTCTGAGCCATTTCTTGTCTCTTTGAAATATTTCCCATTCTTTGGCATCTATCACAATTGGTAGCAAATGCATGAGCATCCTTAAAAAGTAAGGGCCAATAGAATCCACATTCAAGCACTTTGGTCGTTGTTCTAGTTCCAACAAAATGCCCTGCATACTTTGAAGAATACAATGCTTAAGAATATCAAAATTTTCCTCATATGGGATGCACCTCCTCAAAATTTGATCAGCACATTTTCTGAACAGATATGGTTCATCCCATATATACCTTTTCACATCATGACAAAATTTCATCTTCTGATGAGTGTTTAAACCTTCAGATAACACTTTACACGCAAGAAAGTTTGAATAATCGGCATACCATGGGTAAAATATTACCTCACAAAGAAACAATTGCTCATCAGGAAAATTTTCTTTTATGCCCACTTGAACTTTTCTGTCTTTAAACTGTAGCCTTGAAATGTGATCAGCAACCACATCTTCTGTTCCCTTTTTGTCTTTGATTTTAATGTCAAATTCCTGCAACAAAAGTACCCATCTAATCAATCTAGGTTTTGATTTTTTTTTAGCAAAGAGATACTTCAATGTTGCATGGTCTCTATGAACAACAATTTTAGATCCAAGTATATATGATCTAAATTTATCTAAAGTAAAGGCAATTGCTAGCAATTTTTTCTCTATGGTAGTATAATTCCTTTGAGCTACCACCAAGGATTTGCTTGCATAATAGATGACTTTGAACAACCTCTCTCGTCTTTGTCCAAGAACAACACCTACTGCATAATTTGATGCATCACACATGATCTCAATTTCACAGTTCCAATCAGGTGGAACTATAATAGATATTGAGACAAGTTTGTCTTTAAGTTGCACAAAATCTTTGAAACATTCATCAGTAAAATCAAATTTCTTATCTTTCTCCAACATAACACATAATGGTCTGGAGATTTTTGAAAAAACTTTTATGAATCTCCTGTAGAAACCTGCATGTCCTAAGAAACTTCTAATTCCCTTGACATTTGTAGGAGGAGGTAAATTGGCAATTACATCAATATTAGTTTTGTCTACTTCTAAACCCTTAGCAGACACTTTATGCCCTAGCACTATACATTCCCTAACCATAAAGTGACATTTCTCCCAGTTAAGAACCAAGTTGGGCTCTTCACATCTTTTTAGGACTTTACCCAGATTGTCAAGACAATTTTCAAAACTATCTCCAATAATGGAAAATCATCCATGAACACTTCTAAAATTTTACCAATAAAATCAAAGAAAATGGCTAGCATACATCTCTGGAATGTTCCTGGTGCATTACACAACCCAAATGGCATTCTATTGTAAGAAAAAGTCTCAAATGGACATGTAAAAGTGGTTTTGTGTTGATCATCAGGTGCGATTGGGATTTGGTTATATCCTGAACAGCCATCCAGAATAGAAATATGGATGTCCTACTAGCCTATCTAACATTTCATCAATGAAAGAAATGGGGAAAATGGTCCTTTCTAGTAGCATAATTCAAGATTCTATAATCACTACACATCCTCCATCTTGTGACTGTCCTAGTAGGAATTAATACATTCTTTTCATTCTTTATCACTATTATCCCTCCTTTCTTAGGCACACACTGCACTGGACTAACCTATTCACTATCCGAAATAGGAAAAATTATACCTGCATCAAGGAGCTTCAACACTTCTTTCTTATAAACCTCCTTCATAGTTGGATTTAATCGTCTCTGAGGTTGGATTTTTGGTGTATGCTCTTCCTCCAAGATGATTTTATGAGTGCAGAATGTTGGATTGATCCCTTTAATGTCTGTAATAGTCCATGCAACGGCTCTTTTGTATCTTCTCACCACTTGTAGAACACTCTCTTCCTGGTCACCTGTTAATTCATTTCACATGACAATTGGTAAGCTTAAATCTTTAGAGTTGAGATAAGCATACCTCAAATGACTAAGGAGTTCCTTCAACTCTAATTGTGGTGGTTTCTCTATAAAAGGAAGCATTGGTTCAGGTGATGGTTGAATTCCACTGATGTTGAGAATAAAATGTGAAGTCATAGACTCCAACTCCCTACTATAAGCACTTTCCTCAGGAATATCCATATTTACATCATTAATTAAAACATTATTCAAAGGATCAGTACTCCTCAATGTTAAGATCTTATCCATGAACTCTTCATCAGCTACTAATTGAATACTTTTCACTTCATTGAAATCATAGGGAAATTTCAATTATTCTAAAAGACTAAATTTTGCTTCCTCTCCATTTACCCTCAGGGTGAGCTCACCATTTGCCACATCTATTAACGCTCTACCTATTCTCAAAAACGGCCTACCTAGTAGCAAAGGTACATCTTCATCTACCTCCATGTTAAGTACCACAAAAATTACAGTTAACATAAACTTATTTACTATAACTATAACATCTTCTACCACTCCCTTAGCATGGGTAAAAGATTTGTCAACAAGTTGAAGTAAGACATTATCAGGCCTAAAATGTCCTATGCCTAACCTCTCATAGATAGCCAAAGGCATTAGGTTAATGCTGACTCCTAAATCACAAAGAACCCTTCCCTTGAACCTATCTCCAATTGTCAGAGGTATGGTAAACTTGCCAAGATCTTTCTCCTTCCTAGGAATTTGGTACTTCACAAGTTTGGCCACACTCTCATTAACATTTATACATCCCATATCAGCCAAATTTCTCCTGTTTGACAATAACTCCTTCATGAACTTAGCATAAATAGGCATTTGTTTCAATGCTTCAATGAAATGGATGTTGACATGAATTTTCTTCATCATGTCTAAAAATCTCTCAAGCTGCTTGTCCATCCTTTTCCTATTCTCATTTTGAGGAAAAGGCAATGCGATTTTAACAACCTCCTGATCCTTCTGTGGAATAATAGGATTACTAGTTCCTTCACAAGCATCCTAATTTTGTACAGGAGGTACAAAACTCTTCTTTTCCTTACAAGTTTCAACCTTCTTTCCACTTCTAAGTATGATAGCATACACTTGTGCCTTCTCTTTAGATTTTTTCTTTCCTTTGGGATTTGGCACAGTGTCACTTGGAAGTGATCCTTGGTGTCTTTGATTCAAAACCTGTAAAAGTTGTCCCATATGAGTTTCTCAGTTTTTGATTGAAGTAGAATGATTGGTAAGGACAAAATCAGTCTTTTCCATGTACTTGATAAGAAGATCCTCCATGTTAGGCTTCTTTTGCTAATATTGAGATTGTCCTTGTTGATAGCCAGGTTAAGGATTTCTTTGATAATAACCTTGATTTTGGAAGGGTTAATTCCTCTGTTGATAGTACGGCCTCACCTGAATTCCATAATTATTATTCAAATAATTTACTTGCTCTATCACAACATATTCATCTTCATAATCTGCATCAGCAGTCTCTTGAGCATAATCTGCTAGAGTTGGTTTCTGCTTTTCTACAGCACTAACTGAAGTCTTCTTATTCTGATAACCTTACCTGTTGAATACCATGTTATCCATCTTCTTATTCGGTAAGGCTATTTGTGCAGAAAGAGCATTAAACGACTCCAGTTCATATACTCCTGACTGCTCCTTAGTTGCAGCCTTTTCTCTCTCATTCCACCCAAAATCATTATTTTGCCAGCAACTCAATGAAATCGTGAGCATCCTCTAGTTCTTTGTCCATTATTGATCCTCCAGCTGAGGAATCAATTTGCATCTTAATTTGTGCTGGCATAGCACTATAAAAGGTCATTACAATACTCCACGAGGCAATGCCATGATGTGGACATTTTCTAATTAGCTCTTTGAATCTCTCCCAGCATTCATAAAGAGACTCCTCATCTATGTATTTAAAAGAGGAAATCATATTCCTTAGTTTCACCATCTTCATTGGTGGGAAATATTGAGCTTAGAACTTCTTGACTAGATCCTCCCAACTATTGATGCATCTTGGAGGTAATGAGTATAGCCAGGCATGAGCTTTATTGTTCAGAGAAAAAGGAAATAGTCTCAGCTTTACAGCATCTTCAAATACCCCATTGTGTCTGAATTTACTGTAAAGGTGCAAGAATGTATTCAAATATTGGCTTGGATCATTAGCAACTCCTCATCCAAATTTGTTATGTTAAACCATTTGGATGAGTCAAGATCTAAGCTCAAATGTATTGGTTGTTACTGCTGGTAAGTTGATGGCTTGAGGCATTTCATCAACTGGTGGAATCGAGTATTAATGGAGAGTCTTCCTTTCAGCCTCTTGATTGGCCTCTGAGTAATTATTCTAGTTGCAGCGTTCTCCAGACATATTCACTCTTGACTTTGATCTCAGTTTCTTGTAACGTCCCGATTTTGGGGCTAAACAATTTCGTACTTTTGAACCAATTTAATTTTTGGATTGTGAACAATCTTTAGCAATGATTTGAACCATTTATGATTGATTGAAGTGATATAATGTTCATTGAAATGTTATAAGATTGTTTATCAATGTTATTTTGGTTATTTGTCTGAACCGTAGCGAAAATGAAGTTGAACAAATGAAGAAATCGGAGGTACGCAGCACCAGTTGTACTAGTGACATAGCCCTATGTCGCCAGTGCTGGTGACATAGCCTTTATGTAGCCAGCTATGTCGCCACCATGCGAAATCTGCAAATCTATGGTTTGGTCTTGGTTGCCTTTGGCGATAAAGGCTCTATGTTGCCAATCTTGTCGCCAGAGAACGAATTCGAGCTTTCTAAACCTAAACCCACCGAAATCTTTTCATTCTTTTCACACTTCTCAAACCCTCTCATCGCACAATCGATCGCTCTCTCGAATCTCTCACTATCTGTCCATTGTGTGTCTCCGGTAAGTCTCCAATCAACCCCAATCTTATCCCATTAGAGTACAAGCATGATTGTTAGGGTTATTGAAGGTGATTCTTATTGAGTTGGTTCTTGATTAGATTAGGGATTTTGTTGGAAAACCCTAAGATTTGGGGAAAATTGTGTTGGGTGATCGATTAATGGATTTGAATTGGGTTTAAAGTAGTAATTTCTAGTGTAATCGTATCTTGGTCGTTCGATCGTCGATTCTTTGCGATTAGTATAGGTTTCTCTTTTCGCACGCCACATGTTTGATCGATTGTCTAAATCAAATTTTTGTTCCTTGTTGTTGTTAGGCGAAGCGTACCATGTCGAGGATCATGTTGGCGATGCTTAACATAGCTTATCATCGGAAGAAAGGTTAGCAACGTCGTCTTATGCTCTATATCAGTTGTTGTGTGTTTTTTATGAATATGGATTAATTTTGTTAACAAGATAACCACATGAATTGTAAATTGGTAAAGCTAGATAGTGAATGTAGAATGGAATATTGATTTATGCTATTGTTGGTATGTTGCTGATATAGATATATACATATATTGATAAGCCTATTGCATGTTAGACTTAGACTTTGGTTAGTTAGAGCTGGAAATGAATGGATAAGGCACTAGTAAAGTACCTAACAAATGATTGATTAAAAGCCAATGGATTGATGTCATGTAATTATTGAATGTTAAATGGAATTGTGTGCTTTGATCACCAAATTAATCAGATAATGATTTCCCAAGTTATGGTTGAAAATAGTGATGGAATGACATGTCATTAGGGGTAACCGAGATATCTCAACCTATCAGAACATAGGACTTTTGGTTTAGCTAACCAACATTGAAAAATGAGTGATGACTCCTATTGGGTATGACGACACCACTGCCTACGGGCATATTGTTATTGTGGTCTTTGGACCTAATTGATGGGATCCTAAGGTAGTAGTTCGTCCCGAGGGGGAATAAATGGCTCTACGGATTTTGGTCTTCAGACAATATTGGTGGCTTCGGCCTAATTGGCCTCATTTCATTATTGATTCTAGATTAGAGGCAATCTTAACAAAATTGGATCTTAATATGGATACTATTGTATGATGAATGCTGGTGATAGTTGATTGTTTTGAGGGGATTTTAAATGAATATAGGGAACCTACATGGACGCCTAATAATGTTAATTGCTACAATGAGTATAATTGGGACTTAATGAGTAATACACCTTATTGGACAAGTGAATTATATTGAAACTAGGCAGGTTTGTATTTCCCTTATCCTTGATTGATAGTTTAGGTGAATTTGTGTGCCTCCTCATTATTATATGAATTAATAGACGCATTTGTGTGTGATTGTTGGAGTGTGGCTTGCTAACCAAACATCAATAGTCTGACGTTATTTTTCTGCCATTTTTTTTCTTGTCTCTCTATTGGAAATGTGAAACAGGTGAGCGAGAAACTTAGAGTGTCAAGCATTCTACATCGAAGCATGTCTTTTTCTAGCATTTTGAACTATTTATGTTATCTTTTGGAATTGATGTTTAGAAAGGATTTGTAAACTCTTTAATTTGGCATTCTTTGAATTATGAAGTTTAAACTGTTTATTCTTAAACAATTTATTTTTGGGATTTGTAAACCTTCGATTAGGTGGTTATATGAACTATGAACAAGTTTTATTTTGAATGAACTATTTATATCATATTACTGCTCTTCGAAACAGGTTCAGGAAGATTACTTCATAAGTGACTGCTTTTAGTATAAATGTTATTTTCTACACTATTGTAATGAATATATAATTGTAATGTGGCGTTCCGGCTTTCGTTCGCGGCTCCGCCGTGGCCGGGGGTAGGGCATTACATTTGTTGGTATCAGAGTCTGGTCTCGATCCAGGGACCTGTGCCCACCACGCTTCCGCTGCACCCGCCCCCGGATGAACCCGAGGCACGGTGGTAGGACGCCATGTCATAACAATACTGATCTTACAGCCACCATTATGCTTTCCAACATTGTTTGTCCTCACTCACATGCTTTTTGATAGCTCCACAAACCACCATTATGCTTTCAAGCATACTTTGTCCTCACTCGCATGCTTTCTGGGAAACTTTCCAGAAGGTCACCCATCCCAAGATTATTCCAAGCCAAGCATGTTTAACATTGAAGTTCTCAAGTTTTGGGCTCCCGAAAAATAATGTGCACATTGGTGATATGAATAGCAATTAAATTCCTTTTAACCCTGTCTCAATATGGGGTGTTACAATCCACCCCCCCTTAGGACACAACATCCTCGTTATGGTTGGCCCACATCATTTCCAAAATCTTTACCCCCCGCTAGAAAAATGCCCTGAGCTCTTCCGTCCACAGGCGCACTCGCGGTCACAAGGTTGCTCTGATACCATTTAACTTTTCAAGCTCAGGATTAAACTGCAAATTGTGAATCCTTCGTGATCTTGTCTGTATACACTACACACTTGAACAAACAATTTAAAGTTGAAAAGAATATATATAAATAGCACAGTTAGTACAATTCAAAGTAAATCTCAATCTTAAAAATAACAATCCCCTGCAACGGCGTAAAGAAATTGATGAGGAATTTCTTACACATATAATTAGCACAATAACATAAAGAACGTAAGAATTTCTATCAATGTCTAATTGTAGTTTTAAAGATATCGTCTCCACAGGGATTGTTTACTTAGAAAGAAAGAATACGATTAAGATCTAAATTGAATTGTAAAAAGAATCAATCATCAATAGAATTGTGAAGTTCATAAAGTTTGATATGAGTCTTTAGACACTTTTGATAATTATAACAATCAATCAAGAAATCTACGCTCTGTATTCAAATAATCAGAACGAAATTAAGTTGATCTGTTAATCTCTCTTTTCTAACATCATCTTTAATTGCATAATTCGACTCTAAATCTCATATTCACAACTTAGATCATCATCAGTGATCTGTTAAAGATCTCTCGATTCAATTAACAAATCTCAGTTAACAGGTTGCATATATCTTTATACTGCAACTCAACTAACTGATCCCGCACAATCTGTAGAAAAATAGATCTATTGTCTATCTCTAGTATAAAGATCTTCCATTCTTAGAACTGATGCTTAATTGCCATCTCTGGACTAAAATAAACATCATAACAAGATTACTTAACTCTCATTCTCATAATTCAACTTAGCTCATGAAAACTAAGCAAATCTGGCTAAAATTGAACAACAATTTTAGCAATTAAATCAATAAACAACAACAGATCTCAACAAATCAACAAGAGCTCATTAGCATTGCATAATCTCTTCAACATATTCAATATAACACAAATTCACCATTATTATGCTAGTAGATCAAAATCTTACCAAGGAAGATAAAAGTTTAACTCTGTCACAGTCTTCACCTCACTATCCTCAAACTAATTCTTAGAGATCATAGAAAACAGGGCATAAGCTTCTTCAAGAAACTTTGTCAAAATGAAATCTAAATGAAAGAACAGAAGATTCTAGAAAATATCTGAAATTGTCAAAATGTCCTAATTGCTTCTGTCATGTCCGTAATTTAGGGCTATTTGTCTACTTAGTTTGAAAATTTTCGTAATTTTTATTTATTTTCGTTATAAGGGTAAATTGTCATTTTTTTAAAATGTTGACTTTTTCGGTTTGACCAAATGATTTGGCTAACTTGACTTTTGGGTTGTTTTTGAAGACAATATGATATTTGAGTCAATTTTGCAATTATTTCTATAATGGGGTTGTTTTTTAAAAACCACATGAGACATATGGGTTGGTAGGAATATTTGTCAACCATATAAATTAAAAAGAAAGCTTTTTGGATTCATTTGTTACAAAACCTAGAAACTTGATTTTTACGTATTCTCATATCCTCTCAAATCAAGAACACACACTCACATGCTTCTAAGCTTTAATTTGTTGAGGATTTCACTTGGGATTTGGTATTGGTCTCTATTTCTTCATCTAGGTAATAATTCCTTCTCTCTTTGCTTTTAATCAACTTTATATGATTTTGGAATTTTTACATGAACTAGGGTTTGATGATTTGAAGTTGTTTTCTACATATTGATTTGGGTTTTACTTCTAATGGGTTGGGTCTTGAAACCCATAGTATAATTTCAAATTTTGGGTCTTAATTGAGTTTTAATTGATTTGAATTGTTCTTTAGCATAAACTCTAACTTTTGTGAATTGGGGATTTATGAATTTATTCTTGATTTGGTGTAGACCAAGTTGAGGATCGCCGACCGGAGTAGATTCGGTTGATTGGATTAGCGAATAAGGTTAGTAGTCGTGTTTACGCCCTCACGATTGTCTGCTTTTGTCTGTTTGATTGTTTGCGAAATTGGTTAATTGATATAAGTTGGAATCTGATAGATTAGCATAATCTGCCACATTTGATATAAACTGTTTGGGTATATTGCTGCCATATTATCTGTTTATGATCGGACATGTAAGCTAATGTCCTTATCTGTCTGCTATCTGTCTGTAATCTAAAATTTGAATTCTGAAATCTGTTAAAGTCCTGTCCTAAGGTTAATACGATAAGACTAGCACGTTGTTAGGGAAAACTAGATGTATACATCGATGCGCGAAAGCGTATATGGCCTTGATTGCCAACCACTTTCTGGATGCGATGGCATCACTTTTAGAGCTTTGCTCATTGTCTGGATGCGACGACATCACTTCTGGAATCTTTGATCCACTTCTGAGGGTTTAACCCTATTTGTCTGTTTCTATTCCCGATTTTGTTATTAAACTAAGGACAGACCTGGTAAGTTAAACACCTAAATAATTGGGTAATCTGAACTCTGTGATTATGAACTGTTTCTGCTTTTAATTATGTATGTTTGGTATGTTTGGTTTGATTCTGTTGATGCTCGTTGTTGTCTTTTGGGTTCTAACTTTTGGTTGTATGAATTGTGACTCCTATCTGGCTGTAGGTGTTATGATTAGACCCATTTGATAGCTAGAACTGGTATAGCGAGCGACATAATCTGAACTAGGCTAAAAGTGTGCCCAATGTTCGTAACCGGACTGTATACCGGATTAGGTACCGGATTGTCACTTAAAAATTGGAAAACTTGACGTAGATAGTCTCTGGCCGAGCTGGTTACCGAAATACAATTCGGTCAGCCTTGAGATCATTAGATTCACTCTCTGGACGAACTTCTTACCAAATTAGCTACCGAACTGTAGTTCGATATGAGTCTTAGAAGATTATTCAACCTCTCTGACCGAACTCTTCACCGAGTTAGATACCGAATTATAATTCGGCTTATGTTTGGGAGACTTGAAACTCTTTGACCAAGCTTCATACCGGATTAAGAACCGAACTGTCACTTAAACCTTCCTTGGAATTGTATAATTGCTCTCTGACTGAGCTATCTACCGGACTGTTTATCGAATTACAATTCGGTAACTCTAGTGATGCTCTCTGACCGAATAACTTGCCGGACTACATACCGAACTCCTAATTCAGTATCAGTCTTCCTTCAGGAAATAATTTGACAATTGTAAATCCTTTTTCAGACGGTAAATACAATAATCTGTAATCACTTATACTAGAACACTTAAAGGGGATCGTAATTCGGATAACTTGATTTGATAATCAACTTGTTTGCTTCTGTTTGTACCCTTTAATTGTTAACTAACCTGCATATGTGTGTGTGACACACTATCTATTTAATAAGATGCATCTGTGTGTTTGTTGGGCATTGGCTTACTAACCAGACATCGATTGTCTGACCCTTCGTTGTTTTTTTTCTTTTTGTTTTGTATGTTTTGAACCCTTTTTAGGAATGGAAATTGCTGAGTTCAAATAGTCAGGTGGAATAGCAGGATATCACTATCATCGAGGATCACATGGCATCCTCTTTAGACTTGGATTGCATTTCTGTTTTATTTTTGCCAGACTTATATTTGTATTTGTACCCGCTGCACCATGTTTTGGGATTTATTTTCCGAATAAGTACTTTTGAATATTAAGAGTCCATTCTTGGATTATGTTGGATTTTGTTTTAAACTATTTGATTTGGAATTATAAGAACTTTCTTTCAACTTTGATTCCGATTTGTAATATATTTTCTATATATCTGTTTATTTCTGTATCTGTATGGTTGTTACCTGTTTCCGCACCAGTAGACTCTGCGTTCCCTTTCTGTCGGGACGGGGGTTTGGGTGTTACAGCTTCGAATGAGTTTCTATTTATAGAGTTTCCTCGGTGGCAATTTTGAAATTAACTAAAAGAAAGAAAATACAAATAGGCGAAGTACAAAATATCTCCTTATGTCGCATGTTCCATCATCTGAACATCAAACGACATCCTATTTCTTCGCTAAACTTATAATAAGTTTTCCAGGCGAAATGCCTTTGGCCATCGCCTTTCATATCGCCAATTATCTACGCAATAATGCTTTTTTCTTGTCATTTTAATATCGCCTCAGGAAGGATCTTTGGCGAGATGAGTTAATTGTCACCATCATGCATACTTCTTCCTCAAGCGATTTTCAATATTTGGCCTTGGTTTGTCGCCTGTTTTTAGGCAACATTTCTTTTTGTTGCCTGAGGACTTGGCAAAGTGTGGCGAAATTGTGTAGGCGAGAAACATTCATGTTACCTTCTGCATCTTTCCTTCAAGACGAAACTCACTTGTTTCGCCTCTGATGTCGCCATCTTCTCTGAGTGCTTAGGCGATATTGATAGGCGACATACTCTTGTCTTGTAATATTTCGCAAAAATCTTCACCTTGGATGAAATTTCATTTGATCCCTCCTTTTTCCGATTTTTGCTCTTTTCTACTTCTTTTCCAGATCTTTTCATCCAAGTCCCTGTCTCAATAAAATAGTCTAGAATTACTAGAATTTCATTCAATATTTCAACTTTTAAGCTCAACTTCTTCCTATTTAAGCTCATAAAATGTATGAAAACATAAGTAAATTCTAGACTTATCAATAATTGTGCAGGGAATTTAGGCTTCTTAATATCAATAATTGTTCTGTGTTGCGTCAAACTCTTTATCCTGTGTTTATACTAAGGTTGGGGTTTGTCGTTACGACGATACCTTCTTTCTTTGACTTGTATCACCAATCTGTCTCGTCAGTTGCTTTCTCATTATTCAGTATATCACAAATTTCATTGTCAATAACTTGGCACTACCTTCCCCTATCGCCAAATATATCGCCAAGTGCCTTCCCTTTTCAATTTTCTTTTAAACCTAGTCTTCTTGAAATTCCCTTTCTGAAAAGGTATTATAATCCTAATTCGATTTAAAACGAATAAGTTATGACCATTTTAAGTTTTAGAGCCTTTCAATGTATTCTAGCCCCTATTGAGTGCTTACTTACTTTTAAATAACCATTAAGCATACCTTCCATTTGTCTTTTGCTTCACCTTAGTATGTCTTCTATTTCGCCTTGGTCTGTTTGATTCTGTTTGTTGTTTTATGACCCCATCTTCGATTCTATGCAAGGGATAATCTGTAATAACTCAATATATGATCTAATTGTGCCCAATAAATGGATTAGAACTTAAAACAAGTTAATTAGAACTTCTTAGGAATTTTCCCTGTTAACTACAATTTGTATGGTTTGAGACTAATTCTGAGCTTCTGGGCTTTGAACTTCTTTGCTTGCTCTGTATCAGGCAACTTGTTGAACAAGTAAGTTGCATTTGTTGTGTGATCATGATTAGTGGTTAATCTAAGATGCATTATGTTTGTGGATGTTGGGTATTGGCTTACTAACCAGACATTCGATAGTCTGACCTTGTTGGCGGGGGTTTGGATGCTACACTAGAGGTATAAATATAGTTTTATAGTATTTAATATTTTTTAATTCAATTCTATGATTTTAAAATTGGTATGAATCCAAGATCCAACAACAAATAAATAAATAAATAAATAAATAAATATATATATATATATATATCGATTTGTATTTATTGTATTTGTTTTTAAATATATGAGTTGAAAAGTAGGGGTTTTTTTTTTTCATTTGCATTTATTGTATTATCGATCTGTATAATGACATGTGACATCTATATATTTAAAAATAAATTATTTATAAGCCTTTGTTTAAATATTTATTTATTTAATTTTGTTTTTAAATATAATTTTACTAATAAAGATTTTTTGAATTTTGCAATACTTTGTTTTTCTATTTTGATATATATTATTTTACTTCTTTAAACTATATATTACATTTCAACTCATTTTTATCACACTAGAAGTTTAACAAAGTGAATATCTTCCTCACTAATATATATATATATATATATATATATATATATATATATATATATATATATATAAAAGAGAAGTTCATTGATTGATTTGGGAAAATTACACCAAATAAATCAAACAAAGCTTAAAAATTCAAAACCAAACAAACAAAATTTTATTTCTATTTTTGAGTCATCCAAACTTTGATTTTCAAAAATAGACATTCACACTTTCACAAATCCTCTTCAGAACACCTTCACAAATCAGTAGAAAATGTCTTCACAAAAGGGTAAAATTGTTAATTTGGTTCATTTTTTAAAAGTGAAAATTTGAAAAATTATTTTTATAAAATTTTTAAAGTTGGGCTATATAATGTAAATAAAAGTTATAAAATAATAAAAATGAAAATAACCTGATTGATTCACATTGACATTAAATGCATTAATATTTTTTACACACTAAAAATAATTACCTAGAAGTTAAATATAAATTTATAAAATTTAAGTTTTCGGATTCAATTTTAACAGTTTGAAATTCATATGAATCCAACATCTATATAATAATAACAACAACAGTAACGCTCATTTTACGATTATACTATAGCAATTGTGTGTCTCACACGGGTTGTATGTATTTATAATGTTTAGAATAAATACTCATTACTTTATTTACTCTACCTTCATATCAACTTTGAAACTAACTATGTGTATGTTTGGAGTTGCTTGTGATTCTAAAATAATCCTTTTTTGAAGTAGCAAAATGTCAATTGTATCTCTTCTTCATTCTAACTTTATTTACATACTATAATATCAATTTTGTAATTCATGATCAACATAAGAATTTGATAGACATTTTACCCCTTCGTAAGTGATTATTTTTTGATAGACATTTTACCCCTTCGTAAGTGATTATTTTTTAATTACAAGCATTCTCAAGCATATACTATGAATAGAAAATTATCATTTTCTAGAACAAAATTAAGCATTAAATCTAAATCGGTGGGAAATAATAGAATATTTTGAATTTTATATTCAAAATTTTGGATATTGTAATATTATTTTAACCAATCATGATTTTTTTTTAAAAATTATAAATAACATAAGAAGTCAATAATTGTCAAATACATAAGTTTCTAGATTAGTGTGGTTTTACATTTATTTCGAATGAAAATACATGAAGTTTATAAAAGAAAATACACTAGATGATCTCCAAGCTAAGTTTCATGATTATGTTATGGCTTTGACTTCTTAACTCACTCGATCACATACTTAGATTTTTAATAAATAAGAGAGAAGAAAAAACAGCAACAAGGGAAGGTTAGGTTATCGCTGCCTAGTTAACACTTCCATACTCAAACATACACGCACAAAATGCTTCTTTGATAATCACTACTCATGAGCATACAAAATATGATTCGAATCATCCATTATCAAATATTCAATCATCGTCAAACATTTCAAAATAAGAAATCAAAGTTTGAGGACTCAAATTGTAACATCTGAATTTGGGCCTAGAATTTTCATTTATTTTGGTCAATTTTTAATTTAAGTCAAAATTAAATTTTCAAAACTCTATATAAGAATAACTAAGAAATTTGATCTAGAAGATAAAATGGTAATTATTGACCCAATTCAAGAAGTAGTGTTTTAATTTGATTTAATGAAAATAGTTTCAAAATAATTTTCATAAAAATGGGCTTATTTTAAAAAAAATGGATTTTAAACAAAAAAGAAAGTGATTTTATAAATAAATCGTAATTTTGTTGAAATAAATACATTTTTAGAGTTGGAAAATATATTTGGGAATGGAATTGAGAGCGGATTATAGAACCCAGTTGGATTAGATGGTAACAAGTGGGTTCGGATATCATTGAGCTCAAAATAGTGATTTCAAGGCCAACTAAACCAATTAACCAATCACCCAGATTCATTCTCCATCTTAACACCAGTCTCTTCTTCCTCCCTAAATAGTAACACATTTCCAACACTACCATTTTTCTCCCAAAACCCAACACACTCATAGTTGCCATTACCCACCAAAAATCAACTCATCAAACCCTAAACAACCTTCAATAGCTTTACTTAAGAATTCTAGAGGGAATCTAAAACTTATTTTTGTACAGTTAGATTGGAAAGCGCTCTCTCTATAACTCATTAATGGCATTTTTGCATTTAGTGATTTTCAATTTGAATTAATGGTGTTAGTAGAGTCTTCAGGGTCCATCAATACATCCGGATTAGTAAGTTGATTAATGTAGGTCCAGAGTTGGCATTTGAGATAAAGTTTTAGAGCTAGAATTTTTTTTTTTTTTTAAACTCACGTTTTATGTTTGAGTGTATTGCTTTTGATGGTGTCTTTAGTCAATCATAATGTTAAAGCACCAAACAGGAGAGCCCTAACTTTGGTATCGATGAAGAAAGATTAGCACTCTCATTTTATGCTCTACATGGTTGTTTTTTTTTTTCTTTTGGATATTTGAATGCAATAATTTGGTTAATAACAATAAGGGTGTTCAAAAAACCTGTAACTCAATAATTCGACCCGAACTCGTTGGGTTTATGAAGGTTCAGGTCAATTTGGGTTTAATAACGGGATTGAGATCGGTCCATAAATTTAGAAAAAGTTATATTTTTTAACATACGCAAATCGACCTTAACCCAAATTGGACCGACCAGCCCAACCCAATAAGCATGCACTTTTAATACTCCATTTTTTAGACTTTGTGCATATTGCTAAACATTTGATGTTTCTAAATCTATCCAAGTTGCTTGGGTATTTTGTAATCGTGTATCATGATAAATGGTGCAATTCTGAGTCAATTATTGGAAACATATTTATATATTTTATAAGTTTATATTATTATTTTTGGAATTTTTTTTGTCTATACCATATTTTAAGTATCAAATCTGGATTTTGGGGCAAATGGGTCGGTCCAGGTTTAACCCGAACTCGACCTGTGAACACCCCTAAATATTAAGATCTTAGTGGATTAAGATGGATGGTGTTGGTTTGATGATAATGAATATTGATTTTTGCTATGATACAACTAAAAGTGATGTTTGGACAATTGAAATCTATGGCTAAAATGTGATAAATGTGAAACCTTGATATGGTTTGATTGAGAAATGGATATTTGGATATATGTATATGTTTTGCGTAGAGGCCATGTGTTGATAAATGATAGAATTGTGCCCAAATTGCCTCTAAAAGGTTATTTGTACTCCCATAGTGAATGTAAGCATATTAATGGTTAATGGTGTGTTTGAATCACTTAAATAAGATATTGCCCTTATTCTAGCTTACTAGAGAATGAAATGGAATTGCTATAGGGAATAGTGGTACATCACATATTGTCTTATTTGTAAATTAAGGCTAAGCAACCTAAAACAAAAGAATTTAGGTTAACGGCTCTCATTGTGTGTGATGAAATTATTAGCCTTCAGATCCATCATGTAAAAGATGCAAAAGGTAGTAAACGACCAAAAAAAATGGGTTCAGCACTATGGATCCGGTCATTGGACCTATCATGAGTAATCACTTTTATCATTGACCCCGACCTTATCGTCTTATATTCACTGTTGGAGTTAAAATTAATAGAAATCATCTTAAAACTGGTACATTGTGTTATTGATTTTAATTGATTATGTTTTGAAATTGTTTTGGTTTATAACCTTTTTTTTATGTATAAGTATATACGTGTGAAGCCTTATATGTGCCCTATCACTTTTATTTGATGTAATGGAGATGCAAGAGTTGTATTGTGTGGAAGTCTCTTTTATATGTTTGTCAACCCAGAACTGGGCACTTTTTTGTGAATTCTTATGCTTGAAGCTTGACATTTGTTTTCTCAAAAGCTCGGTAAGAGCTTTTGGAGTGGTTTGGTAACACCCAACCCCCGACCACGGCGGAACCGCGAGCGGAAGCTGTAGCACCACATTAACCCAATACAGCTAATACAATTCAATATAAAAACGTTCCCAATAAATAGAACCAATAATTCAAAGTACTTCATTGTTTGTAAAACTCGATAAAATCCATTGTTCAACAATAAAGAATAGTTTTAATAATATCATAACACGTAAACCAAATCTAGCAAAAGAAATGTAAAGTAAATGCTTTACATTAAAATTTCAAAATGGTTTGGTAGAAATAAAAATAGGAATAGATGCGGAAAAATGAAGTGCTAAGATGTCTAATGCAGGTGCAGTCAACCCGTACTAGCTCGATCAACCTGTTAGTTTTCAAATAGAAGAGACAAAAAGGAAAATAAGAAAGCATCAGGCTATCGATGCCTGGTTAACAATTCCATACTCAAACAACCACAAGCATATGCGTCTTATTTAGCATAAAATCATGATTTTTGCACACAAATGCACTTTAAACAATACAATCATTAACTTCATTTAATATCATGCACTTACATCAATACATGTCATTTAATACACTACACATTTAATGAACATTTAATATATTGCATTTAATATGTCACACATTTAATGAACATTTAATATATTATACATTTAATGAACATTTAATCAATGCATCAATTAATGTCATTCAATATATTTAGAGTCGTTTATTTCTTATGCACTTGATTGAGAAAAAGTATCAATTTATGGTGTAGGGTGGAACACGGACCGTGTAGGATCACACAGTCAGACCGTGTTTCACTCTGTTGGAAATAGTGTAATTGTGTGAGATTTTACACGGTCCGTGTGATTTAACACGGACAAACCGTGTAACATGCTGGTTGAGTTGGTCTTGGGCAAAGACAAACACGGACCGTGTGGTGTAACATGGCCAGTCCGTGTAAGCCACTGTAAATTTGTCTCCATATGGGGTTTTCGAACACGGTCCGTGTGGGGGCACACCAGCAGACCGTGTTCGAGGCTGTTTCATACGGCTTTAATAGCTTGGTTTCCCACCCATCCATTTATGACTAGAGTCTTTATGTTCCCTAGTCTATTACATTTCCCCATGTCATTAAAATACCAAACAAGCATGTTTTTTTTAACATTTAAGATCATTAATGCACAAATTTCTAATAGAACCTACAATTAAATGCAAGGTTAAACCAACAAATTCAAAATAACCAATATTCAATAATCAAGTTCACAATTTACTCAATAATCATATTTCACAATATAACAATATTTCAATTATAGTTTTGACTGCCCCTAATCTAGACGTTATATCGAAACGGGAACAATAAGGCCGAAGTCTGACAATAGGTCCGAAGACCGAAATCCTTAGTGTCGTTTAATCCCCCTGGGGACGGTCATCTACATATGGATTCCAACGATAGATCCGAAGATCAATAGTAACAATAGCCCGCAAACGGTGGTGCCGTCACACCCAATAGAAGTCGTCCTCCGGTTTCCAATAGTGGCTAGCTAAATCATAAATTACCTACATTTCAATAAGCTGAGATCTCTAATTTTTCCCTAATGGCATGCCACTCCATCCCTATATCAATCAATGACCAAGGGCAATCAATTAAGTAATTAAACACAATTTCCTTTATCCTTATTATTTATCAATTCAATAACCTATTATAGGTATTAAAAACAAATCATTCTAACAATTAAGTGAATCACCTGATTAGATTAATCCACACTATCATGTTATGATTCCAATGTCCACCATTAAATAGTTATATGTAATAAATGCAGTTAAATAATAATAAATACACTAACATGTAATAAATGCATATTATTAAATATATGTCATTAATGTATCTAGATAACCTAAACTACACCATCATATCAATTCATCACCACAATTCCATAATCAATAAGAAGGTTATAAATTCCAATCACACAAAAATCCATATACACATTTATCATTCATTAAAATCAAGTACACAATTATCTAGGCATTTATTCAATATATTCAATATTAAATTCAACATTAAATATAAAATATTCAAAATATTCAATATTAAATTCCAATACCAATTCCATCCATATGGTTATATAATTAACTTGGTTTATTGCACAAACAATTAAACACCCATTAACCAATATATAGAGCTTAAAACGGAATTGCTAACCTGTCCTCCGTCGATTAGCTAAACGGCGTCGGTTTGATTACCACTGTCACCCAAATTGCCTAAACATTACAACTCATACAAGCATTTAATCAAACACTTGGTCTACACCAAGAACCAAACAATACAAACCCAATTTTTATCCATTAACTAACCCGTCAATCGGACCTATAGAGCCATTATCACTATTTATTTATGCTATCAATCTAGAAACATCCTTTCCAATACAATTAAATCAAATTCAATTTCTAGGATTTACTACATATTAAATTGAAAGAAACATCAATAGATAAATCAATCTCTAAGAACCAATTTACTAGTAATAGATCATGGTATCACTTTTGTAAACATGAAATTAATAGTTAGGGTTTTAGAAAGACTTACCAAAGTCGTAGGGAAGAAACTTGAGAGAAACTTCAATTAACGTGTTTTGTGATTGTTGAGAGAAACAAAACAAATGAGAGGTTTCAATTGACTTAGGGTTTTACAAGTGGGCTTCTTTTAAAAACATGGGCTTTGGGACTTTTTATAAAACAATTTTAAAACACTTTTAAAATCAACTTAACGGTTTCTAAAACATTTTTCGTTCATGTTAAACTTGAATTTTATTTTAAATTCCTTAATTCTTAAAATGATTTTAAAGACGATCAATTTGATATATTTGACTCTATACCTCCTATTGACGTTCAAAATTACCATTTTACCCTTTAACCTGAATTTTGACCGAAAAGTCAAACTTCACCGGAAAACACGGAAATTTCTAGACCCTAAATGCAGACGTTACAGCTCTACCCCTCTTAAGAAAATTTCGTCCTCGAAATTTACCTGGGCTAAACAAGTGCGGGTATAGCCTACGCATCTCTTCTTCCGTCTCCCATGTCGCTTCCTCTACGGCATGGTTATGCCATAATACCTTCACCAAAGGCACTGACTTCCTTCTCAATACCTTCGTTTCCCTTGCCAATATTTCAACCGGTTCCTCTTCATAGGACAAATCCAGCCGAATCTCAATAGTTTCACGAGTTAGTATATGAGAAGGATCAGACCGATACCTCCGTAACATCGAGACGTGAAACACATTATGGATCTTTTCCATCTGTGGTGGCAAAGCCAATCTGTACGCAGCTGGACCTACCCGTTCAAGAATCTCATATGGTCACACGAAATGAGGTGTCAATTTACCCTTCTTACCAAACCGAAGAACCTTTTTCCATGGAGAAACTTTCAGAAATACTTTATCCCTGCTACCCCACCCCCAACTTAAAACAAAGCAGTGTCCTCAATGCATAAGATAACAGAAAAGAATATAAGGGGAGAAAGGGATATAAAAAAAAATGAACCAGAGAGTTAGGCAGAATACCTGGATATCGCCATTAATAGATGATAAGTCGCCCTAATTAAAGTCAAGAAGAAAACTGGTTAGGCGAAATAAGAATAGGCGAGATATAACATGATTGCTTAACCTTAGGTGAAATACCCAGGCGAAATATAAAAGTTGCCATATTAGAGTGATATTGAGGTAAAATGTCATGGCAAAATACTGATCCTGCAGGCGAAATATTAGACAAGATAGAAATGTCGCCATAAAGGAAATCAGGAAGTAGACGAAATAAAAGATGTATCATTTACCTGTACCATATTAAAGAACTTACCAGCCAGGCGAGAAATAAAGATCTCGCCTTAGTCAAGGCGAAAATGCTGGCGATTTGGGTCCTACCTCGCCCAAAAGAATGTTTCATTAAAACCCTTGCAGAATGATCTGTAAACTTCAAAAGTCAAGGTGAGAAATGATAACTCAATTAATGATTCCTTCAAGAAATTGATGGTTAAAATTCTACTGACAGTAATGTTCACAGCAGTCAGACAGAAATCCTATCAATGTCTAATGTAGTATTTTAGATATCGTCTCCACAGGGATTGTAAGCTAAGAAGCATGATTGAGACTAAGATTTAAACTGAATTGCTAAAAAAATTCCTATATACAGATTGAATCATAAGAGTCATAGAATTGATGTGAAATAAAAGATACTAGTGACATTCATTCAATTTAAACTCAAGTCAGCACTCTATTCTGCAATTGATCTTAACAATGAATAAGTTGAGTTGCTAAATCTTTTATCAATTAACTTCTCATGCAAGTTTAACCTTAAATCACAGATTTACCTTCTCGATCATCATCAGTGATCTGTTAAAAGATCTCTCAATTCAATTCAACAGATCTCAATTATATAGTTGCATATATCTCTATACTACAACCTATACAATTGATAAGCACAATCTGTAGAATATAGTTGCATATATCACAGATTCGCCTTGCATGTTTTAATCTTCGAGGCGAGACCTTCTTTGTATCGCTTGCTTCACCGCCCTCTACTCCAATTTGTGGCGATGTCTTAAGGCGAATTTATTTCTCAACAAAAATCATTTCGCCAGTTTGCTGACTTTTGGATGAAATTCTGATTTAGTCATTCTTTCTTCTGAATTTGCATATTTTAGCTTCTTTTCCACAACTTTTCATCCAAGTCCCTGTCCCTACAATAATAGCCTAGAATTAATAGAAATGTATTCAATATCTCATCATTTAAGCTTAATTTCATTACATTCAAGCTCATAAAGTATCCTAAAACATAGGTAAATTCTAGACTTATCAATCCCCAATCGAGTATTCAATTTCCTTCCTTTTTAAGTCGGCATAGGACTTTTGACGATCCGATGCCTCTTTGAGTTTCTCCCGTATAAACTTTACCTTTTCTTCCGCTTTAAGAATCATTTCTGAACCAACTACCTTCGCTTCATTCAATTTCGTCCAGCATAACGGAGTCCTACACTTCTTTTCATAAAGAGCTTCATACGGAGCCATTTTAATACTTGCATGATAGCTGTTATTATAAGCAAACTCTACCAACGGCAGATATTTCTCCCATGACCCCTTAAACTCCAATACACAACATCGGAGCATATCTTCGAGAATTTGAATTACTCTCTCTGATTGCCCGTCCATTTGTGGATGAAACGTTGTACTGAAACTTAATTTGGTACCCATATCGTCCTGAAATTTCTTCCAAAATCTCAATGTAAATCTAGGATCCCGATCAGAGATGATCGATGACCGAATCCCATGAAATCGCACAATCTCCTTCACATACAAGTCAGCTAACCGTTCCAACGAATAGTCTACCCGAAACGGAATGAAATGAACAGATTTTGTCAGACGGTCAACTATCACCCAAGCTGCATCATGTTTTTCTCTTGTCAATGGTAACCCAACCACGAAATCCATGGTTACCCGATCCCATTTCCATTCCGCACAGTAATAGGTTGTAACAATCCTGATGGAACCTAATATTCGGCTTTTACTTGCTAACAGATTAAACATTTACCGACATACTCAACTATGCTCTTTTTCATCCCTGGCCACCAATAGATTGATTTCAAGTCTTGGTACATTTTTGTGACACTAGGATGTAAAGAAAACACATGAGTATGAGCTTCCTTTAGAACTTCATCTCTAATGCCATCAATAGTAGGCACATAGATTCTATCCCGAAAATACAAACCACCATCTGCCTTCTTGGTAAATTCCATTGCCTTACCCGCCTCCATTTTCTGAAACCAATCAATAACTTTACTATCATTCCGTTGAGCCTCCAATATACAAGGTACCAAAGTAGGTCTCACCACCAACTTGGCCATAACCGCATCGTTACTAACATTCAACCGTGCAAACGTTGCTGACAACGTATGCATCAACTTCCGACTCAATGCATCCGCCACTACATTCGCTTTCCCAGGGTGATAATTAATCATAAGATCATAATCCTTCAAAAATCAACCCATCTTCGCTGTCTCAAATTCAACTCCTTCTGAGTAGGAAGATATTGTAGTCTTTTATGATCTGTATAGACATAACATTTCGCATCATACAAGTAATGTCTCCAGATCTTCAAAGCAAATACTATAGCTGTCAGCTCAAGATCATGAGTAGGGTAATTACATTCATGAGTCTTAAGTTGTCTAGAAGCAAAAGCAATTACTTTTCCTTCTTGCATTAATACGCAGCCCAAACCATGCAATGACGCATCACTGTAAACCACATAATCCTTCCCTTCAATCGGCTACACTAAAACTGGTGCTTCTGTCAACAACTTCTTCAATTTCTCAAACCTCTCCTGACATTTACTGGTCCATTCAAACTTAATTCCCTTATGCAACAGTTAATTCAAAGGTCCTGCAATAGAAGAGAAGCCTTTGACGAACCGACGATAGTAACCTGCTAGTCCGAGGAAACTTCTCACTTCCGTCGCATTCTTTGGCGGCCACCATGCTAAAACCACTTCTATCTTTTTCGGATCAACACTAATCCCATCCTTAGAAATGACATGCCCCAAGAATGAGACTTCAGTCATCCAAAATTCACATTTAGACAGCTTGGCATACAACTTATTGTCCCTTAATATTCGCAATACAATCCGCAAATGCTTATCATGTTCTTGTTCATCCTTCGAGTACACCGAGATGTCATCAACAAAAACCACCACAAATTGGTCCAAGTACTGCTTAAAAACCCGATTCATGAGGTTCATGAACACCGCAGGAGCATTTGTCAATCCAAATGGCATAACTACAAATTCTTAGTGCCCATACCGATTTCTAAAATTAGACTTCGGAATGTCACTATCCTTGATCCTTAACTGATGATACCCCGATCTCAAATCAATTTTAGAGAATATTCTCGCACCTCTCAGTTGATCAAATAAGTCGTCAATCCGAGGAAGTGGGAACTTATTCTTCACTGTCAACTTGTTCAGCTGTCTGTAGTCAATACACATTCTTAATGTCCCATCCTTCTTCCAAACAAACAGAACTGGTGCACCCTAAGGCGACACGTTTGGCCTTATGTACTCCTTATCAAGCAAATCCTACAATTGCACTTTCAACTCCTTTAATTCAGCTGGTGCCATCCGATAAGGAGCCATAGATACTGGCGCTGCTCCCGGAATCAATTCAACTGAAAATTCCACCTCCCGCTCCGGTGGTAAACCTAGCAATGCTTCCGGAAATACATCCAAAAATTCATAAACTGTAGGAATAAACTTCCCATCCGATCTGGGTTTATCTGCTTCAACTACATGAGCCAGATAAACTTCAAATCCCTGCCTCATCAATCTATCAGCCAATGCCGCCGAAATAACACCCTTCACTGCACCACTACGATCACCCATAACAGTCACAATCCCTTCAGGCGTTTGCAAGGTAAACCTTTTAGTCCGACAATCCAATATAACTCCATGACTGGATAACCAATCCATTCCCAGTATCATATCAAATTCCTTACTTTTCAATTCGAATAGATGTCCCAAAAAGATCTTCCCATATATCTCTAAGGGCACATCCTTATATTCACTATCAATCACTACACTGTTTCCTAAAGGATTGGTAACCACAATATTGAAACCCGTCTTAACCATTGTCCAACCCTTATCCGCTAACACCCCACTACACATGCATGATAACGTAGAACCTGGATCTATCAATGTAAATACAAGAGTATTAAGGATAGAAAATGTACCGATTACCACGTCTGGAGTGTCGGCATCATCACGGCCTCTCAATGCATAAGTACGTGTAGGAGCATGCCTATCAGCCCTGTTAGTAGTACCAGATGTTGCTCCACCCCTTGGTCCACTCTGAGCTGCAGTAGGAGTAAAACTAACATTTCTCTGAACAGAGGCTGTTTCAGTAGCCGCAGTCTAAGAAAGTGCTCTGGTATTCTAAGGACAATCTCTCACAAAGTGATCCTTCCCTCCACACAATAGGCAAGCACTAGAAACTCTACGACATTTGCCGAAATGATTCTTCAAACAAAACTTACATTGAGGAACCACTACATTCGAACCACTCCGAGAAGGTGCATTAGCAACAGATGGAGTAGGTTGCTTTCCTGGTCCTTAGTTGTTATTCTGTGGCCAATTAGAACCACCACCACCATAACCACCATAGCTTTGAGTCTTAGCCTTCTTATTTGGATTACCCCCAACTAAAGGCCCTGCACTCTTGGTTTCACCAGTCTTCCGATTGATGCCTTTAACCCTCTTGTGAAGCTGTTCAGCCCTCAATGCAAAAATTGATGGTGAGATTTTCTACCGACACTAATGTTCACAGTAGTCAGACAGAAATCCTATCAATGTCTGATGTAGTATTTTAGATATCGTCTCCACAGGGATTGTAAGCTAAGAAGCATGATTGAGACTAAGATTTAAACTGAATTGCTAAAAAAATTCCTATATACAAATTGAATCATAAGTGTCATAGAATTGATGTGAAATAAAAGATACTAGTGACATTCATTCAATTTAAACTCAAGTCAGCACTCTATTCTGCAATTGATCTTAACAATGAATAAGTTGAGTTGCTAAATCTTTTATCAATTAACTTCTCATGCAAGTTTCACCTTAAATCACAGATTTACCTTCTCGATCATCATCAGTAATCTGTTAAAAGATCTTTCAATTCATTTTAACAGATCTCAATTATATAGTTGCATATATCTCTATACTAGAACCTATACAATTGATAAGCAAAATCCGTAGAAAAGTAGATCTGTAGGCTATCTCTAGCACTACGATCCTCTGTTCTTAGATCTGAAACCTAATCGCCATCTCTGGTCTAAATCAAATCTCAGAATAACAATATTACGTAACTCTCGTTCTTGTAATTCAATTAGCTCATGAAATCAAGTAGATCTGGCTATAATTGAACAAGCAACATTGCAATTGAAATGATAATCAACATCAAAATTAAACAAATCAACAGAGCTTTTAGCTAGCACATCTACTTCAGCATATCTAATCGAAGTACAAAATCATCATCTACATGCTTAAGATCTAAATCTTACCAAGGAAGATTGAAGCTAGACTCTGTCACAGTTGTTGCTTCACAATCTTCAAGCTAAATCTCAATGATCAATAGAAACAGAGTATAAAACTTCTTCAAGAAACTTCTTTGAAGATGTTGAATAAAGCATATAAAAGAATCTAGAATTTCTCTCAAAGTATATCAGAATGTCAAAAGTGAAAATTCTTTTATCCTAAAATTGTCTCTGTCAAATATTACACACATTCTGCTTCATCTGAGCTCCTATTTATAAAGTTTGGCTCAGTGGCAATTTTGAAATAATATTTTTCTTCATTTATGTTGCCTGTTCCTTCGCCTGAACCAAATGACTTCTTCAAATCTCGCTTGTCCTGATCGCCAAGCTAACAATCTCCCTAGGCGAAATGATCTCAATATTGCCATAGTATGTCGCCTGATGCTCAGGCGAGTTGATATTCTTCGCCAAAACACTTTTCTAGTTAAAACCTTCTAGGCAATGTCTCATCAAATGTTGCCTGTTATTATCCTTTGACTTGGCAACATTTCTCCTTTATCGCCTCAGCTATTGCCTCAAAGTCCAACCTTCATCGCCAAAATTTTCTGCCAGGATGGCGACATATGAAGGCAATGAGTTTCTGATTCGCCTTGCATGTTTTAATCTTCAAGGCGATATCTTCTTTACATCGCCTTCTTCATCGCCCTCTACTCCAAATCGTGGCGATGTCTTTAGGCGAATTCGTTTCTCAGTAAAATCATTTCGCCAGTTTGCTAACTTTGGATGAAATTCTAATTTGGTCATTTTTTCTTCTGTATTTGTATGTTTTAGCTTCTTTTCTACAACTTTTCATCCAACTCCCTGTCTCAACAATAATAGCCTAGAATTAATATAAATGTATTCAATATATCATCATTTAAGCTCAGTTTCATTACATTCAAGCTCATAAAGTATGCTAAAACATAGGTAAATTCAAGACTTATCAAGCATCTACCATATCATTAAAGTTCTTAGTCCAAAGAGTAAGCAGATCCCGCTGGAGTTCAAGATTTAACCCCTCCTCGAACTTACGGTACCACTCTTTAGAATTAGGTACCAACTCAGGACAGTAGCGGTTGAGCTTCACAAACTCCAACTTATAGTCCATCACTAACTTCTCTCTCTGCTTCAGGTGAATAAAATCCAATCTCTTTTATCCAGATACACCTGACCCACATAATTCTTTCGGAATTCAGTGCGAAAGAATTCATAAGTCCTTTCCTCCTCAAGCTTAGTGAGAATAACTGACTCCCACCACCTGGTTGCGTCACTCTTTAGCAGAGATACCAGACATTCAAGCTTCTCATTATCCGTATAATGGATCTCATCACAGACCCGAACCATATCCTCTAACCAGTTCTCTGCCATCTCAGAACTCTCTACACTAGTACCCTTGAAGAGTTCAATCTTCTTCTTCGGTAACCTTTCCACTGCAGGTAGTTCCTGTCTTGCTGGTCCTCCCAACTGACCCTCACGGAACGCTTCCATGAATTGAGCAATATGCTCAAATGCCTTAGCTTGTGCCATATTAGCATCCACTAGCACCTCATTACCAACTGTCCGATCACTTCTAGGAGCTCTAGAACCAGAAGGGTCCTCATTAGGGCTACGGCGTGTTCTAGCCATAATCCTCGGTTAGTTCTACTATCTGAAACATTCACAAGTGATCGGGCTATTAGACTTTATAAATATGCATGCAATATCATGAATTTTCGAAAACGACTTTCAAATAATCCCTATACACTAATGCATACAATCACACAGTCAATAAGCAACCGAGAACCTAGCTCTGATACCAACAAATGTAACTCCCAACCCCCGCCCACGGCGAAGCCGCGGAACGATGGTCGGAACGCTACACTACACAATATACATTCAATTACATTCCAATAGATTATCCTATGCAATAAATAAATAAAAATAAATAAAGATAATTTAATAAATGGAGTTTAATAAATCAATAGTTCAATTCAAATGAAAAATCTCAAAATCGCATTAAATGCAATACAAATCCAATGAAAGAAATAAATATCCAATGTTTACATCTGAAATTCCAAAATGGTTTGGTAGAAATAAAAATAGGAATAGATGCGGAAAAATGAAGTGCTAAGATGTCCAATGCAGGTGCAGTCGACCCGTACTAGCTCGATCAACCTATTAGTTTTCAAATAGAAGAGACAAAAAGGAAAATAGGAAAGCATCAGACTATCAATGCCTGGTTAACAATTCCATACTCAAACAACCACAAGCATATGCGTCTTATTTAGCATACAATCATGATTTTTGCACACAAATGCACTTTAAACAATACAATCATTAACTTCATTCAATATCATGCACTTACATCAATACATGTCATTTAATTCACTACACATTTAATGAACATTTAATATATTGCATTTAATATGTCACACATTTAATGAACATTTAATATATTATGCATTTAATGAACATTTAATCAATGCATCAATTAATGTCATTCAATATATTTAGAGTCATTTATTTCTTCTGCACTTAATGGAGAAAAGGTATCAATTTATGGTGTAGGGTGGAACACAGACCGTGTTTCACTCTGTTGGAAATAGTGTCCATGTGAGAGACTTTACACGGTCCGTGTGATTTAACACGGACAGACCGTGTAACATGCTGGTTAGTTGGTCTTGGGCAAATACAAACACGGACCGTGTGGTGTAACACGACCAGTCCGTGTAAACCGCTATAAAATTATCTCCAAATGGGGTTTTCGAACACAGTCCGTGTGGGGGCACACGGGCAGACCGTGTTCGAGGCTGTTTCATACGGCTTTATTAGCCTGGTTTTCTCACCCATTCATTTATGACTGGAGTCTTTTTGTTCCCTAGTCTATTAAATTTCCCCATATCATTAAAATACCAAACAAACATGTTTTTTTAACATTTAAGGCTATTAATGCACAAATTTCTAATAGAACCTACAATTAAATGCAAGGTTAAACCAAAAAATTCAAAATAACCAATATTCAATAATCAAGTTCACAATTTACTCAATAATCAATATTTCAAAATATAACAATATTTCAATTATAGTTTTGACTACCCCTAATCTAGATGTTATATCAAAACGGGAACAATAAGGCCGAAGCCTGACAATAGGTCCGAAGACCGAAATCCGTAGTGCCGTTTAATCCCCCCCGGAACGGTCATCTACCTATGGATTCCAACAATAGAGCCAAAGATCAACAATAACAATAGCCCGCAGGCGGTGGTGCCGTCACACCCAATAGAAGTCGTCACTCCGGTTTCCAATAGTGGCTAGCTAAACTACAAATTACCTACATTTCAATAGGCCGAGATCTCTAATTTTTCCCTAATGGCATGTCACTCCATCCCTATACCAATCTATGACCAAGGGCAATCAATTAAGTAATGAAACACAATTTCCTTTATCCTTATTATTTATCAATTCAATAACCTATTATAGGTATTAAAAACAAATCATTCTAACAATTAAGTGAATCACATGATTAGATTAATCCACACTATCATGTTATGATTCCAATGTCCACCATTAAATAGTTATATGTAATAAATGCACCTAAACAATAATAAATACACTAACATGTAATAAATGCATATTATTAAATATATTTCATTAATGTATCTAGATAACCTAAACTACACCATCATATCAATTTATCACCACAATTCGATAATCAATAAGAAGGTTATAAATTCCAACCACACCAAAATCCATATACACATTTATCATTCATTAAAATCAAGTACACAATTATCTAGGCATTTATTCAATATACTTAATATTAAATTCAACATTAAATATTAAATATTCAAAATATTCAATATTAATGTCACGCCATAACCCACCCCCGGTCCGGCGATGGACCATCCCGAAGGCGAGCTATGACGGACCTATGAATGCAATTGTGCCAAACCTGTACAATATTTGTTGTCATAAATTGATACACTCTATCAAATGTAAATAACAAAAATAAAATAAAGATAAAAAAAATAGCTTACTTAGCTATTTCAAAACACGTGTTCAATAAACCTTTATAGATATACACATAATCTCAAAAACATTTATACATAACTCTAGAGTTCATTAAAATATTTACCGTTAATACCCATTTGATTACATTAGGTATCAAAATTTACGAAATGAAAATATGCACTTTACACATCTACTATGGACATGTAACAAAATGAATATGACTCCATGAGAGGCTATCCGAAACCCGACCAAAAGAACCTGCTCGATCACCTGCTCCATTTTCAATTTAAAGAAGAAAAAAAAACAAAATAAAAAGAAACTGAAGGGTAAGCTATATACCAAAGTTGGTAAAAATCTTGTCCCAAAAACACAGACGCACAAATGCTCTATATAATTTTAGCTAAGTGTCACACAAGATGCAATTGAAGCTTTGCCTTTAGCTTCACCATACAATGATTCAACCATTAACTCATACCAAGCAAACAAGATCAATAAAATAAAATAAAGCAAGACATTAAAACACACTAAGATCTATATGCATTAGTCTTGCTTATTAACTTGATTAAGTTAATGCAAATGCAACATTAAGGTAACTTGCGCCACAAGTAACCGGATCAAAAAATTCCTGTAAATCGAGATAAAAGAAACTTGTGCTTGAGATAGGTTGGAGGAATACTAGAAGAGGTAAAAATGATCAACATGCATGGCTATGAACTCCTATAGACTTAATCAATTTAATGAAATCGAACTTACCAATGCTTAACACTCGAAGACTTTTCGAAATTTAAGATATAAAAGAAACAACCCAATAAATTATAAAACAAATATAATTTATCCTAAACAGAGCTAAAACGAAAAAGAACGGAGCTAAATAAGTCCGCTACTAAAACCTGAAATTTCATGAACACCTGAAGGAGTTTCTAAAATTTTAAACATGAAACCAGCTCAGTAAATTCTAAAAAATATATATAATTAAATAGTATACATCCTAACGAATGCGTGACCTCCAACTTTGTCCAAAACGGATTTAAAACGGAAGAGAATGGAGTTAAAGAAGTTCACCATTAAAACTGAAATTTTACGAACACCTGAAGGATTTTCCAGATTTTTAAATTTAAAACCAGCTCAATAAATTCTAAGAAAAATATTACTAAATATTACATATCATAACAAACACGTGCCCACAAATTTGGTCCAAAACGGAGTTAAAACAAAAGAGAACGAAGATAAAGAAGTCTGTTATTAAAACCTGAAATTTTACAGCTAGTTTGTGACCATCTAAGCGACTTGCTCAGTTCCAAAACACAACCGGATCAACTCGAAATGAAACTAAATTTTAAACGTGACATCTATAGCTACCAAATAACACAATTATATAAACTACTCGACCAACGGCCCATCCGTTTTATCTCCTAGAACTGCACAACTGACCTACTTGGTCATCTTTTTATCACTATACAGGAACACACTAATTGACACCTAAATGTGATGTAAACCCAAATATTAATTAAAAACCTGCGGCGCAATAACTCTAATATGACATGATCAATTTAGAAATTAACTAAACAATTGTCACTATATGTGAGCTCTATATCAAAACTCTAAACTACCTAAATGTCACTATGTGTGATAGTATGCACAACTCACAAATTAACTCCAAAGTCAAGCACAAGAAAAACACTAATATATACATTGCAAAACCATCACTCAAACACATAACCGAAATCATAATTGGCCAATAAAACGTCAATATAACCAAACAAGGCATAAATTGCCTAAAATCATAAGATGCACAACACTACTATATAACTAAGAAATTGGTCATCCAAATTACAATTTTCAATGCCCGATTAGTCTATAAACACTTGGTGAAACGGGAACACTATTGGACCGAAGTTCCACTATCGGATTTAAATCCGCACTTCCATTCTATGAATGGCATTATAGACCGAAGTCTCACTATTGAGTCAAAGCCCCACAATTAGACCGAAGTCTACACTATTAGACTGAAGTCTACACTAATGGCATTTTCTCTCTCCATTTCACTGCAATGGTGTCGAAGTACTTCATTAACCCCTAAGGCGCCTTTTAATCACCAATTGATCCAACAGCTAATGGGCATTATTTGTTTCACTTTTCAATTAATCCGGTTTAAATCACTTATCATAACTCAATTACAAATCAGCTCAAGCAACATCCGAGTCACATACACAAATTCAATAGTGAAGGAACCTACATCTAATGCAATATCAATCGCTATCTAGCTACTCAACAATCACAATAATAGATTCTATTTCCTAAGCCAAAACATCAATATTAAGTCTCACTTATCACAATCTAAATAATCAATAACAAACATAATGTAGATGGCCAAAAACGGATTTACCAACCTTTAGCGCTAAACCCAAATTTAACAAAACAGTCTCTCCTTCTAGTTATTGTCCTCCGCTTGGTGGTCACCTGAGACCCCAAAGCAAAACCCAATTCAGTTTTGTAAAACCAATTACTTATTGTTCCGTGAAATCAATACTCACACGCACACAATTATGATTTTAAAATCATAAAATATCTTTTTAAAAGACTAGTATTTGTTTAAACCAAGAACCAATTCCGCTTAGCTTTTCTCAAAATTGTTTCCAATATACTCACACACCCTTCAAACTAATTTTGAAAATAAGGCAGTTCATTTGATTTAGGAAAGTAAATCGAATTCATTCGACGAAGGAATTGTAGGCTCACAAAAAGTGCTACAATTTAGAAATCCCATTAACATAGTCAAAATCCATCAATTACCCATAGAGTTAGAGTTCAACATTACCTCAAATCATGTTGTTCAAATTGTGGAATCCCTTTCGACCAAAATGGATGACTATCTAACAAACCATTCCTAAAAGAAACAATTGAAGGAGAGCTTATTAAAATCCTTTAATCGAGTTCAAAAATCAGGATAGATGAAATCAGTTATCTTACTGACTTTAATACAAGGAGATTGAAGACTCCCCAAAACACCCACTTCGGTTAGTTTGAAGAATATGATGGAATTGAGAGAGTTTTCTTTACTTGCCACCAAAAGTAACAAACCCTTGAGATATGCATGAAATTGATGAAGAAGAGCAAGATGCTCTGTTTTGGTAATTGAAAACAATCGTGAGATAGTGTTAAGGAAGGGGAAAGTGTATAAGGTTATGATGGGCTTGGACCAATTGGCTAGTTGGACCAAATTTATTGGATTTGGGCTCTTTCGAGGCCCAAGTTCGATATTAGGTCCATTCCAAATCCCCAAGATCAATTCTTTTAAAATCAATATGAAAGATGTTCGAGTTATCGCAAATTTTAAAACTCAGTTAGGAGACATTATTTTTGGACCCTTTTTGAATAACAATATTAAACAACAAAATATTAAATTTTAAATCACTAATACTTTAAATTATGTAACATTCAAATACTAGCTACTGTTCATTTTTTTTCCCCCAATTAATGATATCTGCCCGATATATACTTTTAATTTTCCAAGTGAAAATTTTTTAAAGCACCGGTTTTAAATAAAAAAATTCCAATAAATTAAACTCACTCAACATCACTTAATTATTTTTTTTAATAAAAATATTTTAAAAATTCTAGGCCCATTTTCAGGACGTTACAATTAAAATCCAATACAAATTCCATCCATATGGTTATATAATTAACCGGTTTAATGCACAAACAATTAAACACCCATCAACCAATATATAGAGTTTAAAACGGAATTGCTAACCTGTCCTCCGTCGATTAGCTAAACGGCGTCGGTTTGATTATCACCGTCACCCAAATCGCCTAAACAATACAATTCATACAAGCATTTAATCAAACACTTGGTCTACACTAAGAACCAAACAATACAAACCCAATTTCTATCCATTAACTAAACCGTCAATCGGACCTATAGAGTCATTATCACTATTTATTTATTCTATCATTCTAAAAATATCATTTCCAATACAATTAAATCAAATTCAATTTCTAGGGTTTACTACATATTAAATTGAAAGAAACATCAATAGTAAATCAATCTCCAAGAACCAATTTACTAGTAATAGATCATGGTATCACTTTTGTAAACATGAAATTAATAGTTAGGGTTTTAGAAAGACTTACCAAAGTCGTAGGGAAGAAACTTGAGAGAAACTTCAATTAACGTGTTTTGTGATTGTTGAGATAAACAAAACAAATGAGAGGTTTCAATTGACTTAGGGTTTTACAAGTGGGCTTCTTTTAAAAACATGGGCTATGGGCCTTTTTATAAACAATTTTAAAACACTTTTAAAATCAACTTAACGGTTTCTAAAACATTTTCCATTCATGTAAAATTTGAATTTCATTTTAAATTCCTAAATTCTTAAAATGATTTTAAAGACGATCTCTTTGATATATTTGACTCTATACCTCCGATTGACGTTCAAAATTACCATTTTACCCTTTAACCCGAATTTTGACCGAAAAGTCAAAATTCACCGGAAAACACGGAAATTTCTAGACCCTAAATACGGACGTTATAGGTTTTTATACTAGTTACCAAGATCTTTCTCTAAAAGTAGCTCAACAAATGTCACTAGAGTGAATTTTTTGAGTTACCAAGCTATTTTCTCAATAAGTAGTTTAGTAGAAGCTCGACAAGGGCTTTAAGAAAGTCGATTGTTTTCTTAAGTTGTCGAGCTTATACTCTTGGTAGGTACCTCGATAACTGTCTTTGTTCTTATTTTCTTTATAGGTTTCCAAGCTCCTAGCTCAGCAAGATACTCGGTAAGCACTTTGACAAGTGCTTCGAGAATTCCATCTTTCATGGTTACCAAGCCTCTAGCTCGATAGGCACCTTGATAGGTGTCTTGGCAAGTAGGTCTACCTTTTTTTTTCTATTAAGTTGTCGAGCTATTAGCTCAGCAAGTGCCTTGATATACTCTTCTATCCTTATTTTGTTCTTAAGTTTTCTAGCTCTAATTCGATAAGTGTCTTGGTAAGTACCTCGGAATCTATCTAGTGTAATCAAATTTCCCTACTCTTTGAACGTATGTTTGTGTATAACTGATTGATATGATTGTTTTCCCAATGTATTTTATGTGTTTCATTTAATAAAGATAAAGGAAGCATATTGTATGTGGATGTTGGAGTATGAGGGTGTTAACCAAGCATCAATAGCATCATGCTTTACTTTTTTTCCTTTTCTTTAAATAAAATGTTAGCAGGTGAACGAGCGAGTTAAAACCAAATCCTTAGTGTACTCATGAAGCAATGGTTCAGAGATCATCTATCTTCATTTCATGATTTCTTGAACTTTATATGTTATGATGAAATAATTGTAAAACCATAACGGTTAGGAAACCAATGTACTTAGGTATTAGTTATGTTGATCATTTGAAAACATCTTATGTACTTTGAATTATTACTTATATTATAACTTATAACATTATTTGAATTATGAAACATTGATGAATAAACTTTTGAATACATGTGTTAATTGATAAGTACTTAAGAATAGATTACTTATTTTTAAGGGTGGAAATAGGTTAGGCCACTCATCAGGAGCCTACGACCTAACCCATCTAAAACCTTCTCAGGCCTGACCTATTTAATAGAAAAGCTAGGTCATAACTTTTAAGAACCTTATTTAATTAAATAGGTCGGACTTTAGGCTTGTAAATAAGCCTATTAGGCTTAAAAGGCTGGTCTATTGTTCCTGCTATTGTGTATTGGTAATTTATACAACCCGTAATTTTTATTATAATATATTTTAAAAGATAAGCATAATTATTTAACTTTTATTATTAATTTTATCTTAAATAACAAATTTAAAATTTATTATTATTGTTATACTTAATTTTTTTTTTAATATTAACTATACTAAAAATAAAATTAAAATATATATAAAAAGAATTTGTAAACTTATTAACTGGACTTTTAAATAGACTTACATGTTAAGTAAGCTTTTAAAAAGGTTAAGTTAGACCCATATTTTAGGCGTATATCATGTAAATAAGTCAGACTCAGACTTATAGTTAGAGATGTAAGGCATAATTGCTTAACTTAAAGCCGAGCTGAGTCTAGTCTATTATACAGTGATTGTATATGAATAATGTACATGTATGTTGATGTGGAGCCTCTAGTCCTCCGGACTGGGGGTCGGACGCTACAAAAATGGTATCCAACACCTTGGTACGCGAGTTGGTGACTAGGCTGCCAGGAGTACTTACAGGATGCCCAGAATGGTATAAAAGCTTCATGACATCTTAATCCATATCTTAATCACTTAGAATAAGGCGTCGACTAAGGCACAAGAATGGAACTGAGAGTTTCTGACGTTACAACTCGCGCATTCATCACGTGACCTTCTGAGATTCCCTAACTCCTTAATATACGCCTTTAGTCACCTTGCTAAACCACCTACCAAAATACCAAGTACATAAAATAGGGAAAATTTTATTTTCAATAATACAAACCCACAAGTTATTTATTTAGTTCATTTTAGTTAATAAGCTAAGTTCAAACTATCCAAATCTCGAAACGTCAAACAAGAAACATATTTAGTCATACATCTCATGCAACACAATTTCAACATTAGTACCATATTGTAAAAACTAAAACGATATTAAAGTTTGTTCGAAAGAGATGTAAGGTAGATAAAGGATTTTTAGTGAATTTTTGGATGTAAAGAGATTTTGGAGAGTTTGAGAAGTATTGTCCGATTTAATGAATTTAGACTAACTAGGACCTTAACCCACTGACTCATCTATTATCTTCTAGCTCTATTCCCCAATATTCCCCTCACTTCTAATTTAAAAATATCAATAGTTATAAAAAAATTTTGTACAAAAAATTCATTTTATAAAAAATATATATTTTGTAAAAATTATTTTAATTAAATTAAATTACACTATCTCTAAAGTTGCTTTTTCAATTTATTTCTATATAAATTTTAAAAAATTTATTTAAAAAAAAAAAAATCATAACCGAAAAATAAAAATGTAATCAAATTTAATGGACTGATTATTTCAAAATGCATGGGGAAAAGATAAAAATAAAAATAAAAAATAAATATTAGCAGGCGAAATATGCCCAAGGGCAAAGCTTGATTATCCCCAACAATAATATTATGATTTACAATGTGATGAATTTTGATTAGTTACCTAAAAAAGAATTAATGTGCTAACATGTGCATTTTTATACAAGATGTTATCAGAAAGCATGTCTGTTCACATTTAGATTGTGATAGAATGATATAATTACCTGGTAATTTAATTGAAAGACATTACATTTCCTTTTAACATGTCAAGTGATTATCTACCGAGAATTCAATTATAATTATACAAATCTCAAAATGTTAGGAAAAGAAAAAGTATGAAAATGAACATTTCATCCAAATCCAGTTCCATTCAGCTTGAAAAATTCCATCAAAAAAAGGAAAATAAGAGTATTATATAAAATTTCATTAATAAGATGATATATACAGTCAAATAAGAAAGAAAACTTAAGCAGAAAAGAGACCATGAGAAGCAGCAACACTAATCTGGGACTTGGGTTCCAGAATCCTCTTCTTATAACTGTCAACAATTGACTGCCTTTGTGAAACCCAATTGAATCCAATCTTGTTCTTCTTCAAAACCACCATTTGATGATGATCGTGATCCAAATCACCGCTCTTCACTCTCCTTTCATACTCTTCTGCAACCAGCATAGCTATATCTGCCATTTTAATTGATCTTGAAAGTTTTTTTACTTGATGGGTTTGTTTGTGAATTTAGTAGTTTATATAGTGATCTGATCTGATCTGATGTCAAAATCTGTGGATAAGGTTGACACATAGGTGATGGGTTTTATTTTATTATATTTGGTTTTTGTGTTGGATGGTTTTGGTTTTCCGGATATTCTGTATTTGCACATTGGAAATTGTCGGGCCCACTTCTTTTCGTGTTGAATGGATTTTTTCATTTTTTCTTTTATTTTTAATATTGTTTATATCTATCCATATAAATAATTAATTTTAAATGAGGTATATAAACTTAAATTTTAGATTTTAACTTAGGTTAAATTTTTATTAATTAAAATAAAACACAAACTTCTAGTTCATAAAATATTTTTAAATGTACAATTGTTTTAAAGAAAAAAACGTGAAAAATGGTGGCCATATAGAAATTTCAAAACGTGAATTTTGTGCGTGGGGTTTATTTGTCATTTAGGTAATACGTGTGAGGGAGGTGAATTGAAAATATCCAATTTTGACATTTGTAAAATATGCTTATTAATTTTTTAACACGTAGCTAACTACTAACGTTTGTACTCGGTTTTTCGGTTACAATTTTTTTTTTTTTTTCCTTTTTGTAGTTTCTTCCCAGAAAATCTGATTTTCACAAACACCAAGAAATAGATAAACATGAATAATTATTAATACTTATATTTTTTTTGCAAAGTTAGGAACAGGTGTCAAAAATACAGAAAATCCACGTTTCATATGATGTAATCCGCGGCGCCATGTCGGTGGAAAAACCACCGACTAAATATCAGTTTATTTGGTGGTTTTCTGACAAGGTTCGCCAACTAAAAAAAAAATAAAAATTAAAAACCCAACAAATCCAACCCACTTTTATCATCAACATATATTGTGTATAGATAAGGATGTGGACACAAGTCGGCTGATGAGTGGAACATAACCTAACTATCTAACACGTATGTTCATAGTAAAAACCCATATAATTTATGATTTTAAAAGAGAGGTAAAGGTATCCCTTATATAACCACCATTATATTCCCATCGTCATTATGTCAATATTACAAGCTTGGCGTATATGAGGATATAGTCAATGAATTCATCTATTCAGCAACATGATATAGTATTAGAACCAATCTATTCAAATTGGATGATGTAACAGTAAATCTAATCAGAACCACCAACATAGGATTCTAAACAAAAAGACACTATCACTTGACATTGTATTTATAAAGTAAAGCACCCAACCTTAACACACATGTCTTGTCAATATATAGACATCATACCAGAACTTCTGTATGTTATACCAGAAGATGCTGAGAATTTAGCCATTTAACCATGTACATTGCAACCTAACTTCATGCCGGTAGATAATATAACATACAAAATCAGGATTTAAAATGACATAAATAAGAATCTACTCAATCAATTCAAGATTAGATAATTGTACCTCGTCATTAATTGCACATGGAAGCACATGATTGGACAATGCACCTTCCATCTCCAGGGCTTCCTTGAAGTTGAACCTAATTGTTATAACACCTCTCCAGAACAAATTGAAATTTACAATTGATATAGAAAATAAGAAACAAATACATAAAAGGAAATATTCAAAACTCATCATATACATATTTAAGAATGATGTCTGCATCTCTGACGAGTCACATAATTTCAATGCAATTACAACATGATACCCCATGAGCATTAAACAGAAAACAAGTGGAAACAATATGCAAATATAAGTAGATGGTAGTCCAAATGTATACACAATTATTTAGGGAATCTGAAAAGACCCCATCAATTGATACATATTAATATCACTCAAACATCTGTCGTCAGTAAATAGTTATGCAAAAATCCCTATTCTGGTGTTTATATATTTGTCCAGCCCAAAAGCAGAAGGTATTTTCCACAGAGCATTGTAAACATACATAAATGCTTGTTATTTAGAGGACAGCACCGGCAGTGCTGCTGGAATTTTTCATACCCAGTAAACTGTAAATTACTTTATAGGCCATTTCCAAAACTATATCAAGAACTCAGTGGAGACTGACCTACCAAACCAGAACATCAGTCTGTCTCTGCATTATCTTATAGTTGTACATGCTTTGACTTTGGCCTTCAACTTTACAATAGGCCCAGTGATTTCAGTTGTTGAACATGCTCAGGAGGAAGTGGAGGGGGAGACCAGTCAGATCCTGTTATTTCTCCATCGACATCTTCAACAACATATTCCTGAATACATAAACACATATTTTCAAGAAAAATCAATTCGATTGCATAAATGACTGAATAACAGAAGATATTATTGACACAGCATAATCTTCATAGTAAAATACAGATCCAGTAACACTACTTGATTAGGGTTATTTAAAATTTGGCTTTTCGATCAAAATAGTCATTTGATGACTTTCAGCATTTTCGACTGACTGATACTATTAAGTCAATAGTATTGACTGCAATTTATATTATCAGCAGTTGCATTTAACCTAATGGACATAATGCAACACAACACTATATGCTTTGTTTGAAATATTGCAGCCCAAGTAAGAAAATTAGTGGCCCGTCATTGGCAATCAAACTCACTTTAGTTAGCATCCTTTTTGCCAGTATGTGATAATGTCTCTGCCAAATCCTTTGTCCAACCATTGTGGCCACCAATACACTGTAGAATATGCCAATCAAAGTAAAAAGTCCTAACACAATCAAAGCCATTACAAATAATAATGGTAACCCTGCTTCTCCTGCACCTCCTATGCAACCACATTCACCCGCTGTGCTTGCACAACTTTCAAAGCATGTTGTGCAGTCAGTCCACATGCAAAGAGTTCCGGGCAAATGGCAGTCTGCACATATTCTGTAGAAAAGAAAACTACTGGAATCATCATCTTTTTGTAATAACTTCTTCATAAAAATAGTATAACAGCAAAATAAGATGTAATACTATTTCATGAATCTGCTAAATCCATTTACACATTTAAAATACAGAATTCAATAAACTATTATCTCTCCGCAAGTTTTAAATAAATTATATATCATTATTCTAGTGAAGAAAATAAAACATATTGCCATTAATGGAGTAAAAACTATATAGCAATATGCGTGCTGTGAAATTAAATATATATATAACTCTACAACTTCAATAAATATAATATTTTAAAACACAATTCTAAGGACAGATACTCATTATACAGTGCAAACACATTTTTAAGTATTTCTATTCATTATATAATATTAAAAAGAAAAATCATTTATTAAGCATATTTCTACATCAAGTCATAAGACGAAAACTCAGGGAAACAGATAGCTAATCATACTTCTAGCATGCATTTGTTATATAAGATAAAAATTTATTTAGCCACTAAATCATAATCATGACAATGATATCAATATGAATATATGATAATAGCTAAAAGAACATGAGAATCAACTTTTTAGTGGAACACAATCATGGAAAACATACCCAGGTTGACAACAACAAAGACATAACTCGCGACAGGGTTGAGCCAAATCATTCCGCACCCTTCGATCATAGCAAGTAATAAAGCATCCAGATAGCCCCAGCAAGGCAAAAAATAATAATGCTCCTGCAGTCAGCAAAATATTTAATGAAAAAGACAAAAACAATAAAAATAAAAATAAAAGAAAAAAGACGTCAATCTTAAAATAAATGACACTTACTAAATCTATTTAAGAAGTGCTTATTTGTGTTTCTCCGTTTAACTTAATACCACTTAATTTCATCAAATTCATAGTAAAATTTCTTAAACTAAGTGGCATTAGGTTTTGAGTAAAAAAACAAACATGCACATAATGTGAGTCCCATCAAACCCAAAACGACAGAAAAATTTATGAATAATTCAACATCACCTACCCACAAGTTAAAAGACATTCAACAAGTCATGCAACAGCGTGTCAACTCAATTGATAAGTAGAATGTGGACCTAAGTGTGTCATATTAAGATTTAACTACGATTTTGCAAAAAATTCAAGTATACGGCAAGTAGAAAATCATCCCAATAACGACATTTTGTAATAAGAAAGCTCCGCATAAAACACTGGTAGTTAAGAAAGACTAGCAACAAAATCCTTCCGCACAACCATAATAAACATTGCTACATATGAGAAAAGAAAAAAGAGCATGCACTAAAGCAATTTCAATATCAGAACAGTAAACATATTCACAGGTTCTTGAGACTTTACCACAAATGTAGTAGAAACTGAGCTCACTATCAAAACCCCAAGCTACACGAAGCCACGCATGCCGGTAACTATCAATTAGATACACCAAATATGCCAAAGAAGCAATTACCTAGAAATTTTCAATAAGAAACTGATTATTTAACCTAGAGACCTACTTAAAAAAATAATAAATAATAAATAATTCAATACAGAAGAAGAGGACAAAAGCCAACAACTTACAAGCTGAACAACAAAAAATATAGATAGAATGTCCCTAGTCACAAAGAATCGAAATTTTAAGGTTCTCCATCGTCTGTCAGCAGCAACATGAACTCTCAAATGATATGGTGTTTTGCAGGTTGTGCAATGAGCAAATGCAAACCCTTCCTGCAGAAATTAATATTAATCATAAAGATCCAGACAAATACTAACAGAGTATACATGACAAGAAAGTTGTAGATGCATTTCATATTTAAGATAATAAATCACAAGAAAACCTAATGTCCTAAATAATCAAAGTCACTAGAAAATTATTGATACCCATCTCACTACATATTAGTGATCATAAATTACTGGCTTCAAGAACATAACATTTAAAAATTAAAGAGCAACCAAGGGTTGATGAAACACGGATATGCACACATGTAGTAGTTGAACATGGACCCATACCTAACACACACTTAGATAATGTAATTTCTAAGTTAAGTAAATCATAATAAATAATCTCACAACCATAAGAAGAACCACCAAGCTTACATTTAGACACAGTTTTTAGTCATCATAACTATATTTTACATTAATATTGAATTCTGTATCACAAAACATTAAATCAAAGATAAAGCACAGCTTCAAAAACTAGGTCACGCCGTCAAGCTTATTAGCACCTGAACTCTTTACAATCTCAGCACGGATCAATGTGAAAATGGAGAAGAAAAAAAAAATGTCAGAAATACCTTCACAGCACGCCATTGGTCCAAACAATCTCGGTGAACATACTTAGACGTACCTTTGCACTTACAAGGAGCTATAAAATCTCGACCTATTCACAAACAATAAAGAAAACGTTAATCAACCACAAACACTTTATGAACAAACTACATTGAAACCAAGGGAAAAAAATCAAGAAATGAACCATTCAAATTCAAATTCAACTTCAATTTATTTACTTGTGGTTGAACAATTAACCAGAAACCAAAAAAAAAAAAATCTAAGTCTTGCTTCATTAAGAATTCAAAACATTGAGTAAATAAATAAATTAATAAACCGAAACAGCCTACACTACACTCAACTACAGAGAATAAAATGATGCGAAAACGAAATCAAGTTTCTTCTTCCAAAAGATAACAAAATCTAGAAACGATCACCGTCGGTTTCGAAACAGATACGGCACTGAATTTGCTCGCCGGGACCGGCTTCCAGGTCGATCTCAGAGGCCTCGGTTATCGGCGAAGGAGCGATCAGAGGCGACCCGTCTGATTCTGGCCGATCACTCATTTTGTCTACAAAAATTGAGAGATCCACAGAATTTTTGATGTGTTTTTAGGATAAACTCAATTCATTTTCCTTTTCGTCCCAATTTATGAGAAATTGAGGATTGTGAAATTGGATTGATGTTTGAGTGAGAGGAATTTTCAACGGGTGTGTTGAGGGTTCGTTCGATTTTGCAGATGATATTTTAAATAAACTAACTAATAATATTATTATTATACATTAATACATTAATATCCATGGTGTATTTATACGAGCTATTTGTATGTTATTAAATTACATGATTGCTAGTCAAAGGGGAATAATTAATATTATAAAAATATTTTTATTATGTTTAAATAAATATCTTTAATTTTATTTTATTAAAATTAAATAATAAAAATTTAAATTGTTTTAAATAATATTAAAATTATTGATTTTATTTTAATAATAAATATAAATTAAATTAAATTTGTTGATTATTAATTTTTAATTCATTTACATTATATATTACTTTATACTTCCTCTTTTTTTTTAACGGCTACATTTACCGTAACTCTATTAACCAAAAGTAGGTCTCATAAGTAGGGATAGTGAGAGAATGAAGGGTAAATAAATAATTTGATTGGTTTTTATTATTAAAAATGAAAAGTGTAGCCATTAAAAAATCATTGCCAAATGGGGAAATGTAGTAATTAAAAAAAAAATTGGAGAAAGTATATTTAACAAAATTTAAACCATTTACATCGAATCAATCAATTCAAATCATATTATTATATAATTTATTTTAAATTTCTCAGTAAAAGATCAAAATTCAAAACTTAGTAATTAAATTTTTTGAAAAAATGATTAATCTTACGGTTGCAAATTTTGCAAATTTACATAAAATTCTCTTTGTACATGAGTTGTATGTGTAAGAAGAATTTGTCGAGACGAGAGACAATCTGTCGTGGTTTAGAGATGTGCTCATCACGGAAATTCCTATCGTTGGATTGTCTTCAAATTTGAAGGTAAGATTTCCAACATCTTGATGTAGATACTCACCATTGGGATTGATATTTTGAGATTCTAATTAAGAAAAATCAAATCTGTTTTAGGTCTGGTCAGAATTAGAAATTTTCTCAGCGTAGTAAATTGATAAGTGACATTTCTCTCACTATAACAGTTGAATCGACTTGAAAATTAACACCTTTATATAGACATTCACTATTAGGATTTTAATTTTAAGATTTCAGTTAAGAGAAATCTAATCTGTTTTAGAGCTGGTCGGAATAAGAAATATGCAATGTGCAATAAGTTTAAAAGTTGATTTTCTCTTAATTTAGCCATTAGCTCATCTTGCGCTTTTAATATATTTCAGAAAACCTGTTGATGTTGATGTTGATGTTGAACGGTGAAGATCTAATTTAAATGTATCTAGAATGAGCTACCAGAACCAGAGTGTTGCTGTTCGAAACTAAATTAATCGTGGAATCATGCCGAGAGATATTGAAATGAATGTGGGTATTCTCAACAAATCTTTAAGTCTATGATCAAGTCCACCCATCCAGGTAAGTACTCTCGTACTTATTGAGTCTTTATAATAGATTAAATCTAAATTTATTTTGTTTAAATAGCTCAAGTTGTGATGTTAGATTTTAGATAAGCTACTTTTAGACAAGTCGTTTTTAAATAAGTCACTTTTAGATAAGATGCATATTATAACTCTAAACAAGCATAGACAATGATGTAGTAGCAGAATGATCTACATCTAGAAATTCTTCAAGTGTTATTTCTACTCTAACTATGAGTATTGGTAAGCATCTGGAATTGCTCGAAGTGTTGTATACTCATAGTAACTAAAAATTTAACAATCATGGATCCTAGAAGTATCCATAAGTTGTATTTTTAAGTGAGTTATGATATGACCGAGTTGTAGTTAAAAGTCTCATAGTTTTCTTTCATGTTTCAGGTAAATCTATAGTGAGACGTTGACGCATGTGGATAGTCGAGCAAATTGACTTCGGTGATGTAATAGGATGTTGCTTATTTCTTCTGTATAGATTTATTTATTAGTGTTCTAAATAATGGATGCAATATTAGTGATGATTATTTTAAGGTTTGAGATTATATCATACCTATGCTTAAGTACTTAACATTTGATATTATATATTGTTCATCATTTTAATATAATTATTTTATATTAAGTGTGAACATATTATGAAGTATGGTTGATTAATAAAATATAAGTTAATAGTATTTTAATAGCTCTAGGAGAGCGGTTGTTACAAATGGTATCAGAGCATGCTGTGACTTCTATGTCATAGTTAAAAAGATCAGGGCAAAGTCACTTCGACCATCCTAGTGTTCAGCGACTCCAAGCAGGTACACTTTATTTTTTTGGTTTTAAATCAAGTAAGACTTAATATATATATATATATATATATATATATATTCCTGATAGAATCAGATGGTATGCAAAATACCTTCCAGAATATTAGGACACACTTGTTAAGGGTATTATTAGTCCTAACAATTTAAAAGGATAAATAGTTAAGTGTTACACCCTTGTAGATTCCTAAGAGGGGAAGAGAGTTTGGGTTTGTAAGTATTAAAACAAGTTAATTGTATATGAAGTATAAGATAAGTAAGAACTAAAAGTGGTATTAGCGAGACTCTTATGATTGATAGAAGTTATATTTCCCACTTTGGAAGAAAAGTTTTAAAGCTTAATGGTTATGAGAATCCCTTTTGAAGATACTATTTCTGGAAGATTCTAGTTTAAGAGGAAAAGATAGCATGTCAAGAATAGAATGCACTCTATAAGAGATTTAAGATAAAGTTAGAAGCCATACAAGACCACGGTTATTGTCATGCTCGATGCACATATAAATCCATGCTGAGTAGATCAATAATATATTAGAATTTTATCTTATTTAAGTTTTCCCAAAAAAAGTGAAAAGTTAGAGTCGTTATGGATCACTAGGTCATATAAGGTGAAGCGATAAAGAAAAAGGTAACAATATTGTAACCACCAACGTGTTTTCTTCCTTAGAAAGAAATTGTCAAAATTGAAATATTTTTCGAAGTGAGTTTTATTCGAAATGTTTTATTAAAGATATGAGTTTTGTAATGGGTACCCAATTTCAAAATACTAGTTTCAATGTATAAGAATTTTGACCATTTTGAAAATTTTCTTTACGACCTGTAGGGTTAAATGATTTCTAAATATAAAATTTTTACATAAATTTATTTATCAAACTAATTGTAAAATAAAATGGATTTGTATGTTTTCGGTGGGGGGTTTACAAACTAAGCATTTGAGCTTACATTTTTTCTTGTTTTTAAAATGTTTTCCCTAGGTAAGACATAGAGATCAAAAATCAAATTGAGAAGGAGAAGAATTTGTAATAGCTTGTTAAATTGAACATCTAAAGTACTTTATAAATACTAGTACTTACTATTTATGTACTTGTAAATTTAAATTTATTAAGTTTTGTAAATAGAAATATTTTTGTGTATTATTTCTTCTTCATTAAATAATCAACAAATGTAATATGTTTTTTTGTTAGGTCCACGCTTTTGGATCTATATATACAACTCCGATATTTTGAATAAATGAATGACTTCCACTATGAATAAAAGAAAACTGGTATCATTGATTTTTAAAAAGAAAATAGGTAGCATTTTACCCTAGTCTTCTAGGCTATGATAGTGACGATAAATAACTTTCTCTTTTGTTAAGAAAATTTCCAGGAGCTTATAGCCATTCAGTAATTTTGGATTGTTATGAGCGAATGTCTGGTCTGATGGTTAATTTGTAGAAATCAAGTATCTTTCTTCATTAAATTTGGATAAATTCGAAAAAGTATAATTAATATTTTCTTGTTTTCTTAAATTGACGTTTAAAGTTAAACAATTCAAATAACTAAAAATGATACTTGAAATGAGATGGACAGAGTACCTCTATTTCATAATATATGTCTACTTTAGTGTTGGCACATAAACTAAGCATACATTTATTTTATGTATTTTAATTAACTAATTTTTTTTATTATTTAATATGTGTTTTAAATATTGTAACTTTAGGTAATTTAATATTGTACATTGAAAAAATTGTAATAGAAGGATATTGAAAAAGGAAATTGACACTTAAAATAGAATTTTAATTTTCTTTTTTAGAATTACACTTATTAAATGGTCTAGTTTCTTTTTAAACTATTGAATTCAATAGAACAACATTTCTAATATCATATGTGATATGTTTGAATGACAAGCAGTCATCGGAGGTAAAGACTACTGAAGGTTGAGAGGGTTGCACGGAGTTCGCATTAGAAAAATTTAGAAATAGAATTGAAGTTGAAAATACAAACCACCAATAATTAATTTTTTTTAAAAGGAAAATCTACGGGGTTCGAGTTAGCCCGTGGTTAATCCAGCCCAGCCCATCTAAATCCGCAAGCTAAACGGACCGGATTAAACGGATCCACCTACATGGCAAACCAAAAACCGATTAAACGGATCATAGCGTTGTAAAATAATTAAGGATGGAAGAATTTTGGATTGAGAATATATTTTCATTATAAGGCGATGTGCCTTTATATACACGTAGTGTAACTAACAGATATACATCAAGACTAAAAGAAGTTCAATTGTACAAGAGTACTAAAGAGATAAATATACAAAGAGATAAATATGATATGGTTATGTTAGGGATAAACACAGCTGTTGTGTTGTGATTAACAGTCCCCTTCAAGCTGAGTCGGCGGAGACCAGAGATGAAGCTTGGCTGAATGAGATGAAAATAGAGCTTGACCCAATGGTTTGGTCATGATGTCTGCAATTTGATCTGAACTCTTGAGAAATCGGATAGACACTAAACCTCTTGTTACTTGATCACGAATGAAATGATAATCAATTTCCACGTGCTTGGTTCGTGCATGGAAGACAGGATTGAATGTGAGGTAAATGGCACTAACATTGTCACACCAAAGTTGTGCTGAAGTGGTCGGTGAACACCCAAGTTCATTCAATAGGGAGACCAGCCACATTACCTCAGCTGTGGTGTTGGCCAAAGCTTTGTATTCACTTTCAGTACTGGACCGGGCAACCGTGGGTTGTTTCTTGGAGGACCATGACACCAAGTTTTGACCCAAGTAGATTAAATACCCTCCTGTGGAACGTCTATCATCTGGGCATCCTGCCCAATCGCTGTCAAAATAACAATGAAGCTCATAGGTAGATTGTTGCTGAAGCAATAAGCCATGTGTAGAAGTTGCTCGAAGGTATCGAAGGAGACGTTTACATGCTTGCCAGTGAACATCTGTAGCACAGTGCATGAATTGTGCCAGTTTGTTAACGCTGAATGCAATATCGGGACGAGTTAAAGTGATATACTGAAGAGCCCCAACAACTTGTCTATATTCATTGCCTGACATAAGAAGAGTACCCATATTTTTACTCAGATTCAGCAAGGTGGACATCGGTGTGTTGCAACCCTTGCAATCAATCATGTTTGTAGCTTGTAAAATGTCTTCTATATATTTAGACTGAGACAATAACAATCCCTTCTTTGTTCGTATTATGTCAATGCCTAAGAAGTAATGAATGTCGCCCAAGTCTCGAACAGGAAACTCTGTTTGTATTTTAGTGACAAACCATTGAATAATGGACGGTGTTGGGCCTGTGACAAGGATGTCCTCAACATAAACAAGAACAAACAGTTTGTTAGTACCTTGAGAATAAATAAACAGAGAATGATCTGCCTGAGAGCGTTTAAACGCGAGAGATTGAAGAAATTTAGTGAGTCGTTCAAACCAAGCACGAGGTGCTTGCTTTAACCCATATAGAGATTTTTGAAGTTTACAAACATAATTTGGGTTATTGTGGTCCACGAATCCAATTGGTTGCTCCATGTATAACTCTTTATCAATAAAACCATGAAGGAAGGCATTTGATATATCAAGTTGTCGCACCTCCCAACTTCGAACCGTAGCAATGGAAAACATTGTACGTACAGTAGTGAACTTGACAACCGGGGAGAATGTCTCTCCATAATCAATACCAAACTGCTGAGTGAAGCCTTTTGCCACGAGTCTGGCTTTGTACCTCTCAATGGATCCATTAGACTTTCGCTTGATTCGATAAATCCATTTATTCTGTATTACATTTGCACTGGCAGGGTGTGGAACAAGCACCCATGTCTGATTCTGAAGCAAGGCTGCAATCTCATCCTGCATAGCAACTTTCCATACTTGATATTTATTAGCCTGAATAAAAGATTTTGGTTCCTGTGCTATGGTAGAGGTGGTAATGTATGCCCATTTTTTTGGTTTTGGATTTGGGCGGAGAAACATAGGGTGGGTTCAATGGTGTGTGGTGGGTGTAGTGGGAACATGGCGGGTTCGATGTTGTGTGGTGGTATTAGTAGGAACAGTAGCTGTGCTTGTGGGTTGGTCAAAGGAAGTCTGTGGTGGATCTAAGTTGGAAGATGTTGGGGAAGGAGAGATAGGATCAGGTTGTGATTGATCTAAGTTGGTGGATATTGGGGGAGAAGAATTAGATGAAGGACCTGAGGTGTGAAGAGAACCGGTACATGTCACAGTAAGCCAATGCGAATCTGCTTTATGTTCCTTGGATGAGAGGGTGGCATGGTTTCCGTAAGGAAAAATATTAGAGTGAAAACGAACATGTTTGGCAAGATAAATACGACCCGTATGTGCATCGAGACATCTATATGCGGCATGGAAAGGACTTTGACCCAAGTAAACACATTCATGTGTACGAAAAGAGAATTTGTGGGAGTTATATGGTCTTAACAATGGAAAGACTGAGCATCCAAATGGATGAAAAGCTAAGTAATTTGGATCTTTGGAATATAATTTATAATATGGTGAAAGTTTTTGAAGTGCATCAAATGGTAACACGTTAATCAACATGGCACTATGTTCCAAAGCATAATTCCAATATTTTAGTGGTAAATGTGCGTGCGCTAAAAGAGTGAGACCTGTGTCTACTAAATGTCTGATTTTTCTTTCTGAAATGTCATTTTGCTCATGTGTGTATGGACATGCAATGCGATGATGGATGCCATTTTGTTTAAAATAATTGTGAAGACACTGATATTCACCACCCCAATCCGAATGAAATGCAATAATTTTTTTATCAAATTGTCGAAGCACTATTTGCTCAAATTGTTTGAATACATCAAAGACTTCACTTTTGGCTTTCAAAAAATAAATCCATGTAAATCTAGTAAAATCATCCACAAAAATGACAAAATAACGATGACCCATACTTGACTGAATAGGGGCAGGGCCCTAAACATCTGAATAAACAATCTCAAATGGACGAATACTTTTGTGCTCCTTGGATGCGAGAGGAACACGACTCAACTTTCCTAAGCGACAACTAGAACAAGGACTAAGACTTGAATTGGAAACCGAAATTTTATTTTGTTTAGCTAAAGAAAATACTTTTTGAACATTGGGGTGACCTAGTCGACTGTGCCACTCATCCATTGAAGGAGTAACAATTGCTTGAAATTCAGTGGGCTTGGGTTGTTGCAACATGTAGAGTCCACCTTCAGTTGGTCCTTTCATCAGAACTTTCTTGGTGTGCTGGTCCTTTGTCAGAAAGTAATTTGGCCAAAATTCAAAGAAAACAGAATTATTAAAAGTAAATTTTTGGACAGATAACAAATGTTTTTGGATAGCAGGAACACATAAAATTTTATTCATTCTAAATGAATTATCAGAAGAGGAAAGAAAACCATTACCGGTGTGAGAAATTGTCAAACCTTGCCCATTGCCAACATATAATTGATCAGGGCCTGTGTATTCATTGATTTGGGTCATCTGCTGAGTGTTTGGACTGATATGATAATTTGCGGCTGTGTCAGGATACTAAGGGATTTGTGCCGAGGAGTCCGGTTGATGAATAGCAGCAACATTAACATTTGGTCGAGAATTGTTATTGTCACTGGATTGTTCTTTTTGATACCGGCGACGACAGGTAAGAGCGGTGTGATTCCGATAACCACAGATCTGACAGGTTGGACGATTTCTGTTGTTTCCTGATTGATTAGAAGTGGGTCTAGAGTAAAGATTGTTGGAAGAAGAGCGTGGGCGAGAAGGTGTAGGCAAGAGAGGTGTTGTATTCTTGAGAGTGAGATTTGCAACAGGTTTATGAGAATTTTTCAGGAGCAACTCGTGAGCTACAAGATGCCCATGAAGTTCATAAAAGGACACAGGTTCACTTCTGAGAGTAAGGGCTGTGATAATTGGATGATATTCATAACCAATATTTCGATAAATGATTGCATTGAATTCTACAGAGGAAATTGGACGTCCAGCGGCATTGAGTTCATCTGCTAGAGATTTGGCCTTCTGAAGGTAGGAGGAGACAGAAAGATCAACCTTTTTCAATTCTTGTAGTTTTATATGAAGTTGAAGTTGACGATTTTGAGAAATCGAGCCAAAAGCATTGGCCAGAGCTTGCCAAACGGCATGGGAAGATGTGAGACCGATAATGAGTGGGTAAACATCTTCTGTAAGGGAAGCAAGAAGCCAAGAATGGAGGAGTTGATCTTTTTTGAACCATTGTTCAAACTCTGGGTTTGGAATGGGGGTAGCATCGGTGGAGGAAGTGGGTAATGTTTTAGGAGGAGGAGAAGTAGATCCATCAATAAATCCATGAAGATCTTGGAAATTAAGAATAAGTGTAAATTGAGTTTTCCAAGAGAGATAATTCTTGGAGTTTAATTTGATAGAGAAGGAGGATGAAGATGTAATTGATGGAGTAATGGAGGAGGAAGTCGAAATCGGAAAAAAAAACCATTAGGATCAAAGCTCTGATACCATGTAAAATAATTAAGGATGGAAGAATTTTGGATTAAGAATATATTTTCATTATAAGGCGATGTGCCTTTATATACACGTAGTGTAACTAACAGATATACATCAAGACTAAAAGAAGTTCAATTGTACAAGAGTACTAAAGAGATAAATATACAAAGAGATAAATATAATATGGTTATGTTAGGGATAAACACAGCTGTTGTGTTGTGATTAACAAGCGTGATTATGCTCTTTTAATCATAAATTGCTTTTTTTTTTCAGAGCCTAGTCCACATAACTGGCGTCTTGATTGAGTGCAACTCTAATATGCTTCTATGAACTTGTTTGAATATTTACTTTATTCTGTTTATTTGACCCACTATAAAAGTCAAAATTATATAAAAGAGAATCTATCAAGCCGAATTAGAAAATGAAAGAGGTACAGATTTTTAAGACGATATAAGTTAAATTATCAATCTAATTCATAATTAGGAATAAAAAGATTTTAGTGATACCACCATATTTTGTGATATATATATATATATTCACAAATTATTATATTCGACAACTTTTAAAGTTGTTTAAATAAAATTAATAAGGAAAAATATCAAAATTATCAAATATTTAAAATATTTCTATTTTAACCATATAAATATTAAATTTCATATTAAATTCAGAATTTTTTTTTTTTAAAATTGGGAGTCCATGTTACAACCAAGGCCGGCCTAAGGGGCGGCGGGAGGGGCGACCGAATGGGGCCCGGCTTGGAGTGTAGCGTCGAACCCCTGCCCCAGGCGAGACCGCGGCAGGTGGTCGGAACCACCACATTAACAATGCAATTGCAATTTATAATTTAGGAACAATTTCAAAAGCTAATCAATTTATACGATATTTTTGCGGAAGACAAATAAAGACGTTACTTTCTTAAACATAAAATACTTGGTTTAAATATTATATAGAAAATGTTTAGAAATTCCAAATGGATAAAACATCTTTTACATTCCCATTGCAGAGATCCTTCAAGATTCAACCTCGTCTTGGACAACTGACACCCTCGGTTATCTAGTCATCTCCCTCTCTCCGTTTTCACTCTTTTCATCTATTGTCTTATATCCACTCGACAGACAATTCATTGACTCAATCCTTACTGCTTTGCCTTCGCTATTAGTGGCATTGACTCACTTCTCACCACCAGAAACCAAAGAAAAAGATAAATCTAAACTCAAAGTAAAAAAAAAAAAAAGAAATCGGAGATTGTCTTCTAATAAAAACGAGGAAAACAAGTGTGTCTGAGGAGAAAGTTTGTGAGATTAATTGGTTTTCGCACTGAGAGGAGTTAGAGATCATACCTGTTGAGAAATTAGGGTTACAACAAATTTCACAAAACAAAATGCGCGCACCAATTTTATTTTTCCGTCCCATGTGTAACAGCGGTCATTTTAAGGCCCGCTGTAAATATTGATAATAGCAGCCGTTGCTTTAGGCCGCTGCAATTCCACTGCTGCATTTTTCTAGTAGTGATGGCGACCGTCCCGACCGCTGTCACACGACAGCAAGGCAACAAATGTAGGACACTACGCCAGCATTTTTTGCTAACTAGGCGTGCTATCATAAGGCTTCACATGGCACACATGCCAGCACTAACGTGACCGTCTATGTGGCAACCACGTCTGACAAAGGCTGACTGTACTTGCTGACGTGGTGACACCTGGGTGCGCCGCGTGTCGCCGTCTCGTACAACATCCACGCTGCCCTGGCTAGCGCATCGCAGACATGATGACGACCAATGGCGGCGCGTGACTGCCACGCGCCACCGGCGTCAACCTAGAAAAGAAAGGTTATTTTTTTCAAATATATACTTCCTCTTCTTTTTTTTATTCACTACACTTTCTGTTTGAACACTATTCGAGACTTAATTTTAACGATAAATATCTTTAATTGTATACAACTAAAAATTATAAAAATTTTATATTTACAAAGTAGACATTAAGACGAATAAAAAAATATCCCACTTGAGTATATTTTTCTTTATACATAAATAACAATATAGGAAACAAGATTGATGAATGAATAGTAAACACTATGCAAGTGTAGTGAATAAAAAAAAACAGAGGAAGTATTATTTTATTTTTTCCAATTTTAGTAATTGTTTTTCTATTTATTTATCCAATTTTTTTTGCCTAACCTTTTATGCCATATATTTGAGATATTATACATGCAAATTTTCGGAAAACTTATGTGATTATTATTTTCTAATTAAGTAGGCATTATTTTATTTTATTTTTTTCTAATGTCATTTGCATACTTGTGGCATGTGCATCTAATTGTTTTGCACAACTTATGGCTTACAGATATGGTTACATTGTGGATTATGACTTCTAGGTCCTCACAGAGAGAGCTGTTCAATATCCACATAGGCACTAGCACCGACCATCGTCTTCATTATGGCTCCTGAACTTCTGCAAATGTTGATACCACCGTTTTCTTATAAACCTGCTTACCCTGTCTAGCAACAGCTTCCGGCTACTCCACCACCACTACATCCACATCAACTAATGGGTTTTAAGTTCGCACTACATTTTCCCTATCCTCGCCCACCGGTCAGACAGTATTATGGTCCACAACTTCCTCAGCAACCTCTGATGGTACGTCCAGAGGTTCACATGTATCTTGAGCATCATCCGGATGCTCAAGCTTATGTTCCCCCTATTCCTGAGCAACATCCGGTTGCTCAAGCTCATGAACCTCCACTAATTCAACATATGCATGGAGCTTATGTGCCAGGGGAGAACATCAACTTAATGGATGACATTCTTGTCGAGCAGCAAGCGGCTGCTGAAGCTGAGTTGGAGCAAGAGAATGAGGCTGATGATGAGTTTGATAATGATAATGAAGAAGCCTAATGGGTGGGTGAAGAGGAAAGAGTCGTCGAGTGGAATGGCGAGGAAGAGATGGAGATAGTCGATTGGGACGACGAGGAGATGGATTCTAAGATACTAGACGAGGCTCAAGTTGGTGATAGTGTAATTATTGAGTCGGAGTACACCCCTGTCAGTCCTTCTGATTGGGACCTAGAGGACTACCCATAGACATTACAATCTATTTTTTTTTAGAGTTATTCATGTTTTCTTAGAACTGTTTAGTATACAATTTTTGGTTTGATATATTATTGATATATTTCTTTTGGATTACAGGAATTCTTTTAAGATTATTTGCTGAATGTTTGTGGTTGTTCTATGCTTGTATGCTTAGACTTTTTTGCACACTACATAATTAAAGAAATCGATAAAGTTTGAGGACAAGGATGGTGGTTGGGTAGATTGCCTATCTTCTCTGATTCCCCCTCAAATTGATTCTAGTAGTTTATGAATATTTTAACTAGTGCATTTATATGATTATCGGTTGATTATGCTAGATTAAACATAGATGGTCTTACGTGTCTCTTTTTGGTTCTTGTCAGTAATGGTCTCTACTACTAAATCCATTATTGCCGAGTTGAATAAGAGTGACAAACTCAATGGAGAAAATTACAATAACTGGCATTGCAAGATCGAGTATATCCTAGAGGAGTAAGAAGCTCTCGAGACCCTTTCGAACACGATGGTCGAACCAGCGCATGATTTAACTGCACAAGCTAGGCGTGATATGAATGCCTATTTGTCCTGAAAGCGCAAGAATAGCATTGCACGCATCACTATACTATCGAGTATGGATGATGACTTAATGTGCACTTTCGAGGATTACCACACTGCGGAAGCTATGTGGGTAGCCCTCAAGGAAAAGTACGGTAGGACTTCTACCACCAAACTTCGATGGCCGAAGATTAAGTTTGATACTTATCGTAAATATGGTGATCATACCATATGCCAGCATCTTTATGAGATGGCCAATATGATCTGTGAATTAAAATCAGTCGGTCATGTCTTGACGGATGAGCAACAAGTGCAGGCAGTTATAGGGTCCCTCCCAAATAATTAGGAAAAGATGAAAATAAACATGACACACAATGATAACATCAAAATGTTTGATGATATCTCTCATCATGTTGAGCACAAGGACGAGCGTCTAGAGGCACTGAAGTCCTCCGGTCAACTTTACATGGCTGAATTCCATGTGCGCAGGAGCGCTAATGCCAAGTGTAAGAGGGGAAATAGAGGCAGAAAGAAAGATAAGGATTTAAAGAATCCTGATAAACCTCGGCCCAAAAACTCTCGAAAGAAGGCCAGGCATAGAAAGGGGCAAAAGAGAGACTTGAGCAAGATCAAGTGTTACAACTGTAACAAGATGGGACAGTTCGCCCGTAATTATACCAAGCCAAAGAAAGAGGTATCCTATTATGATCTTGAAATGTGTAATGCTTTTGTTTCTAGCACTATTTTTCTTGCTTAGTCTTATTCTATGTGGATTATAGACTCAGGCTTAACAAGTCATATAGCTAGAGATAAAGGGGCGTTCATAAAATACCGACATATACTGCGTGGTACTAGATAGATATATGTGGGTAATAAATCACGAGTTGAAGTAAAAGGGATCAACACTTGGAAATTGAGGATGCAAAATGGCCACATTTTACTACTATATGATGTCCTTTACGCTCCTGAGATTAGACGCAGTCTCGTCTCAGCTCTGTTTTGATGACTTTTGGATATTAACTAGTGTTTGAATCAAAAGTTTTGAGCTTTTATTATGACTCTTGTTGCATTGGTTCTAGACGAACGATTGATGATTTTATCTATCTTTTCATTAATAATTATGAAAACCCTTCTAATGTCGATAATGATACAATTTTTTCTCTTGTTACATCTGGTGATATTGAAATTTCCATTTGGCATGCTAGACTTGGTCATATAGGACAAATAGAATGAACAGATTGGCAAAAGAGGGGATTTAAGGATCTTACAATAAGATTAAGTTGCCAACCTGTAATGTAAAGCCCAAGCCCCAACCACGCCGGAACCGCAATATGAGACTGGAACGCCACATTACATTTATTCATTCGATGCTTTTAATGCGGAAAATAAATAGAAAAACAAAATAGTCGATTATAAAAATAAAATCTTGAACTTGTCTTGCGAGCAAAGAATAAGATCCGAATACTTCATTTAAAAATAGAACCTGCTTATTCATAATAAATATCCATTCACTAGTTTACAATTCCCAAATAAGTTGTCCAAAATACAAGGAACTTAAAATACTTAAAAAAAAAAGGTTTACATATCCTTCCAAAACTAATCAAAACATTTGGATAATAGTTCTCATTTTTGTTCCAAAAATCATGAAAAATGCAATGTTGGGACCTTCAATCTGCTTGATCACATGTTTCACATTTCAATAGAATAGTCAAAAAAAAAAGGGAAAAGAAGCAATGTCAAACTATCAATGTCTAGTTAGAAACTCACACTCCAACCAATACAAGCAAATGTGTCTATTTAATCATACAATTGTGAAGTGGCATACAAATGCACCAATCACAATCATACATTAGTAAAGGAAAACAAACCCGCCCAATTTCAAAGTTATTCACATGTATAATGGGGTGTAGTACTCATTTTAGTTCCATTTATGCTCATTGGATACATTTAAAATTATTAGGTGTCCAGATAGGCTCCTTAAATTCATTTAAACACCTCAAAACATTAAACTAACCTCTATACAATCATCACGCAATTGCATTCACATTAAAAATTCCAAATCGTTTAGACTGCCCCTAATCTAGTATTGATAATGAAATTGGATCAATTAGGCCGAAGCCACACAATTAGGCCGAAGCCACACAATTAGGCCAAAGCCACAATAGGGTCCGAAGACCGAAATCCATAACGCCTTTTATTTCCCTCTCGGAATGGACAACTACCTTAGGATTTTATCAATTAGGTCTGAAGACAACAATACAATAAGCCCGCAGGCGGTGGTGCTCACACCCAATAGGAGTCATAACTCAGTTCCAATGGTGGTTAGCTAAATCAAAAGACCTATGTTTCCAATAGGTTGAGAATTCTCGAGTACCCCTAATGACATGTCATTCCATCACTATTTCAACCACGACGATGGCAATCATTATTTAATTATTTAGGTGAATACAATGCACACTAAATAGTTTAACAATCATTTAAACAATTCAACATTTGTTGGCTTTCAATCATCAATGTCAGGTACATTACTAGTGCCTTATCTAGTTATTTCCAACTCTAACTAACCAAAGCTTAAGTCTAACATGCAATATAATATTTAGATATATATAATCAATAGAAATCCAAGCAATAGAACATTATAGCAGCGCGTCATCATACTAGTACATTGCTACTATCTATTAGTACCATTTAACAACACAAGTGGATAAGTTATTATTCATTTTAATGCAAAATCAATAAACATACACCAACCACATATGGAGCATAAAACAAGGTTGCTAACCTTTTTTCTATCGACAATTAAGTTAAGTGTCACCAGTACGATCTGTGGCACAGTCCATTTTGCCTTAACAAAATAAGAATTCACTTAGGCAACAGATCGAACAAATGGTGCGCAAATAGCGAAACTTAGTCTAAACATTAAGAAAATGATGATCGAACAAACGATAAACGACGACGTTAACAAAACTATTCAAAGCCCAATCCAATTCCATGATTTCAATCCCTTCAACAATCTAGGGTTTTCACTCAAACCCTAACTGACCAGGAATTCTTCTGACATACAAAATCACAATAACTAAACAGAACTCCTATTAACGTCTAATGTAGTATTTAAGATATCGTCTCCACAGGGATTGTCAGCTAAGAAGCAAAATTGAGATTAAGATTCAAACTGAATTGCTAAAAGAATCTATTAACAAATAGAATCATAGAAATCATAGAATTGATGTGAATTATAGACACTAATGACATTTTTCGTTTGAACATAAATCAGTACTCTATTCTGCAAATGATCTCAACAATGAATAAGCTGATCTACTAATCTCTGCTATCAATTAACTTCTTATGTACGTTTCAACTTTAAATCACAATTTTACCTTCTAGATCATCATCAGTGATCTATTAAAAGATCTCTCGATTCAATTTAACAGATCTCAATTATACAATTGCATATATCTCTATACTACGACAAATATAACTGTTAAGCACAATCTGTAGAAAACTATATCTATAGTCTATCTCTAGATCTATGATCCTCTGTTCTTAGTTCTAGAACCTGATCGCCATCTCTGGTCTAAATCAAACTTAAAATCAACAAGATTACGTAACTCTCGTTCTTGTAATTCAATAAGCTCATGAAATTAAAGTAAAACTGACTTTAATTGAACAAGAAACGTACGATTATAATGATAATCATCAATAGAAGTAAACAAATCAGAAGAGCTTTTAGGTTAGCATATCTACTTCAACATATTCAATCAAAGCACAAATCATCATCAATATGCTTCTAATATCTAAATCTTACCAAGGAAGATAGAAGCTAGACTCTGTCACAGTTGTTGCTTCGCTATCTTCAAGCTAAATCTCAATGATCACAAGAAACAGAATACAAAACTTCTTCAAGAAACTTCTCTGAAAATATTGAATAAAGCGTATAGAAAAATCTAGAATTTTTCTGTAAAATACAGAATGTCAAAAGGTTCAAAAGATCCACCCTTATTGCTTCATCTGAGCTCCTATTTATAGAGTTTTTCTCAGTGGCAATTTTGAAATAAAAATGACCAGAAATAATAGTCATTTTGAAATAATAGTCTAGAATCACTAGAAATGTATTCAACTTTTTCACCTTTTAAGCTCAATTCCTTTACATTTAAGCTCATAAAACATGCTAAAATGTAGGTAAATTCTAGACTTATCAATTACCCCCAACTTAGCCATTTGCTTGTCCCCAAGCAAACTAACACAAAATCTACTGAGACAGCATTCAGTGCAAACTTTTATCATAATTCAAAGCAACTCATCAGACGTGTTTTGAAAATTTCCAAACAGTGACCAGTTTCTTTCAAAATTTCAAATCAAGTAACTGAAAATTGGTCATTTTCTTCATGTTGCAAAGTATCTGAGAAGATTCAAGTATTAGAGTTTTGAAACTACTTCCTCACTGTAGTCTCTCATAGGTGTTTGATCACTCAGAAGCCTAAAGGTTACTCACACAATACACTAGTCACTTTAAGAATCAGAATTACGTACCAAAGCAAATGTGATACTAGTGTTTCACAAGCACGTATGAAGAAAATTTTAAGAACCTCACGATCATTGAACTTTATTCATACACTGCACAGCACTGAGAGGTTCTTAAGCTCAGAACTGTTTATTTCTCTACCTCAGAATCTCTTATTTGCTTATATAGGAAAAACAGGGTCAAGTTAGCTTATGAAAGAAAGAGAATTTCTTCAAGGAATTCAAAAATTGAACTTACCACTAAATTCCTTCTACTTTTCAAACGCTAGTGTTTCCCACTGACTAACAATTTATTCATAATACCTCTTTTTTTCTTTTTTTTCTTTTTTTTAATAATAATGGCTCTTCTATTTTCTTTACAGCAGCCACAACATCATTTTCATTTTTTTTCAAGCAAAGCAACTTGCATTTGATTTTTCAAAAACACTTTAGCAAATCCTCACTTCCCATTCTTTTCATCCCCAATTTAATGTAAGTCCAAAGGGTAGGATTGAGATTATATCTTCATCTTTATGGTTTGGACTAGATTAGGGACCAAAGAAAAGGTTTTTGATGAGAATGGAAACAAAGTAGTTTACCTCACAAGATATCAAGGTCTGGTTATATCAAGCAAGAAAAGGCTTTTTAGTGGTTTCACTCACTCTCTCAAATCAGATCATGTTCCTTGGCAGATTTAAAACAGAACTTCGCCCGACCAATGCCCTGTGCACTTGAGGAGTGTATGAGAAATTCAAAATAAACTTATGAAGGTCCTGATTCTAATAGAACAGAAACAGATAAGATAATGTGTTTAATAAGGAAGAGAATAAAAATAACCCTCTCATAAAGAAAAGGTACAAAATGAAACTCAAACCTCACATACCACCCAAGGTTCTCTCCACTCTTTCCTTATCAAAACTCATCAACTTATTCACACTTCAAATTTGACCAGAATTTTCATCAGTGTTCAAAGAAATTTGTCAAAAATTGCCCATAAAAAACTGCTTGTTTTGAACACTGATTTTTCTGTTTGAAACCCAATTTTATGAAAAACTGAATCGCTTTGAATTATAAGCAATATAAGCTCAATCATGCACTCAGACCTATAATGTCCTAAAAATTCAAACAAAATATATAATTAAAACTATAAACTAAAACTAAACAAACAAAAACAATATTCCTAATATATTCATATAACACCAGCAATGTGATTGCTACCCCACCCCCAACTTAAAAGAAAGCAGTGTCCTCAATGCTGAAGAGAACATTAAACAAAATAGAAGGAGAAAAGGGATACAGGAATCAGTAAAGTAGAGAGTCAAAAGTGTACCTGGATATCGCCATTAACAGTTACTATCTCGCCAAAAGTAAAAAAAACACGCATGTCAGGCGAAATCAGTAAAAAGATCTAGCGAAGAACATCAATTTCACCAATTGTTACGAAAGAAACAGGCGAAATACCACATATGTTGCCATATCAAGTGACAGATAAGCAAAATGTCATGGCAAAATGCAAAATCGGCAGGCAAAATAACCAGAACAAACAGAAATATCGCCAAAAAGAAATCCAAATCTCAAGGCGAAAAGAAGTAAGTATCGCCGTAGGCATCGCCTTATACCATACCATTAGTCTTACCATTCAAACGAAAGATAAAGATTCTGCCGAAGTCAAGGCGAAATTATAGGCGACATGAGTCTTCTCTCGCTGAATCATGATGTTCCATTAAACTTTCTGCAGGATAGCCTGTAAATTTAAAACTCAAGGTGACAAATGATAAGAACATTGAAGACTGTCCCTGTAGAAACAATGTACACTTGTGGGGGAAGGAAAACCCCCCAACTTGAAACCTGAAAACTGTTTGCACAGTTTGTAAGCAACAATCACACTACTTTTGTAAACAATCAAAAATAAAGACTCATAAACCATTCACATGACTCTTTACTAATCATCAAAAAGAAAATAAAGATAAAAATAGAAGAAAATCACATTACTCTTGTACAAACTGTTAAAAAAATCACATTACTCTTGTACAGACACATATAAAAAAAATATAAGAAGATAATAACAAAGTTCAAAGTACAATAGAAAACCAAACAATTAAAAATCTTCTAAAGATGGATCATGATTTGGAGGAGGTTATGGGTCCTACTTGCAAGATTTTGTTACTTATCTCTTCTTCTTAGGTCTAGTAACAGATGGAGAAGTGGGTACAGCTTCAGAAGTACTTGAACTTTTCTTTTTCAGCTTCAATTCATCCAAGACTGCACTTCTAATAATAGCATCTTCTGAAGACCGAGCTACAGCAGATTTGTAATTCTCCTTAGAATTTCTTGCATAGGCTCTTTGACAACAACTTTCTCTTTAGTAATCGATTCCCTGGAGATAGGTTCGTTCTTAGCAACTGGTGGTACGAGATCTTCATGATCACCGATTTCTTTAGGTTTCAGAGCCAAAATCTTCCGCTTTCTGCCCACAGAAGGAGGGATCACTAGAATGTAGGCTCTGTTGATGAACTCCCTCACTTGCAAGAAAAACTCAGTTCTGTATTTATTTAGAACCACCAAAGTAGTAGTCTTGTTCCATGGAGATTTGTTAAACTTCCAATCCCAAATAAAAATAGAGTTGATCTCTATTGTAGAAGTCTGAAAATCCAATTCCACTGCACCTGGGAAAACTTCAAAGATATGACTAGCATCTTCATCACTATCATCACCAATAAACACAAGAGTAAGAAAATGTGACCATTTCCTACTAGTCCTCGCAGCAACCTCTCGAGTATACTCCTCATCTGTAAAAATTAGGTTGTCATCACCATCCACAGAACCATATGCAGAACCGTCATCAAACTCTGCTTCAGAAGAATTTCAATCATCTTCAATGATTTGGCAGATAGAAATGGGTTCAGTTTGATGGAAAGGAACTAAAGCCATGGAATCATTAGACTACGCCATAGACTGGCCATGAGAAAATATTCCCAATCTCACCATATTCACCATTCTTTGAACCTCAGGATGCAAAATATGTAATCTTGGAATGTACTCGTTAGTGATCTGTGGTAAAACCTCAGTTGTACAATTTATAAGTCTGAAATTGTCAGGAACTTGACAAGTTGAAATGCACAGTACTTGAGTTGTCTTCTCCGCATTCTTCTCTGACCGGTCTTCCTCAACTTGTTGATCATCTTTTTTCAACTGAGAATTTGATCCCTCACCTGCTTCCTGAATTGATATTGGCTTACCTGCAACTTCAGCATAAAAAGCCAACAATTTACTTTGTTTTTCAATCTCTGCAGTATCAATCTCCTCACAATCTGAAGAGTCGAAATTATCAGCTTCCACAGGTGTAGGCTCTAATACTATTGTTTTACCCTTATTCAAACTCCTCTCATCAGCCTCTGCAATTTGACTTACTACTAATTCTGATGCTAAATCAAATTGTTGACCTAAACTCTGTCTAACAACAATCTCTTCATGCATCTCAGGCTGGCTATCCACTAGGTCTTCTTGTTTAAAATATGGATTCTCTTGATCTCCCATAGTTTCCTCCAATAGTGTTGGTTCTCTAATTGAAATTCCTTTCGCGAATTTAGCAAAACGAACTTGAGAAGCATTCTGCTTTGTCCTATGTAATTCCCACATTTTCATGAATTCTTGTGGATTAGAAATGGTTTTGAAGAATTCAGCAATTTTTTCTTCAACTTTTCTTTCCACTGAATCCTGCACCAACTCATCTCTAGAGACAATCTCAGCTTCCTTTCTATTTCTTCTCTTTGAACCTGGAGAAGAAGGTTGAATAATTTCAGGTGCTGGTTTTAGTGTAGGAGTAGAAAAAGAAAATTTATTCCTCTTAGCAGAATTTCTCTTGGCATCTCTAATTGCTTTCAACGCAATAACCCTGTCAATAGCTTCAACGTAAGGGTTGTCCTTGCCTCCTCTGCTTTCCCATATTCTTAGCTCAAGCTCCCCAGTGTGGGGCTTAGAATCAACCAACAACACATCCTTTTGTTACTCTTCACTATACACCTCTCTAATAATCTAGTGATGAGAGATGGAAAGTAGAGAGTGTGCTACCTTGATCTCGCTTTCCTCATGTTGCTCACTCGTTTCTTGAGCTCAGAATATATCAATTGGCTTAGATGAATGAACTTGGCCTGGTTAAAGTCTCTTAAAAACTTCTTTTCATCAGCTGTGAACCGACTGCCCTTGCATCTAGGCATCACATTATCTCTTAACCAGTCCAGACAAATGGCTGTGTGAATATCCAACTCACTAGCCAAAACATCATCATCAGCCTCATTGGTAGGATTTGGGAATCTCCTTAAACTTCTCAAATCTTCCACAGTCACCTCATCAGCTCCAGTGCCTCTGTCTCCTTGTGGCTTAACTTCCATTAATCTCCTTGTGGCTTAACTTCTCCAGATGCTCTCCACTGATTATCCACTTGAACATCTCTAACGCCAAAAGGTGTATCCAACTCTTCTGGTGCTTTATTGTAGAATTCTTCTAATAATGTTGCATTTGCCTTCTTAGGTTGCTCCACTAACTGTGTCATACCCCAACTCCAAAGATAGTGTCCAAAATGTCTATCTTCAAGATCATCTAACAGGATAGCCCTCTCCTACCAAAATTGCAGGTGGTCCTTCTGCAATGGGGTTTTAGCTTGTGATTGATTCTTGATGACCTCAGGCAAACTAACCCTCACCTTTTTACTTTTCTTACTGAGCCCATGTATAGCTGCTGCTTTTTCAACTGATAATTCCCTTTTCTCAGCATTTAGTGTAGAAGGGCTCTTGGGTGCATTTTCCACACTGGTTTTCCTCTTGGCAGACGTTGGAGAACCAATCTGTATTCCTTTCTGCCTAGTATTCTTAACGGAGACTAACCCATTAGACTTCTTATTTAATTTCTCGCCAGACTTTCTCCCCTTATCAGCATTTGAAGTAGAGGGGGTCTTGTCGCCTTGAGAGAAGAAGGTAGAATTACTCTGACATTGTAATTTTGTTCATCATAGATCTTCGGCCTGGCCGAAGTCTTTGCCTTCTTGCCCTTCTTAGATGGGCTAGGAGTACTGTCACTCTCTCTTTTTGCCAGCATTGCCAGTGCTACATACCTCCGATTTCTTCCTTCGTTCGACTTCATTTCAGCTCCGGTTCAGATGTGAGGCCAAAACAACATTGATAAACAATCTTATAACCATTCCATAAGCAATATATCATTTCAATTACTCTAAAATGTTTCAATAATCACATAAAAGTGTTCATAAAATTCAAAGTCAAAATCGGTTCGAAAAGGTTGAATTGTTTATCCCCAAAATCGTGACATTATATGTAATCATTGTCTAGCTAGAAACACGACTAAAAAACCTTTTGGAAAGGAAACTAGGGCCACTTTTAGGTAAGAATTAGTTCATTTAGACATATGTGTATCTATGAATGTTAGGGCAAGAAGTGGTGCATCGTATTTCATTACCTTCATAGATGACTACACTCGCTTCTGTATAGTCTATCTAATCTCTCATAAGTCTGAAGCTTTAAACTGCGTCAAAATTTTTTTAGCTATGGTGGAGAATCAACTAGATAGGAGAAAGGTATAGTGAGGCAATTGACTATTCCTAGGACTCCTTAGAAAAATAGAGTTGTTGAGAGGACGAATATGATACTTTTAGAAATGGTACAATCAATGATGGCACAAGCAAATCTCACAATATCGTATTTGGGAGATGCACTTGTGACACTGACCCATATATTAAATAAGGTTCCAACAAAATCAGTGACGTCTACACCGTATGAGTTATGGACATGTAGAAAACTTGACCTCTCTTATATGCAACCCTGAGGGTGTGCATGTTATGTACATGATTTTTCTAGCCCATATAGGAAGCTAGGTGCAAGGGGTAAGATATGTATTTTCATCAGATATACCGAGAAATCCAAAGAACATGTACCGATAGGAGAAAATTCAGATTGTACCATTTCTGAATTAGAGTCACGTGATGTCGTGTTCCTTCAGAATGAATTTCCCAAGAGGGGTGAAGTAGAAAGAGAGACTTCCTTCTTCGAACAAAACGAATCAAAAGACTTAGTTCCTTCACAGATGGATATCAATCCTAATGGGAGTGAACAAGTGCCTGAAGAATAAGCTCCACTGGTACATGACACTGGGAGTACTCAGATATCTGATTCTTTACTGCCGAGTCATCAACTCGAAAAAGTACAAGAGTCCTTATTCCCCGATGACTATATGAGATTTAAGGGGAAACGTTCATGATGGCTTCACACGATAATGATGAACCAAAGAACGTGAGAGAATGCCTCAATTCACCCGCCAAGGATCTATGGATGAAAGTCATGGAAGAGGAAATGAAATTGATGAAAAGTAACCATATCTAGGACTTGGTTAACTTACTACCAGAATGTAGAGCTATCGGAAATAAATGGGGTCCTTCACATTAAACGGAAGATTGATGGTTCGATCGAGAGATATAAGGCAAGATTGGTGGCAAAAGGCTATACCCAACAAGAGGGCATAAATTATGAGGAAATGTTCTCATCTGTAGTGAGATTCGCTTCCATTCGCCTAATCTTAGCCTTAGTCGCTCATATGGACTTGGAATTGCATCAAATGGATGTCAATACCACTTTCCTCAATGGAGGACAAGAGGAAGAGATTTACATGGAGCCGCATGAGGGTTTTATAACTAAAGGCAAAGAAAAGAAAGTGTGTAAACTCTTGAGGTCCATTTATGGACTTAATCTCCAGGAAATGGTACTTAAGGTTTCATGATTCGGTAATGTCATATGGTTTCCAAATGACTCAAGAGGACCATTGCGTATGTGTGAAGAAGTCCGGTGACGGTTTTGTATTAGTGTCATTATATGTTGACAACATTCTCTTGACTTGTAATAATAAGGACATTCTCTTGTCAACGAATAATTGGTTGTCGATAACTTTTGAGATGAAGGATATGGGTAAGGCTGCCTATATACTAGAAGTCAAGATATCAAGGGATCATAATAAAAGGCTCTTGGCTTTATAGCAAGAGCTCTATATTTAGAAGATCCTTGAGCAATTCCATATGGCTAATTGTAAGCCTATGGATACACCCATTGCAAAAGGGCAGACTTTGAGTCTTGAGATGTGCCTTAAAACTCCTCAAGAGTGTGAGAAGATGCAGAAAGTTCCATATGCAAATGTCATCGGTAGTCTGATGTATGCTATGTTGTGTACAAGGCCCGATATATTTGCTATGTAGTAGGACTAGTAAATAGATATCAGTCAAACCCAAGACAAAAATATTGGATTGCTGTGAAAAAGATTCTAACATATCTAAAAGGTACCTCAGATTATGCTTTATGTTACCAAGGCGGTGAAAGCCACTTAGTGGGTTACAATGATATTGATTGAGGTGGCCACTTGGATGAGAGGAAGTCAACCTCGGGTTATGCCTTCATTCTGAGTCATTAAGTAATCTTCAAGAGTAGCAAAAAGCAGACTTGCATAACATTGTCCACCATGGAAGCAGAATTCGTAGCCTTCTTGGTGGCTATGCAAGAAGCTTTTTGGCTCAAGAGGTATATAGATGACCTAAACCTAGATGAGAGTGAGCCAAAACCAGTCACTGTATACTGTGATAGTCAGGCAATTATTGCCTACATTAAGGATGCAAAGTATCACAGTAAGTCTAAGCACATAGAAACTAAGTACCACTTTGTCAGGGATATAGTGACAAAGAAAAATGTAACAGTCAGATATATATCCCATTTACAAATGTTATAATTAGAGATGTTTTTGTCAAATATTATAGGTCTTTGGGTCTACGTAGATTGTAAGGTCTAAGATTGTTATGTCTATGTTTAAATGATATTTAATTTTCGTTATGAGTATTTGGCATTTAGAGAGTTTATTCATCTGAGAGTATATCGTCAGGTTTGATAGACTTGTGCACTTGCAGGCACAGTTGCCTTGATTATCAGGAGATAATGCAAGATGAGAACTATACACTTATGTTTTGAATAAGAGTTTCATCAACTAAGAGGAGTGTAAAAAATAATCGCCTTGGCGTGGTCATCAAGATGAGATTCTCTTATGTGGATTCAGAATCGCTCATGAGATCCACAATCATGATACTTGACTAGCCAGACTGGACTTTCGAGTTATCATACTTGGCAAGTGGGAGTGATCAGGTCTAAGGATAGTTGTGTGCTATCGTCCGTGCAATGAAATTTTATAATAGACATACGCGCCCAAAGTAGTGGCAAGGTTCATTGTCGTGCATGTTTTTATACTGTATGAGCTATAGTTGACCCTATGGGAGATAAGTTTGAGATAAAGTCCCTACTCTTTATCGTGCAAAGTCCCATATTATTTATCCTTCATACAATCTCTCTTGTATCTGGAGTGTTGGGGTAATGAAGTAAATTCGGCCTATGTGGCATGACTATTATTTTTGTTATTTTCATCGACTTTTTGGAGAAGAGCGAATTGAAAGACACTGATTGTTTTCACACTATTTAAATCATATGCTAGTGGACTGTGGTTCTGATAAACACGGTAATGATTATAAGTACTTCAAAGTTTTTAGTACATTGGTTCGTTTGGGACCGAACATGTATGAAGTGAATTCAAATCATGGAGTCTGGGATAAGAAATGAATTTTGAGATTATTTTTCTTTACCTGTTATGTGCCCTATAAAACCAATTTGATTGAACGACGTGTTCTCTGTTTGAGTCTTAACTATCCTTAGTGGGCTGTGCTTCTCTTATGTGAGTTGGAATTCTTTGATTAAGACTGTGACATGGGAGTTAGTACCTCGCAGTAGAGCACGAAATGTTGTCAGATGCAAATGGGCATTTTGAGATAAATAGAGAGCCGATGGGAGCATAGATCGATACATAGCCAGGTTGGTTGCCAAAGGATTTCATCAACGGCCTGACATTGGTTACTTTGAGACTTTTTCCCCTGTAGTGAAACCAACTACCATTCGCATAATTCTGTCAATTGCAGTCTTCAATAGATGGTTAATCAAACAGTTAGATGTATGTAACGCTTTTCCACATGGTGATTTGGAAGATGTAGTGTTCATGAAACAACCCCCAGGTTTTCAAGACCAGACAAAACCTGATCATGTTTGTCGACTGCGCCGATCCCTTTATGGCTTTCGGCAAACCCTACGATAATTGTACAAAAGACTTTTTTATGCTCTTATTACTCATGGTTTTCGAGTTTCTCCAGCTGATCTATCCTTGTTTCAATATAGAAAGAATGATGTTATGTTGTTTGCACTTGTATAAGTTGATGATATTATTCTTATCGCACACATACTACTTTCATGCATAATATTATTAGTTCTCTTCGAAATGACTTTATGTTGAAGGATTTGGGTAATTTGGAATACTTTCTGAGCACAGAAGCAAATTGGACATGTGATGGATTGCTCTTAACTCAACACAAGTACATTAGGGACTTACTGGTTAAAGCAAAGATGAAGGATTATCGTGGAATTTTGACTTAAGCAAGTTCAAAGGACAAAACTGGTTCTGCTTTCGGTGAATTGTTTTCTAATCCTACTTTGTATAGAACTATAATTGGGAGATTACAATATTTAAGTTTAACCAGACCAGAGGTGTGTTATTTAGTCCACAAAGTGTCTCAATATCTACACTCTCCAACAGAAGAAAATTGGAGTTTTGTAAAAAGAATATTTAGATACTTAAAGGATACTATCCATCATGGGTTGTTGATTTCGAAATCGTCTTGTACACAGTTTAATATTTACACAGATGCGGACTGGGCTAGTGATCTTGCTGATAGAAAGTCTACAACTTGTTATGCTATATTCATTGGTCATAATTTAGTTTCTTGGAATTCAAAGAAGCAATAGATTGTATCTAAGTCCTTAATTGAAGCAGAATATTGTGCAATTAGCCTTGCAATAATTGAATTGACTTGAATACAGGCACTGCTACGTGATATTGGTTACTTTTCTTCTCAAACTCCAAATTTGTGGCGTGACAATATAGAAGCCACATATTTATCAGCCAATCCAATTTTTCATACACAAACTAAGCATCTAGAGGTTGATTTTCATTTTTCCCGTGACAAGGTGCAGAAGAAGGAGCTTCAAGTTAAGTTTATATGTTCCAAATATCAGCTGGCAGATATTTTAACAAAACCCTTACCTAAAGTTCGACAAATCGAACTCTAATGTTTCATTTTTAGCAATTCAACATTTCCATGAGAAAGCTCAAATTGAGGTGGCCTGATAGAGTTTGAGATATGTAGAGTTATATTTGATGTTTATCACCTATAACAAATCCTACACAATGTAAACTACATATCTATCTATTCATACTGACATACAATCAATAGAAAGTACCAATAAAATTCCACATATCATTCAATCTCTATAGGATAAGAGTAGAAATCAGAATTCTGACAATACCCAATCTAGATTTCGGCCTAGTTTAGTCATCAATACGAACAATAAAACCATGCAAATTCCAAACATTAAGTGGTCCACAAAAATCCACGTAAATCTTACAGAACATATGACATCAATTCTCCATAACTTCAACCATTCTGATAACTAGCAGTGGTTTCCTTACAATATTAGAAATGGTTGATTGAATCGTTAGCCAACAAATTTGGTGGATTTATGTAATTTATTAAGAGTTAATTATTCCGATACTGCTGAACCATTAACGACAGCTAAAGAATAAGTTATATGAAATCCAAATTGACCTAAGGTTGATTGTTATGAATTGTAAAAATTTTTTTGACTTTGATACATAATTACATTCTTACCCTTATGACATGGGTTCACTAGTCATTTTTAAATAGAAATAATCATTAAATTTTATTTTTTTTTTAAATCCAAACATTAAACTCTCAATTAATAATCAATTCCCATCATCCATCATAATCTCTTCTCTTTTTGAATTCTCAAACCCAATTTATGCTCCATTAAATAATAATAAAAAATCAAATAAAGAATATCAACAGTTTTAAATTCACATTTCTCCCATTATCTTCGGAAGCATCACTCCACACTCATTGTCGTTGCTACCACCGATTTTGCTTAGCCATTGATTTTTGCTTGCAATTTAAAATTTTATAGTGTTTCACTTTGCTTATAATGTGAGATCCTAATCTATATATATTATAAAAGAGAACTCTCAGCGGGGCCCACAAAGATGATGTGGCGCGCTGAGAGTTCATCGTTGGGTGGAAAAAGAGTCATTTTTAGCTATTTTTGAATCTAAACGATATTTTATTGAGATTTTGACTAAGTTTTTGTTTTGTTTTATTTTTCATCTCTTCTTTCATTTAATGATTTATAATCTCATAAATATAAATAAATAACATAGTAAAAGTTGATAAGTGTTCGATGTCCCTCTTTCTCTTATAACGGAAAGTTGATAAATAAATAACATACTTTTAAAATTAATGAATTTAACTAACTATTTTCTCTTATTTACATTCATATATCTATTCCTGTCCACTTCCTCACCTTCAATTAACCACCAAATCAAAATTGTATAAATAGAGACCACACTCATGCAATCTTCTCATTACATTTTCATTTATCAAATCCAATCTTAGAAGAGAGAGAACCGGCGACTTCAACCTCATCACTGGCGAAGCTCACGAAAACATCGACAATTTGGGCTGGCCGAACTTTAACCACATTTTAATGAATGGTTCGAATGACGGAATACGACGGCAAATTGGAGAGAGTATGATTTGGAAGCTTAAGTGTGATGACACATCAAAATGAAGAAGATGGTATAGAGTTACTTGTATTTTATATGAGGCTTTAAATTGTTAGATGTAGATTCACTTTTCATTTACAATTTGACTGGTTTTTTTGGGTTGTATTGTATACAATAACTAAATTTTTTTGATGAATTATTGCTTCTCTCAATATGGGATAAGTTTATAATAATTTAATATTTTTTTATAGATTATTACTTCTCTCCATATGGGATAAGTTCAAACTTAAAATTTGATTCAAAACCACAATTTTATTAGTTAACTAATTATCTTGATTAACAGAAAGAAAATTTAAAAGACCAATCTTAAAATAATTTGAATATAACCATGGGTAGCAATAGAATCATCAACAATTTAGATTTTCATTCAAAAAATTTAAATTTCTCAAATTTAAATAAAAATTTGAATTATTTTTTGTATACTTAAATTCACCACCCATTAATACTTAAATAATTGAAATTAACCTATAAGACATTGGTGATCCTAGAATCTATATGACAAACTGACACTATATATTGATAGTGAACCAATGAACAAAAGAATTGAGTTTTATGCATTTATGTTCTCCAAAAAAGATTTTTTTCCCCTTTCCAACACTGTCATTTTATATTATTTGAATTAAATTAGACTACATTTATACAATATGCATTGGATTGTGTAATAAAATTAATGCAATTTTCAATTAAGAATATTTAATTTATATTTAAATAAAACTAAAAAAATCTTACGTTACCATGAATTATTCTACTTAAAACATTTGCATTTTTCATATTTAATAAATTTTAATATAAATTTATTTTTCATTTGTGTTGTATATTTTAACTCTATTAAATAAAATTAAGAATATTATTAATTATTTATTTAAAACCATTCAAATTCTAAATATTTAATGAATTTAATAAAAATTGAAATACATCCTTTCATATACTTTAACTTATAATCTATTAGTAATTAAATTATTAAATGATAAATAATAAAATTATTTAATAATAATAATTAATTTTAAAGCGAATGAGGGGATGATGACAATGAATGGGATGTTAAACTTTCTCTTTTTCATGGTCTTCCAATTACTCCATGAAGAGAGAAATAAAAGATAGTAATTTTAAGTTTCGTGATTGATTGCAGCTTAGTTGGATTATTGTAAATAAAAAGATAAATCAAGCTGCTAATATTGCCAGCTTGAGTTCTTTTAGTGGTCCAAAACATTGGCTGATCAACAAATTCCCCTCATTTCACAGTTTTCGGGAGGAATTCTACTTAACAAATTGCTAACTCTCGACAAATCATTAGGTTAATAAGGTAAAAAAAAATTGCTATTTGTTATTTTATTTTATTTATTTATTTTTTCAAAAAAAGTTGGATGTATGTGATTTTTGTGCTCATAGGTAAATTAAAATCTTTGTTTGATCGTAGTAATAATTTTATTTTTAATTCAAATGAATTTTGTACATTTTGAAACCCTATAAAATTAATGTGTGATTTTTTTATTATTATTTGGTTTTGAATTTGGAAGAAAAAAATTTATTACAAAGTTTTATTTCCGTTCATGTGAATGGTTTTGAAAAGAATATACAAAAAATATTTCAAAAATATATTCAACGTCATTAAAGCTGCATTAATTATATTATCTTTTTTCACTTTATAAATATTTTTGGTATTTTTATTGATAATCTCATCCAAGAATACAACTTATTCTCTTTCGTTTCTTCTCTTATCTATTTAATTTTTTTTTCCTTATCATTTCATATTTCATATGAATATTTGTTTCTGTTTTGACTCTTAATCTCAATTAAACGAGTAGTACAAATTTGGTTATTAATTTTAAATTTTTTTTATGGTTAGTTTTAATTTCATGGTATTTATCAAATTTAGATATTGTGAAAATTAATTTATTGATAAATATATTAATTGTTGATGTCTCTCTTCTGTCCAATACTATTATTATTATTATTATTATTATTATTATTATTTTATTATTAATTTTTTTTTTATATTTCTAATATGATTTTTGTTATTTTTTATGCACATAGGTTATTCATCCAAATATGGTTGAAATTGAATTTCCTTCTCCATTCTTTCTTTTATTCAAGTTAATGATGGTAGGTTTTTATATCATATTTTTTATTTTAGAATTTTTATTTTGTATATACTATTGCTTATTATTATTAAATATTAATACTATCTGTTAGAATTTTCTATGGTATGGTTTTATATTTCTAATGAATACTCTCACAATTATCATCCAATAATCTCTACTTCTTCTCACATCTCACGGTTAAATTTTGTTTATTATTATTTTTTAATTTCTTATAATTTTTTTATTCTATTGATAATTTTTTAATCTATATCTCTGCATATAATAATGAAAATGTCAATGTAATCAAAGTGTAAATAATATATATGTATATAACAAAATTTTTTATATATATCAATGGAAAATTTCATCTGCTTTAAGCAATTATAATCAATGGAATTTTTTTTGTTTGTCTTTCATCTCTTCTTAGGTTCTAAAATACGAAAATTACACAGTGGATTGCAAAAATCAGAGCCTCTTCTTCCTTTAGACTTCCTTAATTGGATCCAATTTGTCTCTTTCGTTCCCTATTATTTTTGTTGTACTAATGAATTTTATTTTTTATTTTTTAAATTTAGACAATTTCTTTATAATGATTTAATCCATATATTGATAATCAAGTAGATTTATGTTTTCATTTTTAAATATGTAAATCCTTATTGATTGTAATTAAAATAATTGGAATGATAATATTTTTCTTATCCTCACTTTACTAGATTTCTATTTCTTTATTAATTAGATTATACGTATAACACATTCTTTTTACAATGACATATTAAAAAAATTATATATATGGATAATTCAATTTTTATGAATTTTATTCTATTAACCTAATACATTCTATTTTTATTATATTCAATGATTATCAATAATATTGATTTTATATTATATTATATTTATATTTATATAGTATCTCAATATTGCAAAGAGCATTTGTTACTTTTTATTCTCTATTTAATTTTATTTATTTAAAAATTAAGTTCTCCTTTAAATATCAATTAATCAAAACATTAACTAAAATCGTTTCACAATTGTATCACTTTCTTTTCATTTCATTAAATTTTATTTATTGCTATTTATTAAATTTCATTGCATGTATTCTCTCTTAACCGTCATATAAAATTAATATTATTTTTAATGTTCATTCAAAAAGTACTATAGAGTAAAAACATTATTCACTCGGTAAGCACTATTTTTCTAATGGTTGACTCTCAATATAATATAAAGTGGAATGTAAAATTAAATTCAACATCAAATGATTAATTAAAATAGCAATATGTAACTCCAACAAAAAAATTGTTTTTTTAAATACGTAAATGGAAGGACATCACTTATAAATATTAGTCGTATAAACAAGAAAGCTTCGAGATCAAATTCTATAATTTATCACTTCAATATCGATAAAATAAGCATTTTATAAAATATTATTGCATTGATGAGTTGAATATTCAAGTTTATATATGTATATATATATATATATATTAATGTTATAAATATCATACATACATGTTTAAATTATAGAGAAAAACTATTATTTGGATTTAAGGTTATGGATTGAAATATCTTCAATAAATTAATTCAAATATTACACAATTTTCGACTTTTCATCTCTTTTAAAATATAAATAGTGTCATCAGTTAATAAATTAATTCAATATATTTATATTATTTGATTATATATTTTCTTTTCTAATTTAGTTACAAGTAAAATAAAATAAAGGGTTATTTTCATTTTTGTTATTTTATAACTTTTATTTACATTATATAGTCCAACTTTAAAAATTTTACAAAAATAATATTTCAAACTTTCACTTTTCAAAATGAACCAAATTGACCATTTTATCCTTATGTGAAGATCTTTTACACTGATTTGTGAAGGTGTGAAAGTGGTTTGTGAAGAGAACCTTCACATATGTGATGATCTAATTTTGAAAATCAAAGTTTGGGTGACTCAAAAATAGAAATAAAGTTCTATTAGTTTAGTTTTAAATTTTTAAACTTTATTTGGTTTATTTTATATAATTTTCCCTAAAATAAAATTTATTCTAAATTATCATCAACAAAAATTATTTATGATTTAGTGGCTTAATTTAATAGTTACACTTTAATTATTGAAAAAAACTTTAATAATTTTTGTTTTTTTTATTATTTTTAAATTTTAGTAATTAATTTATATAGTTTTCTATTTGATCTAAATTATTTATTTTAATCCACTTTATGCTTTTTATAAAAATTTAATATGATTAATATCAAATGATTTAATGAGAGAAACATGTTGAAAAATAAAATAATGTTAAAAAATAAAGTAGAAGAAATATCAATTAATTTACATAATTTTTTTTATCAAGTTTAAGTCAAATATCTTTTTCTTTAATAAAATATTATTGTAATTGTTAATATCTTTTATTTATTTATTCATATTTTATTTATATTAAATAAAAATATATATTAAGCTAAAGCGGAATTATATTAAGCAATTGAAAATACATGCATACCCCGTAAGTATCAAATTTATGACTTAATATCCTAAATTCCTCATATAATTTTTTTAAAAATATTTTACTTAAAAATGAGTATGATGTATTTATAAATTTTATTTTATAATACATATAATTATAAAATAAAAATAAATATAATAATGTATATATACTAAAAATAATAATACCTCACGTAAAGCGCGAACCAACTTCCTAGTTGTTTAATGGTTAGGGATTTTTGTTGTATAGTATTTTTTTATTGTTTAGATTTATGGAGGAAGGCTAAGATGTTGTAGATTTTTGGCTGCCGTGGTAAAGGAGGATGTGAAATCGAACTATTCAAAATGTGAATGGGAGTAAGAAGTAGTCTATCTCTGTGTTGATGAGTGTATTGAAGAAGAGTGTAGAGGAGAATTATTTGATAATAAAAGATCTTGGTAGAGGTGAGTTTGATATTATCATATGTGTCTTGAGCGCGAGACAGAGAGTTATTGGCTTGTAAGTCTATTTCAAAGCAGAAGATTATGACTGTTGTTGATATGGATGGCGTGAGGTAATAAGTTGCAATTATGAAGCATTTGCTGAAGATTCGAGTATTGTTAACTTGAAAGAGGCTTGTGATGGTGATAGTGTTGTAAATTATTTATGGAGTGAATTTTTTGATCGGACTATTGTCAGATGTTTTTATGCAAAGAGAGAACTGTAACGAGGGCGATTGAAGAGGTTGTTCAGTTATGTCAAAAGTAAAACGTGATTTTTTTGGGATTTAAAGTCCAAGCACTTTTGATTTGCTAATAAGGAGTATTGTTTCTTTAAAATAAACAATTTGTTTTAAAGAAAAAATAAATAAATTTCTAGATTTTTCTACTTAATTAAGAGAGAGATAACAATGCAAAGTCATTATATAGTGTGAGATTGGGCTTGTTATGTCCTTGCTATTTTTATTTTTTAAATTATTTTTTCTTCTACCAAGCTGTGATGGTAGGTGAAGTGATGAACTAAAATTGTGAACTTCCTAACATACCCCTTTATCAGTTCAACAATATTTTAACGGTCCACGTTAGGTGAAAGGGACTTGGTATGGGTTTCAGAAAACTTTTTATCTGACTGTAGTTTTTAATGGTTCGGGGGTGTTGGTCTAATTAAATCATTTCTTAATTTAAAAATTAAAAAAGAATTTTAGATTAAATTCTTAAGAATATCAATTATTTTTTTCCTTAACATGGGGAAAAAATGGTTTTGAATAAATAAATGATATTAATTATATTGAGTTTGATGTATTGTGCAAAAAAAGATTATGAATATTAAGTATTAAAAACAAATTGATTCATTAACTTAAAAATATTGGATTCAATTTGTAACGTCTAACCCCGCCCATGGCGAAGCCGCAAAACGTTGGCCAGAGCGTCACATTAACAATATGTATTCAATGCGATCCAATATAATATCGGTGAAATAAATAATGAAACCAACAATATCAAAGGTACTTTAATAATTCGTTGATGAAATAAATTTCCAATACATAATTCAAATACTATGTGACTATGTATAGGAAGCGTAAATAACTTTTTATAAATTAATAATACTATGAAAGTATAAAATCAATTAAAGGCCCATCAAAGTACAATTACAATTCAATATAAAAATTCTACATAATTTCAAAGTTTAATGAAAACACAATCAAAAACTATAGATGCCATGATCATGAAGATGTGTCGACACTATGAGAAGACCTTCGTGCTCTGCTCGATTATATCTGACATCTACATCTGCATGAACACGTGTAGGGAAAGGAAAAAGGAAAATAAAGAAAGGTCACACAACGTCTGGTTCGTACCCATGTCCAAAAACAATCACACACATATGCTCTTCCCTAACATATAGCTTCTATAGTGCAATGCAATCACACGATGCAATTCTATAGTGGATATCTCTAAATCCACTCCCTTTCATTCAAGGTATAGACACACATATCCTATCAATCATGGATTCACCATCAAGCAATATGATGTTGTAATACTGTGTAACACAATAACAATCAACTCGAACATCCATACATTAAGTACAATAAATAGAACATAAACAAGTATGAGTCACCTAGATTTATGTAATCATTAATTCTTTTAAACGTTCTAGTTGCATTTTTCTTCGATCAATAGAGCAATCATTTGTTACATTTCAATTCCATTCAAGAGGCATTCAAACAAGTCTTTATTAACATTCAATCCTGATTTGAAGCACACAATTACACTTAATAAAGCCAACAAGTTCATATCAATAAATTATCATCATCAACCAAGTTCATTATTGGGTATTTGAACCACCTATATGACTAACACGTTCACATTAATCATCAGAGCACAACATAAACCAAATCGCAAGTTGACTAATTTAATAGTTTGACTGCATTTATTCAATCCGAGGTCAATCCAATTTACAATTCAGTAACTAATATTATAATTTGCTAAACAAGTTTAAATAAGACAATAACCAATCAACCAAGGCACAACAATTTACCAGTTTATTAAGTTGCCGCCCCTAATCTAGACGTTATATCGAAATGTGAAACAATAAGGCTGAAGCCTGACAATAGGTCCGAAGACTGAAATCCATAGTGTCATTTAATCCCACTCGGGACAGTCATCCATCAATAGATCCGAAGATCAGCAATACAATAGCCCAAAACGGTGGTGCCGTCACACCTAATAGAAGTCGTCACTCCGAAAATAATAGTGATTAGCAAAACCACGGTTCACATATGGTCCAATAGGCTGAGATATCTCTAATTTTTTCCTAATGGCATGCCACTCCATCTCTATACCAATCTAAGAATAAGGGCAATCATTTATTTAAGTGGTTACACACACAAACAATTCAATTTCCATCATTTACCATTCCAATAACCTCAAAGAGGTGAACCAAATCAATTATTCAATTAAAGTTATCAACAGCTCAATTTAATACCAATATAATTTCCATCCCATCAATCGATTCAATACATAGTCATATGTTAATTATATGAATTTAATTATGCTTGACATAGACAACTATCCATATTTTAGGTCATTAAGAACATATATATTACAATTCCATTTTTCAAGAACAATAACAATAGATTCAATAAATTCCACACAAATTGATACACAGTACCATTCAATTTCCAAGAGTAATAACATTAAGTTTAACGTATTAAACACAAATTTATGTACACATTCAACTAGGCATTTAATTCAAGCACATGTACATCAAAATCCAATACTAATTCAATTCATTATAGTTATATACTTAGTCCATTTAAAGGCATAAACTGTAGCATCGAACCCCCGCCCTGGACGAGACTGTAGCGAGTGGCCTGGACCGCCATATGAACGATGCAATTTCAATTTACAACTTAGGAACATTTCGAAAGTCAATCAGTTTATACTATATTTATGCAGAAGATGAATAAAGGCATTACTTTCTTAAATATATGATACTTTATTTAAATCATACATAAACAATGTTTAAAATTTCCAAATGAATAAAATATCTTTTAAAATAATAATTCAAATACGGTACAAGCTTATTTACAAACATGATAAAATTCTAAAATACATGTATGGGTGGTTACAACATAATGGACTTCACTATGAGAGCTCAAATACCACGTGCCTTGCTCAATCGATCATGAAAACACAGTTTACGGGGAAAAAGAAAAAGAAGAAAGGGTCAGACACACGCCTGGTTCGCATTCTATGTCCCAAACAAGCACACGCAAATGCTCTTACCTTTTGGTCGATATGCAATGCTTTAACACACAATGACATTCTAATGTGAGCATCTCTAAGCTCACCTTAACTCGTAGAACTCAAACACAACCAATTCCTAGCAATCAATAATGCTAGTGTAACGGTCGAGGCATGTTATGTACGCATTCATGTTCATTCCATGGTTTTCCAATTATAAGGATTAATCTCATTCATCTTATCATTAACCATATAGATCCATCAATCAATAATGTAATCAACAAGACAATGAACACAATCAAGTCAATCAAGACAACTAATTCAATTAAGTCAATCAAAATAATCATTTTAATTAAGTCAATCGATGCAATTATCTCATGATGACCAAATCAAGACAATCAATTCATAATGACCCATCAAGAAAATCAATTCATGAGTCAAACCCCGCTTAGTCCAGACAACTCGACTCAAGGTGATCACTAATCAATCAAACAATTTCATATTTCATTCTACAATCAAATGGGGTTTAATTATGCCATAAATATATTAAATTTTCAGGTTTTAAATAAATTATTGAACTGTACACCGAATTCCTTATCGAGCTACGGTTCAGTGACTCAAATGTATGGCTTAAATCGTCTCTATCTGAGCTCAATACCGAATTTTACACCGAATTACAATTTGGTAACATATCAAAAATGAAAGATACAAGGTCATTTCTTGAACAAGAAGCAATCAACAAATTAACCACACTGCAAAGTTCTCATGTTACAAAAATTATAGTATTTTTAAATACCTTTAAAGACACTCCATTGACAAGATATTCGATAACAAAATAACTTTTAGCATGGTCAAAAGTAGATGAGTTCACTAGCAATTGAATACGCTCGTGAATAATTTAAAAGGTTTTGGAGACAATTCAATCAAGAGATTTTTCATTCAAGAATTTCAATTCCTAAAAATAGGATGTTTCATACAATTAAAGAAGATTGAAATCCTTGCAATATCATTGAATTATTTCTATAATTTCAAAATATATAGAAATTAGAGAACATCATCACAAATTCATAGCAACAAACGGGACCCAATTTGGAGTCCGGATACAAAACTTATACAAGTTACATGTATTTTCCAAAAGCTAACATTTACGAACAATTGGAGGAGATTTAAAATATGGATATTCAAATGATAATATTTTTTAAATCTGAAAACATTATTGGAAAGTAGACTCAAAGAAAAATCTATAGCCGCAAACGACACCTGAATCAGAGTTTGGATGAGGGAGAACGAAGACCGACAAGTTGAAAAAAATAATGTTGTGGCGCTCCAAGAGTCCATCTGCCAGCAACGTCAGCTGGGAGTGGACGAAGAAAAATTGGTAGTGAATGATGCGGCGCTCGCTGTCCTCGTTGGCTGCCACCATTTGCCGGCAGCGGACAAGGAAAATTGGCAGCAAACGACACGGTGCTCGCTGTTCTCGTTTGTTGCCACCATCTGAGTGATTTGCTCAGTTTCAAAACTCAACGAAATGACATCGGAATGCAACCAAATTTTAAACACATCATCTATGCATATAAAAAAACACATATAAACAATCCGTTTGTCAAGCGACCCAACCATTTGGGCGAATGAAACTGAACAAGTTGCTTATTTGGTCAACTTGTTGCAGCAGCAACACAAGTCAACAATTTCCAGTTTTCAAGTTCTTACTTATTCTACAATTTCACTACCAACACTTACTAACCAAGTTAATAAAAAGTTGATTATCAAACATTCAATATGATCCCCAAATCATAATCTATCTAATTAAGCCAATGAAGACTCATATTAACTTGACAAAAACACATTAAGATCGCACCACTAGACAAGAGTATTGGACTAAGGGTCGACTCACTAAACAAACATTCCAAAGCATCAAGATCATGCACACATGTCATGATCTCTTATTAAGTCAAGTTTGTTAATCATCTTTATTATCATTCATGTTCATATCAATTCCAAATTTTCAATATCTATAACAATGTCATTTTGTTACAAAGTTCATTAGGAAGTTTTTCCTACCACCTTACAAAGCTCCTCATCAAATTCAAGAACACTTTCAAGTTCATTATAAAGACAATATCAAATCATCATCAAGATCATTCATCAATAACATTTCAAGTTCTAAACGATGCAAGTGCAAAGTATTCCAAGTTTGCAACATTTCAAGCTCAAGACAATTCGAGTTCCAAATCAGTTAATAAGATAAGTTTTCACAATATGTGACCAATAAAATTAAAAAACCCAACAATCAAGTTCAATAGACACATTATTCCATTTTAAGCAATCGCCCTTAATTCTAGCTTAATTAGTGAAAACGAGACGTTAGGGTCGAAGCCACCGTTTTAGAGCCAAGCTCTCGTTGGGGTCCGAAGACCAATAATACGCAGAGCCGATTTATTCTCCGTTGTGTCGGTCATCTATCTTTGGAATTGTTCGTTAGGCTCGAAGGCGGTGGTGTCGTCACATCTGTTAGGAGCCATCACTCATTTCGTTAAGGTCGTTCTATGACCAAGTTCACATACATTACATATGTGGAGATATATCTCGAGTTTCCTTATGGAATGCCACTACATTCGCTAATTAGCTATAATAAGGGCAATTAAATTGTTTTTAGTGATTTAACCACAATTACCCATTTATCCTTTCTTTCATAACTTTCATTTGCACATTTGACCTCTTAGAGGTACTAAGACAACTTTGTCATTTGAAATCATTTGGCCACAAGGCAAACACATATACACTTTCACATAGTCATAAACGCAATATGTATAATCATCAAGTCATGTATACATCTAACATGTATTTACCAAACACATGCCAACACAAATGCAAACAACCACAATCAAGAGCGAAAAGGTAAGTCTCTAACCTATGCCCTTCAATATCCGCAAACAATGTGGAATTAGTCCACCCGAAACTTCAATTCCAAAAGGCAGAGCCTAACATGACTCTACATGCATTACGAATATGCTCTAGCGCCCTAACAAGCAAGTATGCTCATCACATCAACTTTTAGCTGGTTATCTTATTTAACCAATTTCATACATAATTACAAGTAAACATATATTCAATGCATCAATCAATAACAAACAAGTGTGTAGGGCTAAAAACGAAAATACGAACCTCACATCCGTCGATCCACAAGTTAGAAAACCGCTCCTATGGGGGTTTCCACTTGTTCTAAGTCATCACCAATATACAATTATCACACTACCATCCATACACACCACACATCATTACATGGTTCCAACACATTTAAATTACCACACAACATTCTATTAAGGGCATTAGCATAATGATGAGATTAGAGATATTCAAAATAGGTTAAAATTAACCCAATATTATTTAGTAACCACCTAGAATCATCATTAATCATTTTCAAGATTTAAGAACACAAAACCCAAATATTCAAGTAAGGGATTTTGACAAAATAGGCATTAGAGAAACAATTAATTAAATGTGGCAATTTAGAAACAATAATGGAGATTATTGAAATGTAAAAAAAAAAATAATTTGCATTAGAACCAAGTATATCAAAACCAAAATCACCATTGTAGTGACATTAGGGCCAAAACCATTTTAGTTCAATTGGAAACCAATAGCACTCTATTTAATCTCAAAACAACTCTAAAAACTAGTTATAAACATTAAGAAACAACACTCATGAACCATTTTCGAAATTTAGAGCAAGTAGAGAGAGAATTTTTACCTTCCATTTAAAAACACCTTAGAGCAATTTGTAGGTTCCTTGAAGATTAATGGGGTTGGAAAGGAGTGATTTTGGGTGGTTTTAGTGGTAGGTGTTAAGAGTGGTGGCTAGAGTTAGAGAGAAATTTAAAATACGTAAAAGGAGTGTGTTTTGATGGTGTGAGAGGATGTGTTAGAAGAGACGATGAATAGTGAAATGAATGGGTGTATTTGGTGGGCTTGATAAGTGTGTCATGACACACATTTGGACTTAGAAGTGGATTGGGCCAATTTGGGCCCAATCCAATTTCGAGCTCGTTATTCCACCGAAATACTTTCCCGACACTTCCCTTCACTTCTCAAATTTTTTTGAAATTTCACAATAAAAATAGCCACCGGTTTTAAAATTTGGATTTTTCGCTCAATAGGGGTAAAATGGTAATTTTTACCAAAAATTGACGTTTTGACCAAAAATCAACATTTTTCTCAATTTTCAATTTAAATGCACTATAAGCTTCCAATTGAATCATGTTTGCCCTTAAAGATCAATTTTTTATTTTTAAAGTCAAATATTAATATTTAATTTTTGAATTAAATAAGATGTTTATCCTAGGCTTTTTGGTCTCAAAACAATTTTTCCTAATCTCATCATGACCCTTAATATTATTTTCGATTTATTCCGTTGTGGATTTTTTGAAAATAAAACATGCAAAAATTTCAAATTGGCCCTAACTTCTAGGCCCAATTTGTGGACATTACATAAACAATAAAAATGCAACACACAATCTATAGAGCTTAAGGAATTGCAAACATACGGCGTACCTTAATTCTTCTTATGTCACAAACATTCACAACAAACAAAAATTCTATAGTCTAAATAATCATAATCCATTTATTAGTCCATTAAAAGGGGTGAGAAGCACAATCAGACTACACAATATCTTAGTCTACAATTATAATTTCTCGATTAGTTAATTTATTTCATTCCTATACTTTCACATCTATCGATTCCATAATCAAATCTATTTCCTATAGTGCAAATATGTAAGTCTCTACATGTCTCATACAATCCTATACATGATCTTATAACTGTGTAAATAATAACGTAGATTCTGTTGGGCGAAAAGCAGGATATGAACCTTTTATCGTAGATGACAAGCTTGCACTTGCTTAGGAGGATTTGAATACAATATTATACTGCTATTAGGACCTATACACTATCCAAATAGCATATTATGTTCAATTAACATAATAGAATTGACTATAACAACCTAAGACAAATAACACAGAATAAAAAGAGTTTCGTCCAGTTTCAAAATTTACCATTTTCGACTATGAGCTCGTAGGAATTAGGGGGCGGAGTCTAAGGGCAGGACAACAAAGAAAACCCAACTAGATTGACATCTTTTGGAGATCAGAGGATGGAGATAAGATTGTACGAATATGGTTCGTCGCTGGAGTGATCCTGCAGACTGACGTTTCAGTTTTGGCCACATTCGACCACGAACATGCAAGAATCTGAGGCTGATGCCTACTTCAAAGTTGTAGAAAATTGAAACAAAAAGAAAACCCAATTGGAATCAGGTCATTCCGAGTTTGGAAGAGAAAGTTATGGCTATTTGAAGTTTGATTCCAGAACTACATACTTCTGAACGGACAATTCTGATTTTTCACAATCCAAGTTTAAAGAGGGATGGAGGAGAACAAAACATATACAGCTGAAATTTTGTTCGACACGTTGTCGGATATTGATCTCTTTTCACCAAGTAGATGCAACCAAAAAATTTCCTTCTTACTCTTGAGTTTTCATCGGACTGAGTTATTGTGTGAAAGAGAGCGTGTATGTTTTTTCTTTGTAATTATTTTTTCTTCTCTTGAAAAGCTCACAGAGATCTTTCTATCTTATCAAAATCATCTCTTCATGTTGGATGGAGGGAACAATTTCAACCCCATTAGGTAACTACTCCCTATCTACGATCATAAATGAGTCTCTTGGGTGGATTTCTAATTCAACCCCAAAAGCCCAAATCCAACCGTTCGACTTATATTCATGACTCATTAGGAACAAGACATACATTACTGCATAATGTACATTATAGAGCATACTGCCATAATTATGATATAGGTCTGTAGAACATGTTTTAGCTTTCAATGCATAACATCATCTCAATGCATAACATCATCTAATAGGTCTCTATTATAAATTGTTGTTGGTTACATATGGTTTTCATTATGACTTATTACTTCAATTGCATATTCATTTGCATCTTGAGCTTCAAGAATTCCATCCATCCTTACATTAGCATTATTAAGAACGCACCATTTCCAATATTCACATCATTTTTAAGTACAAATATAATATTGTTTGTTTGAATTATTTTTGAATATTCAGATATCTTCATTGTTGCTTTATTTCCACACCAACATCTTTGATTTTTGAATTTAATGGAATTGCACTCATTATACTACCTCTAAAATTTATACCGTTGTCGCTCATACTTCCTTCTTATGGTGTATGTTGATGAGATGGAGTACGAAGAGATCATTTTTTTTCTTAGATTTTCTATTTACTTCTGCTGCGATTGTGGTGTTTTATTTAACATGAGTTATAACAGGTTTGATTGATATGAAGATAGTTGTTCAACAGTTATAAACTTTTAAAAATTAAAAATTATCATTTTACCCCGGCCACTAATGCAAGCTTAAAAATATTTATGTAAATTTGCTTTCAAATAATTCATAACTGCCCTCGAATAAATAATAATTAATTTAAAAAGAATAATTAAGATCCCCAACTAATAAAATAGGGTTATTTTCATTTTTGTTATTTTATAATTTTTATTTACATTATATAGTCCAACTTTAAAATTTTCATAAAAATAAACTTTCAAACTTTCACTTTTAAAAAATGAACTAAATTGACCACTTTACCCTTCTGTGAAGATCTTTTACATTGATCTGTGAAAATGTGAATGTGGTTTGTAAAAAGGATTTGTGAAGGTGTGAAGGTCTGTTTTTGAAAATCAAAGTTTGAATGACTAAGACCATCTCTATCGCAGCGTCTCTTAGCAAGTCTCTTGATGGGGTCATTAAATTTTTTAAAAAATTAAAAAGCAAAAATAAAAATAATAAATAATATAAAAGTAGATGTCGGGTATTGCATTCCTCTCACATACATTCTCTTACTTCCACATATAATTTTGTTATTTGTTCAAGTTTGGAGAGACCCGTCTCTCAAACCAGAGACTCAAATGCAATAATTACACTCTCTTTCTTTATTTAAATTAATAAAATATTTGAGTGTGTCAAATTAGAGACTCGTTGAGAGACCGCGCGGTAAATGGTCTAAAAAATAGAAATAAAATTTTATTAGTTTAATTTTAAAATTTTAAGGTAATTTTCCCAATTTTTAAACTTTGTTTGTTTATATTTTATATAATTTTTCCAATAAAATATTATAAAATAATATAGCCCCATGTAACATTCAGAACAAAATAAAAATTTCATTTCAACTATCGACGTTGAAACCTCCATCTGGTCAAATGGATGTTCTAATCACAAATATAATTATTATTAAAAGTTAGTAATATATCCCAAATTCAAGGGAGGTCAGAGTAATTCACTCCCTATAAAATCTGTTTTATGTTTTTGATTTTTTTTTTTTAAAATATATATTTTATTTAATAAATAAAGAAACCTCCGTTATCTAGTTGTTTTGTTCCTGTGGGTCTTCTTCATCTCTGCTGTTGCCGCCGAAACCCTAAAGAAAAATATTCTCCGAAACAATCGAAAGAACATGACGAAATCCAACAGCAAGACCAAGAAATCAAAGCTCTCAAACAAACCCTCCAAAAAAGTCCTCAAAAAGAAAGCCAAAAAACCCGACCATCCCCCTCCCCAATCCTCCCCCGAATCCGAATCAGCCTCTGAATCGGCATCCGAATCCGAATCCGAAACCGAAATCGAAACCGAAGACGTCGCCTCCCTTCTCCAACCTTACACGAAGGACCAACTCATAGCCTTCATCTCCTCCGCCGCTGCCGATGACTCCAGTCTCTACAACCGCGTCATCGAAATGGCCGACCGCGATGTCTCCCACCGGAAGGTATTCGTACACGGCCTCGGCTGGGATGCAACTCGTGAGGATGTGGTCGCCGCCTTCTCTGGCGACGGTGAAATCGAGGAGTTTAAGCTTGTTACTGATAAGGTAACTGGTAGGTCGAAAGGTTACGCGTTTGTGATGTTCAAGACTCGGAAAGCGGCAGCGAATGCTCTGAAGACGCCGCAGCGCAAGATTAACAATCGAGTGGTTTCTTGTCAGCTGGCTTCTGTAGGACCTGTGGGTCCATCCGCTCCGGTTGCCGAGAGGAAGATATATGTTAGCAATGTGCAGAGAGATGTTGATAAGGAGAAACTGAGAGGGTTTTTCGAGCAGTTTGGGGAGATTGAGACTGGACCTTTAGGATTTGATATTGTTACTGGCAAATCGCGTGGTTTTTCAATTTTCGTGTATAGAACTCTGGAGGGTGCCAAGAAAGTGTTGGAGCAGCCTCACAAGATGTTTCAAGGTAACCAATTGCATTGTCAGAAAGCGACTGATTCCAAAAGCAGGACTAGTGGTGGCAGTAGTAGCAATAATATTGATAATAATGATAAGAATGTAGTTGGAAATAGTCAGGTACAGAATCCTATGCTGGCTGCCGTTGCTGCAGCGCAGAATCTGGCCTTGTTAGGTCAGCAGCAACACCCATCTGCAGTGATGAATCCGGCTGTTTATGGTGGTTTGTTTGCTGCCGCCAATCCTGCATTGATCCATCCAGTAATGGCGGGGCATGTGGGTGCTTTAGGAGGAGGAGTTGGGGGAGCGGATGCATCGGTGCTTGGAGCATACGGAACTAGTCAGGGATTGCCTTCTGTTTATCCCAAGGGGACTCCTGGTTCATATAGTGGGTATTCCTCATATAAATGGTATGATTTCTTCTATGTGTTTTTTATTTGTGGTGATTGTGTATGTTTAGTTTTGGTTGCTTAGATCCTTGTTTAGAAAAGGATTTACCTAGTTCTTGGATATGCTCTGTTATTAATAGAGGTAACTTGCCAGATTAGGTGACTGAGAGGCATGTCATTTATAACCTTTGTGACTGAGAGTGAGAGTGGTAAAAACTAAGGAAATTTTCACTGGTTTGATTGATCAACAAGTCTATCTTTTTCACTTCTCTAGAGACTAATTGCCTATCCTATGCTCATATCAGATTCATTCATTTTTTGTGCTTGACCTTAATTATATCTAAAATGTGTATCACAGTCATTATTTGCCAATAATAAAATTTTATCAGGAAATAAGCAAGAGACATTTTTTTAGGCTTTTGTTGAATGAAGTTAATGACAAGCAAGCTGTCTGTCTTCCTTGTGCAACATTACAAGTGTTGTTGCCAATGGCTGAAATTTTTTAATAACAAGCATAGAATGACTGGGAACTCATGTCCTTTTGTCGATATGTCTAATGGTGGTTTCAGTTCTTGTTAGCATTTGTTGTGTTAAGGTTTTCTTTTTTGTTTTCTGTGGCTTTTAATGTTTTGTTAAACTAATGCTGTGGTATCTGTAATGTGACTTGGTTTGATTCTGGTTTGCTTGTGACTCAAAGATATGCAATTTCTAAGTCTTTCTACTATTTATTCTTGGGGTATTGTCTTTTAGAAGAAATTACAATTGGATGATTTTATTCTTTGCATTACCCTATTTGGCTAAACTAACGTTCTTTGAAAATACTGATGTTTGAGGACCAACTATCATTTATTTATTCACTTTTCTTACTTGCCTGCTCTCTGTTATTTGCAGATGATTTCCGTGCAGCTTGAGGATTGATATTCATGCATCATGGGTGTGATTATCTAGTAGTTTTTCTGAGTCAATTGCTCTTGGAAACTTAAAGTTTGATGACTTTACTTGTGCTTCGTTATTTGTAATTATCCAAGATCTGCTTCAAGTTGGTGACCTTCTCTCTTCTATGTTATTTCTGACTTTTGCTCAACTATTTTCTATTACTTATCTTCTCTTCCCTCTTTTCTTTCCTTCTTGACTTTCTTTGACCTTTCTTATTTTGTATGAACTATTGAATTTCAGTTTTACTTTTTCAAGCATGACTTCCTTTATATATTTACGATCTAGTTTTTTATTTCAATGATAATGGTTTTTTCTTTTGATTTTAATTCCTACAACATTTATATATCATTTTTATATTATTATTTTTTTTTGTAACTTTTATATATTTGGCTTGATATTTTTTTGGATATTTACTTGGTTAGATGAAGTATAATCTTTTTTTCACACTATTCTTTTTGTAGTTATGAGTTCATTGATACCGGATCTTGTTCTCGTAATTTTTCATTGTTCTCGTAATTTTTCATGTTGCTTTGAGTAGATTCATATTTCCTGTTGCTTTGAGTGGATTCATAGACTCTTTTTTTTTTTTTTTTTTTTTTGGTTTTAATATTATTATTATTTTAAATTAGGCTAGTTATAGTTGATTCGGCTCACGAATGATTTGGGATCAGCTCGAAATGTCAAGCCTGAACCCCTATCAAGTGAAGCCGAGCCCCTAGCCTAAAGTTAAAAGCTCATGAGTTTGACTAGACTTGTATATTATATATTATATTTTGTTTACATAACTATATTAATATAATATATTACATTACTTTTTTATGTAATATATTTAAATGAACTAGCTTGATTTAAAAAAATAATAATAATAATAATTATAGTTATTGGCCAAGCTTGAGCTTTTGTCCTATATGCTCGGACTCAATTTGAATATTGACCTAGGCTACAGGGTTATATTTGAAACTGTTTTTCCATATATTATCATGTGAAAGAAACTGATTATTAGCTGATTTGGTATATTGAGAGGTTTGGTTCTGTGTTGTGTTCGGAAGCTTGAAATTGTGACTAGCTCAGCTTTTCAAGTAAACAAGATATTTCCTTTCAGAAGTACGCAACTAAAGTGAGCATTTTTGCTGGATCAGAATATTTTTTGATGACACTACTACTTACTAGATGGAATCTATGCTAGTCTCCTTTCTTTCCATTATATTTTGTTAGTTATCTGTTGATTTCACTCTTCTTTCTGTTATGTTTTCACATCCCACAATATGGGATGGATCAAGCTGTGATCAAAGCATTTATATAATGTCCAGAGCTTCCTTATCTTCCCTCCTCACAGAGCCCTTTCTAATAAATCTCAATTTCCATAGGGTTTTCATCTTTTCCCGAGTACACAATTTTTTTCCTCCAGAGCTTCCTCATCTTCTCATTGTCTTATTTTTCTTTTGTTTTCTAACTTAATGGCCTTTTATTAGTGAATTTCTAGTTACTCCCATACATTACTGAAACAAGGGTTCTTCATTTGCATTAAATGGAGTTGGAAGTGATTGTATATGTATTAGTTACTTTGTGAGTTTGGTCTCTGTTATTATGTTGCATGTATATCTTGGAACTGGAAACTGTATTTTGACAGCTATACTTGCAACTTTATTTAGGAGTTTATTTATTGGGAAATTATTAAGAAGGGAATTGTCTTTGAGGATATTGTCCGCTGGTTATATATTGGTGGATTGTATTTATACAGAGACTATTATTTGGAGCAGAGTATTTAGGCTATGTTTGGATTGTGGTTTGGTATGGATTATGGTTTGGTATGGTAAGGTATGGTTTAGGTTATTAATAACCTATACCATGTTTGGATTATAGGTTAAGTTGGTATGGTTTAGTTTAATTATGTATGGGTTGATTTGGATAAAATTTATAACCCACCAATTTGGGGTGTTAGCATGGGTTATATTTTTTATTTTCAAAAATTGTCCTAATTAGGGGAGCAAAATATCGGAATCCGAAAACACGGACCGAACCGACCTTGATCCGAAAAAATATCGGGTTCGGTCCGGTCCGGTCCGCTAAATGTAAGGGTATTGGGATTTTTCGGGTCACCATTTTCAACTAAATAACAAAGAAAATCCGGATCGACCCGACCTTGACCCGTTTGCCGATTAAACCCGATTTAGACCCGAAAAATAATCGGGTTCAGTCCAGTAGTTCGGATTTTTTTTCGTCAGTCCGAGTTTAACCCGAACCCGACCCGTGTTCACCCTACTTCTAATATTAGGAAAAGTATAAAAATATAATGGTGTAATTGCAATATATGAATTTTCACTATCTTGACTTTTATTTTTTATTTTTTCTTTGGGAGTGTTTAATTTTATTTAGTTAATATTTTTTATTTAATTTGGTTATTCCATATAGCGTTTTGATCGTTCATTTGATTTTACTATTTGGTCTATCTTCAAATATAGTTTAATTTTATTCTATTTTTCAATCTATTTATATGATTCTCAATAAAATATTAAAATAATCAAATTAATTAAAATATTAATATTTAATTACGTTTCATTATTTTCACTAATATTCACTAATATGTAATTGGATCTAATTTTTAAATTTTAAATATTAAATTTTTTTATGTAAGTGTTTTTTTTTTTTTTTTTTACGTATAAGTAAGTATTTTAATTTTTTTTTTACATTCTAGTAAAATAATTTATTTTTATTACTATTTTGCCCTTTAATAATTTGATTAAATTCATTTAATTTTAAAAGTAAAAATAAATTGAATTTGTAAATTTATTGTTCACGAAATTGGCTGAAATTATTTTATTATTAGTTTAATACTTTTATTAAAAATCATAATAAATTTTAATATTTTTTTTTCAATATTATTTTGTTAAAATGGATTAATATGGAAATACAAGGAGTAGTATTTAAATATATCTAATCTATTAGAATAATTGATTTTTTTTTTTTAAAAAAAGAAATATCTTTAGCATTTAAATTGAGATAAAAGTATTAAAAAGATCAAAATTACTTAGATAAAAATATTAAAAAGAAAAATAATTGGTACCTTAATTTTTTACTTTATCAAATTAGTATAAAAAACATACCATAATTTGGTAAAATTAAAAAAAATAAATTAAATTATCTAAAATTAATAATTAGTGTATATTGTATGCAAGGGTATTGTGGTCAATTTACATCTTTTTAATCTATATTATACCATCCAAACAAAATTTTAGTACTTTAGCAAATAATACTGAACTAAACTGTACTGAACGAAACAGTAGTGTTAGCCATCCAAAGAAAGCCTTAGAGTTAGATATGTATACAAATTTAAAAATATGTAATTATATTACTCCCTCCTCATAGTGTGATAAATTATAAATTGTCAAATTTACCCTAACAATAAATAAATTACAAGTTTACCAAAAATTTTTAAAATAGAATAAGTAGTATACTATATTGGTTAGTGGGGTTGAGTGGTTAAAAAAGTGTAAGGATAATATTTTTTTTAATTATTAAAAATTTACTAAAAATGAGTGTGTAACAATTAATTAAAGACGGAGAAAATATATGTAATAGGTTAAAATTAATATTTGTGTACGTTTCCACCGAAATTTTGGTACTAATCGCAACAAAATTTTGATACTCTAACAACAGTATGAATCAATGTGTGTAGAAATGCGACAGCAATTTTGGTGACTTATTTGTTTTTTAAAATTTTTTAAATTAGAATAAAATACTTTAAAACTATGTTTTTAAATTTATTTTTATTTAAAAATTTATTTTTATTGGGACATTTAATCATATAATTTAATTTTTTATTTTAATTTTAAATAAAAATATTTGTTTAAAATTTTTTATTTTTTTAATAATTAATCAAATTATTTATTTAATTTTTTAATTTAAATATTTTAATCAAATGATATTTTTTGTTATATTAATTTTAATAAAAAAAATCAAATAAACCTAATTTTATTTTTAATCAATTGAGTTAATTTGCACATTTTAGATTGGGATATTTCTAAAAAAAAACACTATGAGTTTGGTCTGATGGTCAAAATAACTTCAAACTCTTTCATTTTTAGTCAAAAATCAATTTTTTAATATTTTCCATTCATTTTACGGTTAATCCATTTTTAACATTTTTCATTCATTTTACTTTCATTCGTCAATGGATGAACAGTAATTAAAGGGTATTTTCGTAATTTCAAATTTTTATTTAAAAATTAAAACAAAATCCTTTCTTTTTTTTTTTCTTTTCCTTTTTTTTCTTATATTTTTTCTTTCTTTTTTTCCCTCTTCTTCTTCTCTGTTAATAGAGGGGTATTTTTTTAATTTTTTTTCTTCTTCTTTTCCATTTCCCATTTCTTCTTCTCTACCCTACCCAACCATAGATATAGACAATCCAAATACACCAAATTCAAAATAAATCAAGAATAAAGTTATAAATTATAAATCATAATAAGGTACGGATTGGTGACTTAGGAGGAAGAAGAAGTTGAGGGAAGAGATGGCGACGGGAAAAGGCAACAGCGGGAATAGAACAGAAGAGTGGAGAAGAAAAGAAAAAGAGGAGAAAAGAAGAGAGAAAGAGAGAAAATAAAAAGAGAGGGAAGAGAAGAAAGACAGAAGAGAGTGGAAAAATAGGAGAAAATAATAAGGGAAAGATGGAGAAGAAGAGGACTACTTTTTTTTTTTTTTTTTTTTTTTTAAATTTTAATAAATCTTTTTTAAAGAAGAAATGAGGAGAAATTTTAAAAAGATTTTTTTTAATTTCTATAATAAAATAGGAAATTATGAAAAAACTCTCGTTTATTGTTCATCCAATGACGGGTGAACAGTAAAAAAATTTACGTGGATTTTTGACCAAAAATAAAAAAGTGGAAGTTTTTTGGCCAACAGACCAAACTCGCAATGGTTTTTTTTTTTGGAAATCTTCCTTTTAGATTAGTAACAAATGATTTTTTTGGATATTTCTCTCTTCGAAGTTTGAGCCAATATAATATTATAATTTAAGATTTTAAATTATTAAAAATTTAATTGGATTAATTTAGAATATAAATAGTAAATAATAATAGTGATAATAAGCAAAATTAGACTTTTTCAACTTTTTTATTTTAGTTTTAGACCAGCCCAAAATTTTTTACACTTTTAAACTTCTTTATAAAAAAATTGCAAAACTAAACTTTTAAATTTATTTATTTATTTATTTTCTTTTCAGAAAATGAGCTTCTTGGTATTACTACTGGAAAGCAAGCAAATTTCAATCAGCTTTCCGGTGTGTAATACATGAAAGCAAAATTTTGCTTCCCTGTATTACACACCGGGAAGCTGGCTTGATTTTTGCCTGCTTCCCTGTGGTAATACAGGGAAGCAAAATTTTGCTTCCCTGTATTACACACAGGGAAGCTGACAAAATTCAAGCCAGCTTTCCGGTGTGTAGTACCGGAAAGCTGAAATTCGCTTCCCGGTACTACACACCGGGAAGATGGTTTGAATTTTATCCGCTTCCCGGTACTACACACCGGAAAGCTACCGGATATGTGTTTTCTCGGTATTGAAGGGTAAAATAGTCATTTTGGTCTATTTTTTGCAAAAAAATTTAGTTTTGTAAAAAAATTAATGTTGGTCTAAAAAAAATTTTTTTAATAAAAAAATTTTAAACAAAATATATCAAAAGTTAAAAACCCATAATAATATTAAGTTAAAAAAATAAATTTAAAATTATAATATTAAAGTGTAGATATTTAAAGTAATTTTTTAATGTAAAAATTAAGAAAATATTTATATAAAATAACAAATAATAATAAATAGATCACATCCTTGCCTAAAATTTCATTGGACCGGTTAGTACTATAATCTAATTTAGTTTTTTAGTTTGTATATATATATATTTTTTATAGCATACGGAGTACTCCAAAATTTTCACTCTTTCACTTTCCTAAAAAAAATATGGGCTTTTTTATATATAGGTTTTTAAAGTTTGATTTTTATTTATAGACTCGATTTCAAACTCTTTCAAATATAATCTTGGTAAAGTTTGGTTTGCACCCTATAGGCTATGCTTCCAATTTTATCCTCAATTTGAAAATTTTCAAAAATCGTGCACGTCAGATGTTTGTGATCCATGATCACACATTTCTTATATGAAATTAGAATTTGTGATTCAGTTATTATTTTATTTCTGATTTAGGTTAAAAAATGTCTAAACAGATTTCAAAATTTGTGAAGTGATATCAAAATGGTAGTACTGAAATTAAAATTTTAGTGGAAGGTAAAATTGTCAGCGCGACCTATTTCTGAAAATCAAACTTTCAGAAGGTTTATTTTTGTAAGAATTTGAAAATGAGCCTATAAAAAAATTCAAACTTTAGATGACCTATTTTAAATAATTTCCACAAAAAATATTATAAAAAATTTTACTTTAGTTTTTAAATTACTTCAACTCATTTACTCTAAATTTTTAAATATAAAATATTTTATAAATATAAAAAATTATTATTTTAATTTAATCCAATAAACTTAAAAATTATATATATATTATTTAAATTTTTTTTCCATCGGAGGCGATATAAAGATTGTAGTGCCAAATAAACCACAACCTAACTACCAAGCTAAGATTACAAGGATAATGCCTTAAAAGCTTGCAGAAGTGATAATACAGAGTATGTTCTAATGAATATTCGGATCCCTTTACAATCATCATTTTCTCCTTTTTGTAGGAGGTTTATGGACCTGCTTCTAGAATTAGGTCTCCTAATCATTCCTAAACTTGATCTTCTTATTGTAGTCGGAGGAGGATCTCCTAATTTGACTCAATTCGAGAAACCAAATCTGGGATAGACTAGGCTTGGTGGGCTTAGACCCCTATGCTGTGGCGAGAATGGCCAACTGGGCTCGTGATATCATGTTCTGCCAAAACTGACTAGTGTCTGATAGGCTCTCTTCATCCGAAAGCCCTTCAGTCGAAGATAGTTTTGATTTGAGCTTGACTCTTTGACTTAGGGTTGAAATTCCTAATCCTTTACCCTTCTGGTGTTTTGGCTTTCAATGGCTAGGTTACTTTCCCACCACACTAATCCCTTATTGTCATTGCTTGAATCTTTCGAGTATGGCAATTGGTTGGTGGTATACTTCGGTCGGAAAAAGGTTGCCTCTATAACGTTCAACCCCTGCCCACGGCGGAGCCGCGGAACGTTGGCCGAAACGCCACATTAACCATGTGCATTCAATACAATCCAATAAAATATCAGTTGAAATATTTGAAACCAATTTATAAAAGGTAATTCAATGGTTCATTAAAAAATAAATTTCCAATACTTAACTCAAACACTATGCGACTTTATACATGCGGAAGCGTAAATAACTTTTTGTAAATAAATAATGTAATGAAAGTATTAAAATCAATTGAAGGCCTATCAATGAACAAATACAATTCCATATAAAAATTTTACACGGTTTCAAAGTGCAATGGAAACACAATTTAAAAATTCATGAAGATGTGTCGAACTATGAGAAGACCTTCGTGCTCTGCTCGATCGTACCTGTCAACCTCCATGTGCATTCACACATGTAGGAAAATGAAAAAGGAAAATAAAGAAAGGTCAGACTTACGTCTGGCTCGCACCCATGTCCCAAAACAATCACACACATATGCTATTCCCTAACATATAGCTTCTATAGTGCAATGTGATCACACAATGCAATTCTATAGTGGATATCTATAAATCCACTCCCTTTCATTCAAGGTATAGACACACATATCTTATCAATCATGGATCACACATCAAGCAATATGATGTAATTAGGCCTGGGCAAATTTAAACCGATCGACCGAACCGATTAATTACCGACCGAAAAAATCAGTAATCGATCGGTAATCCATAAATAGTTGGTCGGCAATCGGTCCGTAAAATTATGTAATTCGGTAATCGGTAATTTACCGATCGGTAATCGGTAATTTACCGAAATTACTCTTCATATAATATAACAAAATGTTTATTGATATTTTTTTAAAAATTAAATTACATTCATAGCCCGGCCCAATCATGATATAAACAAATAAAGTGAAAAAGTTTCAAACCCTAACTCATCTTCTATTCACGCGCCACCACAATCGACACCGACCGACCGAAACAACCCTCGTCTTTCATGTCACCAGCCCTTTTTGGATACTAAGTCTTCCCTTCATATTGTAGCAATGAAACGACGACTTACTCACCAAGCTTCATCTTCAAATATGGTCCACAAAAAACAGAGATCAACCGACCCTAGTCAAGCAGCGGAGCCACCACCTGCATTCGCTAAACATCAAAAAGTTCAGTCTCCGCTCTCCTCCACCACCATAACTATCAATGAGACATCGTACGTATTTCATCATTCTATTAATTAATTTTCAAAAGTTTGATGCTTGTCGATTAATTTTCTATATGGAATTTCATTAATTTTCTGTATGGAATTGTAGTAATTAATTTTCAAAAGTTGATGCTTTTTGATTGTTTATTATATTAGTTTTCTATATAAAATTTCAGTAATAATTTTTTATTTATTTATTGATTGATTATCTTTGGTTTTAGAAGTTGAGAATTGATTTCTCCATTATTTTATTTTTTATGTTAGGAACTTAGAAAAATTAGGAGAACAAGCTACAGAAAATGAAGATGTAGAAGTAGAAGTAATTGAGTCCGATGAAAAGGAAGAAGATGAAGTAGAAGAAGAAATTGTTCAAAGTAAATAAAAAAAAGTTACAGACAAATGGAGTTTAAAGTATCCGAATGTCCAAAAAGTACCGGAGGGCGCATTGCCGGAAGAAATTACTTTAAATAAGAATTTAAGAGCGTCGGTGTGGAATCATTTTTGGAAGTACATTGAGAATGATACTAAGCATTGGGCAAAGTGTTTGCATTGTTCAAATGTCTATCCAGGACATTCAAAGAATAACGGTACATCGGGTTTGAAGTCACATATTGAGACCTCTTGCAAAATGTATGATCGGCAACAAACAAGGCTTAATTTCAAAAGCATGGAAAAAGATGGGGGTAGTTTACTTGTCTTAGATCACATCGACCAAAAATTATTGAGGAAAGAGATTGCTAAGTGGATAATCACCGATGAGCTTCCATTCAACACCGTAGAAAAGAATGGATTTAGACGGTTGCTTAGCTTTCTTTGTCCATTGTTTAAGATCCCATCACGTTACACATTGAGGAGAGATTGTGTGTCTCTATATTTTGAGGAGAATGCAAGGTTAAAGAAGACATTAAAAGGTATAAAATCTAGAGTTGCCCTCACAACCGACACATGGACAAGTTGCAAAAGAATAAATTACATGGTGTTGACGGTACACTTTATTGACAATGATTGGAAGTTACACAAAAGGATTTTAAACTTTTGTCCCATCACTAGTCATATGGGAGAAGCATTGGGTAGATCCGTTGAAGCTTGCTTGAAAGATTGGGATTTATATAATATCATCACTGTGACGGTGGATAATCCTAGATCCAACGATAGTGCCATTAACCACCTTAAAAGAAAATGTGAAACTTGGAATTCGAAAGTTCCATTAGATGGAGAGTTCATGCACATGAGGTGTGTTGCTCACATAATGAATTTGATTGTTCGTGATGGTTTGAAAGAATGTGATGATGCAATCTCAAAAGTAAGAAACGCAGTGAGGTAATTTACTAACTTAATTAAGTTTTAAATTATTATTTAGTTTGAAAAAAATTTAATTATCCATGATTGTGTGATGGTTTGTATAGATTTATTAATTTTATTATTATTATATATATAGACAAGGTGTGAAATCTATAATATAGATAATGTGTGAAATGTATAATATAAACCGTATGTGTATGGCATACACCGTGTGTAGGATTATTATATAGTGTGTATATATATATAATTAGAAATTAAGAACTATTTTAATTTAATTGATTATTGTAGGATTTTTGAAAAATAGTTATGTGGCTTTAATTCAATATATTTGATTTTTTTTTCTTGCGGATCATTTTTAGACCAAAGTAACCATGTTTGCTTTGTACGTAAAAAATATTCTTTTTGTTATTATTATTATTTATATATTTATGTTTTCCATTTTATGTTAGGTTTCTGAGACAATCACCAGCAAGATTAAAGAGATTCAAGGATTGTGTCAATGAAAGAAAAGTTGAGAGCAAAAAAGGTCTTTGTCTAGATGTTTGCACAAGGTGGAATTCTACATATTCAATGCTCGACACAGCTGAGAAGTATGAAACTGTATTTATTGATTATGTGAGGATGGATAAGAACATGAAGCAAGAACTTGATTCTTTTTGGTTGAAAGAAATAACGTTGCGTGAGAAGCAAAGGAGCAAAGGAGGCAAAAAGAGATAATTGTGGAAGATGTAGTAAGGGATCACGAGATCGAATTCGACATTGATGACTTTGAAAATGAGGTAGAAAAAGGCAATGATAAATTTGAGAGAGAAGCAATATTGGAAAAATATGGTTCCAGCGTTCCTGATGGCACAGATTGGAAGATTGCAAGGAGACTTGCATCAATGTTAAAAACATTCCATGAGTTCACTCTTAAAGTCTCCGGTACTAGGTATGTTACTGCCAACAATTACTTTCGTGATATTAAAGGAATATACATTTCAATTAGTAGTTGGTTTCGTAGTAAAGATAAGGGGGTGGTTGATATGGCACTTAGGATGAAGGGAAAATATGAGAAATATTGGGGTAGAGTTGAAGATATGAACCCTTTGATTTTTATTACGGCTATATTAGATTCTCGTTGCAAATTCTTGTTTGTTACACATTTGTTAAAAGACTTATTTCCGGATGAAGAACTTCCAACTTTTTTAACAACCATCAAAACGAATTTGACTCGGCTATTTAATGTCAACAAAGATGTATATTTGACAAAAATGAATGAAGCTAGTAGTAGTGGAGGAGATAAGGAAGATAATGTCAATAGAGAAATTCCCGAATTGGAAGTGTGGCAAGCATCCGTTCTTAACACATCCGAGGAGGAGAACGAATTGGATAGGTACTTGGTGGCTAAGATAGTACCTACCTCCCCAACATTTGATATCTTAGCTTGGTGGAAAATGCATGACCATAAAGACGGATATTCCGTTCTAGCCACCATGAGCCGTGACATATTGGTCATTCCTATATCAACCGTTGCTTCCGAATCGGCATTCTCCACCGGTGGCCATGTTCTTGATCCGTTTAGGAGCTCATTGACTCATAGGATGGTGCTAGCTCTAATTTGCACACAAGATTTGCTTAAAGAAGATATGAAAGGATCAGATCACATCATCAATATAGAAGAAGACTTGAATGAACTTGAGAAGCTTGAAGAAGGTATATATATATATATATCCATTTTCTTTCAAATCTAATAATTATGTTTGTCATTTTCTTATATAGATTTATCAAAGAGACTGGGACCAACATCAAATGCTGTTATGGAGCTTGAGTGGTTAGATTTAAATTTATAGAACTTTGTTAATTGCTTTGTTATTTATTCTAGTTTTACATTTTATATTCTAATCATTGTTATGAGTTTTGAATCAAATATTATATTATATTATGTACCTTGATTTATTGTTTGGGGTATATAATAAATGTTGTACTAATTTGTTGTTGAATTTTTATTTCTCACATTATATTATTTTTTGTTGTGTGCGTCTTTTTTTTTTTTTATTATTTATTTGGATTGATATTTATGAGATATGATGGTTTTGGTTTTAACTTGTACATATATACGTATGTATATATATATATATATTTTTTCCAGTGATTTCAATAGGGATGTTGAAGCATGTGAAGATTGATCTATCACCTCACCTGCATTGGATTTTGGCTACTACGATGATAAATTATGATTTTTTTAAAAAAATATTTGTAAAGGTTTAACTCGTACTTTAATCATATGCTATTAACATTTAGTATATGATTCATTTTGTAAACTATTTGGAGGTGAGAGCTCCATTATTTTGTAAAGTTATATTTGAATGGTTTATGAACTTTTTCATGTGTTAATTATTTCACATGATCATAATTATTTTTTTTTATTTTTATATTTAATTAAGACTAAGCAAATTTTAAATAGAAAGAGACAAGTATATAATTGCTGGTTAAATTGTAAATAAAAAGAATAAAAATTAAAAAAGAAAAGAGAATAACCGTGTCATTATAATAATGTATTTTGTTTAATAATATAATTTTAAAAAAAAAAATTAGATCATACAATTGGAAAAAAAAAAAGAAAAGAAAAAAAAGGTTAGAAAGGCTATTTATATTGATTACCAATCAATTACCGACAATTTTCAATAGATTTTGGACGGAAAATTATGAAGTGGAAATTTTCGGTAATTACTGATTACCGACCGATTACCGACAATTACCGACCAATTACCGACCGATAGAAAATTCGGTCGGTAATCGATTCAGATGTATATAACCGATTACCAAAAATTTACCGATTTAAATTACCGACTACCGACCGATACCGGCCGATGCCCAACCCTAGATGTAATAATACTTTGAAACACAATAATATTCATCTCAAGCATCCATACATCAAGTACAATATATAAAAACATACACAAGCCTAAGTCACCCAGATTTATTTAATCATTAACTATTTTAAACGTTTTGGTTACATTTTTCTTTGATAAATCGAGCATTCATGATACGTTTCAATTCTGTTCAAGAGGTATTCAAACAAGTCTAACAACCTAATAATGCCAACAAGTTTATAACAATAAATTATCATCAACCAAGTTCACTATTGGGTAATCTAACCACCTTACGACTAACAAGTTCACAATAATCAATATTCAATAGTACAATATAAACCAATTTGCAAGTTGACTAATTTAATAGTTTAACTGCATTTATTCAATTCAAGGCTAATCAAATTTACAATTCGGCAACTAACATTATAATTAGCTAAACAAGTTTATATACGACAATAGCCAATCACCCAGAGCACAACAATTTGCTAGTTTATTAAGTTGATTGCCCCTAATCTAGAGTCGATAATGAAACGGGCCAATTAGGTCGAAGCCACACAATAGGGTCCGAAGACCGAGATCCGCAGAGCCGTTTATTCCCTCTCGAGACGGACTACTACCTTAGGATCCCATCAATTAGGTTTGAAGACCACCAATAACAATATACCCACAGGCGGTGGTGCCTTCACACCCAATAGGAGTCGTCACTCAGTTTTTCAATGATGGTTAGCTAAACCAAAAGTCCTATGTTTCCAATAAGTTGAGAATTCTCAGGTACCCCTAATGACATGTCATTCCATCTCTATTTCAACCACGACTAGGGCAATCATTAGTTAATTAATTTAGGTGATACAATGCACACACAAACAATTCAATTTCCATCATTTACCATTCCAATAACCTCATAGAGGTGAACACATTCAATTATTCAATTAAAGTTGTCAACAGCTCAATTTAACACCAATATGCATGTCTCTTTAATTTCAATCTCATTAATCGATTCAATGCATGAACATATATTAAATATATGAATTTAATTATGCTTATATATAGACAAACTAACCATATTTTAAGTCATTAAAAACAACACATATATCACGATTCCATTTTTAACTTAATAGTCCAATAAATTCCTCACAAATCAATACATACACTACCATTCAATTTTCAAGAGTAATGACATTAAGTCTAATATATATTACACAAAAATTCATTTACATATTCAACTAAGCATTTAATTCAAGCACATACATATCAAAATCCAATATCAATTCAATTCATTATGGTTATATACTTAGTCCATTTAAAGAAACAAACAATAAACATTCAACATCCAATATACAGTTAATTCACAAAAATTCACAACAAACAATTCCATAGTCCAAATACATCATGTTCCATTTATTGATCCGTTAAAAGAGGTGAGGCACAATCAGGCTACACAATATCTTAGTCTACAATTATACATCTACCGATTAGTCAATTTATTTCATTCCTATACTTTCACATCTATCGATTTCATAATCGAATTTATTTTCTATGGCGTAAATATGTAAGTCTCTACATGTCTCATACAATCCTATACATGCTCCTATAACTATGCAAACAATAACATAGATTCTGTAGAGCGAAAAACGAGATACGAACTTTTAATCGTTGATCACAAGCTTGCACTTGCTTAGAAGAATTTGAATATGAATCTTATACTGCTAACATGAACTATACACTATCCAAATAGCATGTATTATATTCATATAACATAATAGAATTCACTCTAACAACCTAAGACAAATAAAACAAAATAAAAATAGTTTCGTCCTGTTTTAAAATTTACCATTTTCGACTATGATATTGTAGGAATTTGAAGATGGAAACTTCATGACATTTGTAAAATACAGAATCATAAAGAAAACACAATTAGATTGACATCATTTGGAGATCAGACGAAGAAGATAAGACCGGATGAATATCGTTCGTCGCTGCAGACTAACGTTTCAGTTTTGGCCAAATACGACCACGCAGATGCACATATCGGAGGATGGTGTCTTCAAAAAAGTTGTAGAAAATTGAAAGAAAAAGCAAACCCATAGGAATCAAGTCATTCCGAGTTCAGGCGAGAGTTATGGTCATCTAAAATTCGATTCCAAAACTGACATCTTCTGGACAGACAAAGCTGATTTTTGACAATCGGAGTAGATTCCGGCGAGGTTTGAGATTCAAGGGTTACAAGAGTTTATAGAGGGATGAAGTATGATTTCATAGCCTCTGAAATTACGTCAATCAGATATCTACGGAAAAAGTAACAGCAATTTGAGAGTGGATAACGCAAACCAAAAGTCAGAGTTTTGAGAGAAAAAAGATTTAGAGTTTTTGAATGTGTTTAAAGTAGGAAAACAACATTTATATACATACTAGTTAATGCGCTAATGGACCGGGGTTTCTTTAGAAAACTTTTATTATTTTTAAAATCATCCAAAAAAAACATACTTCATATTAAAATTACTAGTTTTAAACAAAAGTTCATATTTTCCAATTAAACCTATTCTTAATGAAAATAAGTTCAAAACAAGTTCCAACGGAACATTTCAAGTTAAAGCTTCTTAATTTAGATTTTAAAATTACCATTTTACCCTCCAGGCATAATTTTCAAAAGTAACCATTTTAACTCAATTAAGACTTTCGGTTTTTACTCAAATCATTTTCAAAAATTCATAAGACTCTAAAACTGATATTATTAGTTCTAAAATCATATAAATTTAAATACAAATTATTTAATAAATGATTTCAAAATGATTTAACTTCTAGGCCGGGTTTGCGGACGTTACAGCCTCCATGTTGACTATTTCAGTCGAAATGACCTTGGCCTCATTGAACACTCAGTGCCTACTTTCTCCCGTCCTATTACCTATCCGTCTTTTTTTAACATCCACATCAACCCTTACCCATCAAATCATTTATCAGTTTAGACGACTCATCGATTGCAGCGCCCAGAAAGCTCAATCATTGCCTTTTCACTTTCTTCTATATAAAGGTCGGTGGCCTTTTAGATTTCAACTCCTCACACTTTCACTTTTGCTCTCTCTCTCTAAGGCTTCTTCATTTCGTCTACTTACACCATTTTCCGGTGACATTTTAGTTCCAGTTTGCTTCTGTTGTACCGCCAGTGCCACTTCAACAGCGTGGTTATCTAGGGTACGTTTCCTAAGCCGCATTTAACTCGATTTCTCTCTGGTTTTTCCCATTTTCTTATTTTCTTTCTTCTTCTTTTTTAAGGGTTGTAATCGTCGTCGTTAGATTCCTCTTCAGAGTATTTTCCGGTCTAGGGCAGCATTTTTATAACGGGTTTAGTTTAGGCATGACAGGGTTTGATTTCTCTTTATGGTGGACTGTTGCTCTTCCTCATTTACTCCGTCGTTCTGTATTCTTGACTTTAATGCACACACTTATTTAATTTTATTCATTATTATTATTATTATTATTATTATTATTATTATTTACTTTTATATATATATATATATATATATTCTAACTTCGATCGAAGACCATTAACCTGCTATTTTCTTTCGCTCGAGTGTAGATTTCTTCTGACTCATTAGGCACGTCCACGCTTGGTGGAATTATGTCAAAAATTTTGACCGAAAATGATCTGGGCAAAGAGTGTTTGCCAGCTCGCGACGTTTCGACCAAGTCCTGCCTCTAGGGCACCTTGCCCCTTATTATAACGTCTGTAGTGCAATGATCTTGAACAAGTTAGAGCCCGCTTACTTTTCGTTCAAGTTCCCTGAGTGGATTCAGTTCATATTTTCAGAGGCCGAGGAAAGGGTCGACGATGCTTTGGCTGAGGAAAGGGTCGACGATGCTTTGGCCGAAGGGTGGCGGCCTTTCTATTTAAGGCGCTTTGAGATCAGCCTTTGGCTCCCCATCATGTGGAATGTCGAAGAGTTATGCACTTGGTGCCAGATTCACCCGAGTTAGTTAGCTCCCGTCACGATTTGGCTCCTACCTAATTTTAGACTATTTTATTAAGACAGGGACCTAGATGAATATGGAGGAAAATATAGCTAAAATGAGCAAAATTATGCAAGAAGGACTTAGCAAGGAAATTGTCAAAGTTCAGAATTTGGCGAATCTCAAAAGATAAAGAAGGTAGTGCCAACAACCTCGCCAAGGGAAAGACAAAAGCTAGCGATAGCAAAAAGCAAAGAAGAAAGCATCACCAGTAGCAAAAGATGAACATGGCGATAGTAGAAGTGGCGCCAGCTAACCATTGCCTCCACAAACACAAGTTGTCGACATGGCTTGGCGATGGGAACAAGTATCGCTTTGAGTACCTGGCGATAGGTGCAGACGATAGTAAAAGGTTTCGCCTAAAGAAGAATTCAACTTAGGCGATAGGCTTGGCAAAGTTTTTGATTACCGCCAAAGCCAAGGTGAAGAAACAGTCGAAAGAATGTTAACTTATGATATTTTGCCACTCTGTGTTTCTTTGTCTTCTTGAATTTACAAAATTGCCATTGGATTCAAACGCAATAAATAGACGCCCAGTCAATGCAATTAGGGTCTTTAGAAAGTGTTATGATTTTTGAACTTGTGCGTCTTAAACCTATTAAAATGCAACAGTTTCAATTCAATGATTTTTCTTTCAAGATCTAGTACTCTGTTTAGTTGTTCTGGTAATTAGAAAGAGATTGAAAGAGATCAAGCTGTGACGGAGCAAGGTTTCTCTATCTAGTAAGTTCTTACTTAAATAACATGGTTATGATGAATTTGAGCTTAGTTGTTAAACCAGATCTGATCATGAGTAACTAATAGACCTAGTGATATGTTGAGATCATTTTCAATGCTAGATCTATGTGTATAATTCCAGTTCATTAAGCCTCAATTCTCTGATTTTTCATGAGCATATTGAATTGCGAGGACGAGAGTTAAGCAATTGTGTTATATCATCTTCTCTAGACCAGAGATGTCGTTTAGATGCTAGATCTAGAACAGAGGATCAACATATTGATCTAGCGATAGATAATAGTTAGATTCAATCTTCTTTAGATCGGTCTTCAACAGTTGATAACTATATAGTATAGAGATATATGCAAGTTATTAGATAAGATTGGTTAAATCAAATTAAGAGATCTTTAATTAATCAATTATGATGATCTAGGATGAAAAATTGAGATCTGTTGTTGAATTATACATTTAAATAGGAAGGTAATCAATTGAGATCAACATATCCACTTGTATTTCAATTGAATCAACTTTTTAATATCATATTCTCATATTTTCTATCACTGAACTGTCAGCATATTATCCATATTCTATGATATGATTCAATTCGAGTCTTCTACAATTTTAACAAATTATTTTAATAATTCTTTTTGAATCTTGATTGAATTCTTTTTTTCCAAAATACGCAATCTCTGTGGAGATGATATCTTAAAACTACAATTAGATGTTGATTCGAGAACTATCACCAATTTCTACATCAGCCCCTAAGTTCATCTCGGTGCATTGATGCTTCAAGGGTGGCCACGGCATCTGCCTTTCGCTTGCTCTCTCAGAATCTACTTTATTTCGGCCCTCTAGAATCGTTTCATGAGCTTCTTCACTAAGATACTTGGCCATTTTTTTTTGTTCCTAGCTTGGTACGTGCCGTTGATTTGGTTCACTACCAATTGGGAGTTATATTTGATAGTGAGGTCATATCCTCATTTTTCTTTGGCCACTCTGAGTCCCATTATTAGGGCCTCATATTCGGCCACATTGTTAGTGGGCCGGGAACTCGCATAAGATGGCTCAGAGTATTAGTGGCATTTTTGGTGGCCGTAGTCACACGCCCAGACCGCTACCGCTTTGTCGGCTAGCCCCGTCCATTTCAAGTATCCATTCTTCGGTTGAGGCGGTTACTAGTTCATTGACTTCGACCGTTTGTGGTTCTTTAAAATCAGCCATAAAGTCGGCCAAGGCTTGAGATTTGATTGCCTTCTTGCCATCGAACGATATGTCATGCTCACTGAGTTCTAGGGCCCATTTCATTAATCTACCAAATTTATCAGGAGATTCGCGCTTCTTAGAGGTAGCAAGGTCACAACAACAATTGGGTGGCCTAGGAAGTAAGCCCGAAGTTTTCTTGCCGCGAATACGAGGCTTAAGATGACTTTTTCCAGGGTGGGGTACCTGATTTTTGCTAGTGTTAGTGTCTTGCTTACGAAGTATACTAGTTGTTTTCTCCCGATCTCTTTGGCCAGGGTGACACTTACGACGATGTCTAAATGTGCAAGGTACAGATATAATTTCTCGCCGTTTTTTGGTTTGGCCAAGAGCGGTGGTCTGGTCAAGAAATTCTTGATTTTAACTAGAGCTTTGCTGCACATCTCAGTCCACTCAAACTCTTTCAACTTCTTTAGTGCTTTGAAGAATGGTTGAAATTTTTCTAAAGCTTTAGGGATGAATCACGTTAAGGCCGCTAGCACTGTTAAAACGGACAGTCCGCTCCGGTCCGTACGGACTTTTTCAAAAAAATGAACCGGAGCAAACATGTTCGTTTTCTAAAACGGATTTATATCTCAAGTCCGGGTCCGCCCGCGAATCTGGAAGGACGGACCCGGACATGTCCGTTAATTTTCAAATTTTTTTTATCAATGCATCTTGTTGAAGAGTTGTATGTTTTTTATGGCCTGTGTTACTCAATTTATAAGTTATTTTACATCCAGCTTATTCAAGTACGGTTATATATATATATATATATATATATTCCATCACATATTGATTTAATTACCAAAGTAATAGAGAATCGAGCATAATAAAAAAGATTAAAACTAAAACATTAGCAAGAAGTATGGATGTCAAATGAAATAAATGACATAGTTATGGTCTAAAAATTTGTAAGTTGCACAATCTCAAAAGACTATCACAAAATATAAAAACAACAATTATCAAATATTTCGGAAAAAAAAACATTCTAAAGCGGACTGGAGTAGATGGACACCTAGGGGCGAAGCTACGTAGAAGCTTGGGTGTTCAATTGAACACCCCAAACATTTGAAAAAAAATACATATATATATATATTATTAATTTTAATATTTATTCTAATATTTAAATTAGAAAAATGTATGATTTTATCACTCTCTCATTAGGGTTTATTAATTTTTACGATTTTAACATGATAATTTATAAATTTATTATTATTATTTATAATTATATTTTGAACACCCAAACAAAAGTTCCTATCTTCGCCCCAATGACACCAGTTTTCTAAGTCAATATCCGTACACTAGTTATCAACGGTGGGTGTCTAAGAGAAGTAGGTATCAACACTGTGAAGTTTAGGGTTTATTAGTTGTGAATCTTGATGTTTTTTTATTAAAGTAGAGCGAGTTAGAAAATTTTAATTTAAAAAAATTATATTGAAAATAACAGATATCCGCGGATATATCCGCTCCGGTCCGCTAAAGTCCGTTATCCGTATGGAGCGGATAAAAAAGCCCGCGATCAAAATGGACACTAGTTTTCTAAGTCCATATCCGTACAAATTACGGGCGGACCCGGATAGTCCGCGGACTTTGAGTCCGTTTTGACAGTACTAAAGGCCGCTAGTCTACTGGTGAGTTTCTGAACATCTTTCTAGTTCCTAGGTTCTATTATATTTAGGATTGGTCTGATTTGGTTTGGATTGGCTTCGATCCCCCTGTTCATGACTAAGTATCCCAAGAATTTTCTCGCCTTTACCTCAAACTGGCATTTTGCGGGATTGAGTTTTATGTTGTATTTTTTAAGGGTCTCAAACATTTGGCTTAAGTGATGTACGTATTGGCTTGCTTTTTCTGCCTTTACCAGCATGTCATTAATGTATACTTCCATGGTCTTCCCCACCTTGTCAGCAAACATTTTGTTCATAAGCCTTTGGTACATGGATCCTACATTTTTTCAGGCCAAAAGGCATAACTTTGTACCAGCAAATTCCCCTTTCCATGATGAAGGCAGTTTGATTGTAGCCTGAATATGAGTCCATAAAACTTAACATCCCATAACCGATTGTTGCATCAATGGTGAGGTCGATGTGCAGCAGTGAGAATGGATCTTTTGGGAACACCTTATTTAGGTTTGTGAAATCGATGCACACTCTTCATTTCTCATTTTCCTTTTTGATTACCACCACATTCGCGAGCCACTCCAGGTACTGGACCTTTCTTATGGAGCTGTTGGCGAGGAGCTTCTCGAAATCCTCGTTGATGATCTTATTTCTTTCGAGGTCGAATTTTCTCCATTTCTGCTTGATCGGTTTCACTCCCTCTCATGTTCAATCGGTGGATGATGGCGGCCGATCTGATTCCCGTCATGTTCTGATGTTACCAAGCAAAGCAGTCTTGGTTGATTTTGAGAAATGCTACTAGTTTCTCGCTCTCTCGCACTTCTAAAAATGCCTCAATTAGACTACTTTCTTTTGTTGGTCACCTAGTGGGACTTCGTCCGTTTTGCCTTGGATCGAATTTTAAGGTGTCTCCGGGCATTGCGGTAATTGTTAATCTCTCTTATTTTTCGGCCACAGGGAGTTAGCATATCATTCCTTAAACGAGCTTTACTTCCCATTTATTTTTTTTGACACCTTGAGGTGTAAGGAATTTAATGAGTTGATGGTAGGTGGAGGGAATTGCCTCCATTCCATGTATTCACGGACTCCCCAATATTACGTTGTAGGCTAAATTTGAGTTCACTACTAAGAAGATGGTGTGGAGGTTAATTCCTTCTGTGAACACCGGTAGCTCGATTTCTCCGATGGTAGAGGTGGATTTTCCATCGAAGCCGATGAGGGTTACAGTTTTTCTTCTCAACATTCTTTCATCTAGTTGCATGTTTTTAAATGTGTCAAAGAACAGGACGTTGGCAGAGCTGCCATTGTCTACTAACACCCTTCTGACAATTAGGTTTGCGATTGAGATTCTTATCACCACGACGTTGTGGTGCGGCACTTGGACTTGTTGTGTTTCTTTTTCTGTAAACGTAATCGGACATTTTCTTCTTACGAGACCGTTATTGATGTTGTATATGTTCAGGGTTTTCCTAAGTTTTCTTTTGCGGCTGAGCTGGTTAATACTCAGATTTCAAATTCGCCAGAGATCATGTTGATGATTCTTTCTTCTTATGTAGTCGCGACCGGGCCTCTGTTGTCTGCCTGTTGATTTTTGTCAGTCTCGACGGCTATTTTTCTCCTTTTTTTGTTAAATATTTTGTAGGTGTCCTGCCTTAATGAGTTAGGCCACCTCCCTCCTCAAAGTCCAGCACTCGTCAGTGTTTTGGTCGTGATCCCCCTGAAACTGGAAGTACCTAGACATATCCTTTTGCCTAGTTGGGTTCTTATTCTTTTCGAGCCACCTGACCGTATCCCCTATATTTTTTATATGGTCAGGGCTTCTCCTGTCGGGATGGTGAGGGGTAAGGTAATAGCTCTCTTGGTCTCGAAGCGAAGCTTCTATTCTGGGTTGGTCTATCTGAGCTATTTTGGTCATGATCTCTTCAGCCCCCGCGCGACTGTCTTCATTTTATTCGGTGGTGCCAGAATTGTTTCACCTTCAGGGCACTGTTACATTTTGGGAGGCTCGTGTTTTTCTAGGTTGGAGTTTAGGGTACCTTCGTATTCCATCACGTCCTCGGGCCTTTGAAGGACGTCTTTGAAGGATCAAGATTTGATTAGTTTGAGGCTTTCGTAAAATTTTGAGGTCTTCGATAGGCCTTTGATGAAGGCTTTGATTGCACTTTTATCTCGACATTGGGATGGCCATTTTGGTCTTTTTGAATTTCATTGCATACTGTCCGAGACTTTCGTTAGTTCCTTGTTTCTGGTCATATAGGTCGTCCACGTCTTTTTCCTTCTTTTGGCTATCCGAGAAGTGGTTGGCGAACTTGGTGGCTAAGGAGAAGAAAGACTTAATGCTTTTTTCTAGTAAAGTCGAGTACCATCTTAGGGTAGTGCCTATGAGAGTGGAATTGAAGTCCCTTACACATATTGCTTCCATATCCTCTTTAGGGATGTTGCAAGTTCCCCTTCGATTTTGGCATAATCAAATTCGGCTAAAAGAACTCTTACTCCTGAATTCATTGAAAATTACATTCAGGAGTGGGGGGGCTAACTGTTGGGCCAAATTCACCACTAAGGGACTTCAACTAATGGTGTTTTAGGCATACGATCGAAGGGTAAAGCCCTATTAATTGTACCTAGGTTTGTCTTGGATTGTACTGTATTTGAATTATTTTGTCCCCTAATATTTTGGCCCCGAATGTTTTCGGCCGCGAATATTTTTGACCTCGAGTGTTCTGGCCTGGAGATTTTTGGCCCCAAATATTTCGGCCCCAAATATTTACGTCAAAGCCTATGAACCCTCAAGGTTTTTAAACTATGGATGCATATAGGTCATACCTTCTGCAGCCGCACATTTAAGGGTCCATCTATATGATCGCACTTATCTCGGATCTTCTAGATTTTCTCAAAGTTGTCCTATAGCTGGTTACCTAACAGACTTGACGGATCCAGCCTGGATCCTTATCGACCGCTCCCTATAAATACAGTTTATAGTCAACGGATAATGGGACCGAACACTCTTTGTCAAACAGAAGACTCATGCGAAGGAGAGGATACCCCATACCTAGAGGGGTTCACCGTCCTATGGAGATTTACCCCTAAACTTTTTTTTCTTTTTTAAAATTTTAAAGATTTTGTGTTTTTGTTAAAATTTCATGTCACATTCTTTTTTGAAATTCTAAACATTTATTATTATTATTATTATTATTATTATTATTATTATTATTATTATTATTATTTAAATTTCAAATCACATGTTTTTCTCGATATAAATAAATCAATTCATATATAAATGATAAAACTGGTAAGAATAATTGATAAAAGACAAAAATAGACTAAAATATTTAAATAATTACTAATTTAAAATAAAATATATTTTTAATTGAAATATTTTAATGTTAAAATTGGATTTATAAAAATATTAAATATTTTTATTATAAATATTTAAATATTTTTCAACTTTTATTCGCTACCCTATTTTCATGATATGTAAATTTAATACAATATTGGCTAGTCAATATAAAAATATAAAGAAACTAATTATAATAAAAAATATTTACCAAATTAGAAAAACTAATACATAAATATAAAGTGTGTGTTTGGTAGGTAGATTTTTCATTAGCGATTAGATTTTTCATTAGCGATTTGTCAATTTAACCGTTTGGGAGAAGCTTTTTGATTAGCGATTAGATTTTTAATTAGCGTTTCTCAGAACGCTACTTCAAGTAGTTTTCCATGAATCGCTAATCAAAAAGCTTCCATTTTACCCTCATAAATTTATGAGTATCACTAAATTACCCTTAACAATATTAAAAGCTTCTATTTGTACTAAATTAGGTTATTTTTAATGATAATTTTAATTATTAAATATGATTAAAAATATTTAAATATATTTTTTAGTTACTCTATATTTTATTTATTTATTAGTTAGTTGATAACTAAAGGATGGTTGGTTTTAAATTAAAAATATTGAAAGAAAAAATTATTTGAAAATAAATATTAACACAAATAATTATGTTGTAAGGTAAAAATAATATACTGTACTGTTTACGTAATTTTACATCTAACAGCTAATTCAACATCTAATTGTTATTACCAAACACTCATACCAAATCGTTACTTCAACATCTAATTTAACAGCTAACAGTTAATCGCTACTTCAATAGCTAACTCAACATCTAATGTAACATCTAGTGCCAAACGTACACAAAGTATTTAATTTAATATTATATACAACTTTTAATTTAATATTCTACTATACAATCAAATAAATTTATAAGATTATTTATTTTTTTTAAATTCTATAAATAAAAATAGAAATTAATTCATAACTAAATATAAACAATTTCCAAGAACAATTAATTCATAATACACAGTTTGCTGCGAGAATAATTACTAAATAAATATATAAATTTCTATCGCTTAGAATATTTTTGTTTTATATTCAAATCCAAATTTTCGCATATACAATAGTACACACTACTTTTATTCGCTACTCTATTTTCATGATATGTAATTTTAATATAATACATATACAAATATACTACATTAAAATAAATAAATAAAAATGACCACGTAATATTATAATTTTTATAAAAATAAAATAAATTACAAATAAAATACATCATTGTGAAATACACATCACTAAATCTTCAAATTTAAGTACATAAACAAATAAAATCCATATCAAAATAAGAATCATAAAAATAAGCAAAAATTAATATTAGGCATGAGGCTGCATTTGTAGCGGAATGAAAAGGTAAATCTGAAAAAAAAAAAAAAAAAAATTTAATATTAGATTAAAATATCATAAGTTTCAATAATTACAATAATATTAAATTAAGAAAAAAAAACTTTTAACTAAAGATATTAGGATATCAGTACTCATCGGAGAAATATCATAAATAAATAAAAAATCAAAATCGTCAAAAAAAATTGTAAAAGACAAAACCAATATAGCTATAAGGAAAAAAAATACAAATAGAAGTACTTACCAGAAAATATCTGGAAAAATTCAAGTGTGTCAACGAATAATAGACAATAAAAATAAAAATAGTACTTTAATAGAAAAATAATAATAAGAAAAAAATGTTTAATAAATGATACTTAACTAATGAGACTCAAGATTTACGAAAGAAATAAGAATAATAAAAAGAATCCAGGAGCAAAAGAGATCACGTGGCTGTATAAAAAAATCGCAAACATAATATTATAAAATATTAAAATAGTAAAAATAATAATATTTTAAATTTATATTTTATATATCGAAAAAGGCATCGAAAATAAATATATAAATATGTAGTGCAATATAAAAATTTACCATTTATTAATTTTCTATTAGACTAGAAAAAAAAAATAAGCGGAAAAAATAACATTATTATATAGGTACATAGATATTAAAATTTTATATTTAGTAGATTAATTTTAATTAATTTTAGTAATTCTAAATTAGAATTAATAAATTATATATTTATAAATAAATTAAATAATCAATTTAATATGATTAATTTTTAAAATATACAATACAAAAAATAAAAAGAAGTTTAAAATGAATTATAAATATATAACATTAATAATATATTATAAAATAAAATTAAAATATGATATAAAATTAAAATAAATTAAAAAATAATAATATAGCCTTGCACACTAACACTATTTCCACAAATCGCCACAGCTTCATACTCGAAACTATTTCCACACATTGCTATAGCTTCGGCAAAAAATTGCATTTAATGTTATGGTTGGCCTAAGATTTGAAGGAGATCATTAGCTGCCATTCGATTTTTCAAATGCAAATCTATACTGCAACATTTAATTTGATTAGTGAGATTAACAATGCCATGGTGGATAAATTATGGTCACATCTTGTTTGATTAAATTGTGGCCGTAGCTCTCAAGGTTAGGGTTTTACAGTACTCTAATGACGAAAACGAAATGACATTGTGCTTGCTTACATAAAAGACATTAAACCTAAATTGGCCTCTAACCCAACAAGGTAGGTCACATAGATAAGATAACGAGACCCTAAACTCTGTCTCTTTTCCTAATTCTCACTTCTTCCTCTTCTTCGGTGGCTGAAGAGCTTCCTCATCTTCATCTTCTTCCTCATCTTCATTCTCTACTTCTTCCACGTCTTCCTCCTCTTCTTCACCTCCATCATCGTCATCGTCGTCGTCGTCATCTTCGTCCTCATCTTCGTTAGGGTCCTCACCTTCTCCATCCTCTTCATCATCATCCTCACCCTCTCCATTCTCAGCTTCCCCTGCACCTGCACCTGCACCTGCACTCTTCTTCGAGCTATCATTCTTACCGTTGGAGTTATTACCATACTCACCCTCACCTCCTTCGGACGAAAGCTCCTCTTCACCCTCTCCAAATCCACCATCACCATCAGCGTCATCGTCGCCATCCTCATCAGGATCACCTCCTTCTGCATCAGATTGACTATCCACATCTTCCTTCATTCCAGGTTTGGCTGGCATCAAGGCCCCAAAAAGGTCCTAAAACCAGAATGAATAAGAATCAAAGTGAAACGGTAACATGTCATTAGAATAACTGATGCACTAGGATGATAGAATAGATACCATTGTTCTTATTATTATTCAAGCATAAATGTCACTTTGTGACCAACTTTGTTCTAGTTTCTTTCTAAAAGAAGAGGGATCACAACAATTGGTGGAAATGGAATATGCTTCTCTACCACAATGGAAAAAGAGATACATATTCTTTACACCCACTAGTCCTCTTTCAACATAAAAACACCATCCATTGTCATCTAAACCCTATTTCAATTGTTAATGATATGTCTCACCCACCTTAAAAACTACTACTTCATAAACTCACTTGCCTAATCTTAAGAATGAGCACGGAAAAGGAACCAAACAAGTAGTAGTTGGGTCGTGGAAAGTCAATATAGGAATGGTAACACGTGTCCAAGCATAAAAAAGGAATATTCCAACCTCGAAATATCTTAGAACTTGCATAAAAATATTTAATTCTGTTATGACTTTTGACATTTTCTTCTCCTATAATTTTCCACTTAAAATAATCAGACAAAGGATAATATTTTTTTTTTATTCAGCTAAAAAACCGCAATAGTATTAAAGTAAGGTGGACCCGCTTTTTTAAAAGTTAAAAAAAAAAAAAAAAAATGCCCTGGAACTGAAAAATCATCCTAAATTACAGTTAACTCTGTCCTCCAGTTCCGTCTCTCTCTTCTCCCCTTACCCCGAGCATGTTAGCAAGAGCAAATACAAACGAATATAAAATAGAAATATGAGACATTTTTTTAATCGATGATGCTATAATTTTAGTATAAAAATCTAAAACTAATTCGGTGTTTAAATATAATTTTTTATTTTTTATTTTTTATTTTTTTTACGAATTAATTGAAATTTTCTACTGGATTAAAAAAAAAAAAAAAAAAAAAAAAAAAAAACTGAATTCGCAGGAATATCACTTTGCACAAATAATTTAAAAAGAAAGCAAGAATAAAAAAGTAAATTAATTTTGACGAAGTAAAAATAATAAGAGGCGCAAGTTAGCAAAAGACTTACAAGAGCAGTGGTTATTCTGGCTTCGAAAAGAGAGGACAAAAGGAACGTCACAATAGCTTCTTCCACCACCACTGCAGCAGCGCAAGTTAGCAGACAGTTAGTATCATAACTAACCGTCGTAACTGTCATCACGACTGAACCACCACTCTCCATTTGTACGGACAAACTTTAAAACAACGAAAAACTCTGCAACACAAAATTAAATAAATAAATCAAGGGCGCTATGTTCAGATCTATTGTCTCTCAACGTAATCCTAGCCGTCGATCTCATATCGAAAAAATCAACACCATAATTCAGAATTTCGCAGAACAAAAGACTAAATTAATAGAAGAAAAACTTGTTTGACGACTGATTCGAGAAGGAGAGATGAAGTTCACGCACCTGGAGAAGGACGAGGAGAGAGAGAAAAAGATCTAGAAGGAAGCGAGCATCGTGAACCGTCTGATCTTGATCGAAGAGACAGAGAAGTGAGTAGAAGATATAGAGGAGAATAATATGGTGTAATGGAGAGAGAGAGTACTGGTGCTGAGTCTGGTTTGTGTGTGTGTGAGTGAGCGAGAGGAGAGAGAGAGGGAGCTGACTGACTTTGCCTGCCCGTGATTTTCCAGTCAGGAATTTCGGGCAGTTCGGGCAACCACGCAAGGACATGTGTTTTTTTTTTTTAAAAATTAAAAAACAAATTTTAAAAAAAAATCTGGTTTTGGATTTTTTCTGGTCGGGTTTGGATTATTTGATGGTGAGAAATAATCATAAGGTTTCAGATTATATTTGATTATTAATAATAATCCCACGTGTCTTCTTTTAAAATAGATAAAAATATTATTATGCGTTGGGCTTGGGCCGATGAATACGGGCTCAGTTCATTTGAAATTTAACTGTGGTTAGTGGATTGATGGTTTAAGTAGGGTTAATTTAACCGTCGAGGTTTGATTAATTCAATATCAACTGCTTCCTACAAGTGGGGTCCACCTAACATCTACTTTAATTAATTTATTTATTTTTCAGAATCTTGTTATAGCAGTAACGTTTTGGATTGGATCTCACTCTAGTATTTTTGGATTGGTTCATTAATATATTTTTAATAATATTGGAATATAAATAATGATTGTTGTTTGAGATATCTTGCTACCCTTCATCCAGTATGTTATTGTTATTACTTATTACAGATCAGACCTTAAATTTATTGTTATTTGCAAGCCGATCCTAAAAAAAAATAACTAATCTTAGTTCGAAATCGAATATACTTATATGTTCAAATACTACCTGAGGGCCTTTTAATCTTAAACAATTGGGTATATAAGTTAGTGGGTTAATTATTCAATTGACTTAAAAAAAAACTGATTGTGTTATAAAAATAAAAATAGAGTTGGATAGAAAAGAAGAAAATAAATAATTTATATAATTAATTGAATATATTCAATTTAGAAACTTACTCATTGATCTTCACTTTGAGATCCAAAGATTCAGAAATTAATTTGATGATTTAGTGAAATAATGAAATAGTGAACAAAGATAAAAGTAAAACACATATGTGTAGAGGGGAAGGGAAATACAGAAGAATAGAATCAATCATGTGTGTCCCTTTTATTTCTCATTACAAACATATATATATATATATATATATATATATAGAATGAATATTGGGACACGTGTCTATTAATATGAACAAATACACATGCAAACAAACACATGGAATATATGGTAGATTCCACCTATTGAGTAACTGGTTTACAACACTCCCTCTTAGATTTCACCATTTCAGATACTTGACTGCCTCGTTAAAACCCTGCCAGAAAACCTAAACGGGGATAAAAACTGGACGAAGGAAAAAGAGTACAGTTGGTGAATCCAATATTACGAAAATTCTCCCCCTGGTGATGACACTCATACATCTAATTTTCTAATCTGGAAAGTTCCCGCATTCCGATCTCGTAAACGAGTTTCTCGAACATAGACGTCGGTAATGATTTCGTTAATAGATCGGCTAGATTATTGGAAGATTTAATTTGCTTCACATCGATTTGACCAGTATTCTGAAGTTCGTGGGTGTAGAAGAATTTTGAGGAAATATATTTGGTTCGATCTTCTGATGTAACCTCCCCGAACTTGGGTGATGCATGCCGCATTATCTTCAAATATCACAGTTGGCCCATTCGTAGTTTCGGAGACACCACATGAATTTTGGATATGTTGGATCATTGATCTCAACCAAATACACTCTCGACTAGTTTCGTGTAATGCCAGAATTTCAACATGATTCGAGGACGTGGCTACTAAAGTTTGTTTTGTAGATCTCCAGGAGATCACAGTACCATTATACATAAAAATATAGCCAGTTTGAGAACGTCCTTTATGCGGATCCAAAAGGTATCCAGCATCGACATAACTAGTCAAACTCAGAAATTTATCAGAATTCGTATAAAATAATCCCAAATCTTTCGTACCCTTCAAGTAACGCAAAATATGTTTGATTCCATTCTAATGACGACGGGTTGGTGCAGAACTATATCTTGCTAATAAATTTACAGCAAACAAGATATCTGGTCTCGTACATTGAGCCAAATATAACAGTGCACCTATTGCATTCAGATATGGTACTTCAGGACCAAGTATTTGTTCGTCATCATCCTTCGGTCGGAATGGATCCTTTTTGGGATCAAGTGTTCTTACAACCATAGGTGTACTCAATGGATGGGCATTATCCATATTGAATCTTTTCAGAAGTTTTTCAATGTATGCTGATTGATAAACCAATATCCAATTTGATTTATGTTCAATTTCCAGACCAATACAATATTTTGTTTTACCCAAATCTTTTTTCTCAAACTCCTTTTTCAAATACTCAGCAGTTTGTTTGATCTCTTCAGGAGTCCCAATGATATTCATATCATCTACATAAACTGCTATTATGGCAAAACCAGTCCCTGATCTCTTAATGAAGATACATGGACATATTGTGTTATTCTGGTATCCTTCTTTTATTAAATATTTACTAAGACGTTTATACCACATTCTCCCAGATTGTTTCAATCCATATAGGGATTTTTGTAACTTTATGGAATATAAGTTTCGAGATCCCGATCTATATGATTCAAGTAATTTCATTCATTCTGGGAGTTTCATATAAATATCAAAATCAAGTGATCCATATAGATATGCAATGACTACATCCATAAGACACATTTTCAGTTTCTCAAAAATGACAAAACTGATCAGAAAACGGAACGTAACAGTATTCATTACTAGAGAATATGTCTCATCATAATCAATTTCAGGTCTTTAGGAGAAACCTTAAGCAACCAAACGTGCTTTGTATCTCACAATTTCAATTTTTTCATTTCGTTTCCGAACGAAAACCCATTTGTAACCAACTAGTTGAACATCTTCTGGTGTTTTCATTATGGTTCCAAAAACTTTTCATTTATTCAGAGAGTTCAACTCTGCCAGGATTGCTTCTTCTCATTTTTTCCAATCATGTCTATTCTTGCATTCTTCCATACTACGTGGCTCATGATCATCATACAAAATATCTACTGCCACAGTGTAGGAAAATAGATCATCAATTTTCAATTCATTTCTATTCCATAATTTCTGATTGAAATTTACAGAAATTTTTTCATTTTTCGATTCTGATATTCATTGATCATTTTCTCCTTCAGGGAGATTATTTTCAGTGATCTCAACAACTTTTGGGATTTCATTGGATGTGGTTTTAGGATCCAGATCATTTTTCTTTCTTTTCCTTAGAACTATATCTTTTGAACCAGGGGGTCTACCACGCTTCTGGCGAGGGATAGGAGTTTTATTTGCTATTGTCTTTTGAGATTGTCCTCTGGAACATTTACCCTTACTGGTACATTAGCAACTTCTACATAAGACTTGCTTATTTTTGAAGTATCATTAAATGCATCTGGCATTCGATTAACTATCATTTGTAAATGTAGGATCCTTTGAACTTCTAGTTCACATTGTGGAGTACGTGGATCCATATACGCTAATGTGGGAACTTTCCATGCCAATTCAAGTTTCTCTTCAGGAGAAATCTTTTTTTTTCCAAGTGACGTAAAATTACTTTCATCAAATTGACAGTCAGCGAATCTAGCTGTAAACAAATCTCCTGTCAATGGTTCCAAATATCTAATAATTAATAGAGAATCAAAACTCACATATATTCCTAAACGTCTTTGGGGTCCCATTTTTGTTCTCTGAGTCAGAGTAATGGGTACATACACAGCACACCCAAATGTTCTCAAATGCGAGACGTTAGGAGGATGTCCAAATACTAACTGTAATGGGGAATATTGATTATAAGCTGTTGTGCGAATACGAATCAATGCAACAACATGCAATATAGCATGTCCCCAAACAGTTACTGGTAATTTCGAGCACATTAATATAGTTCGCGCAATTATCTGAAGGCGCTTAATTAATAATTCAGCTAATCCATTTTGGGTATGAACATGCGGCACTAGATGTTCAACAACAATCCCAAATACTTTACAGTATTCATCAAATGCTTTCGAATGTAAATTCCCTAGCATTATCAAGTCTTATACTCTTAATAGGGTAATTTGGAAAATGAGCTCGTAACCGAGTAATTTGTGCTAACAGCTTAGCAAAAGCAACATTACAGGATAACAGGCATATATGGGACCATCTTGCGGATGCGTCTATCAAAATCATAAAGTAGCAAAAAGGTCCACTAGGTGGATGAATCGGTCCACATATATCTCCTTAAATTCTCTGTAAAACTGATGGAGACTCAAAACCTACTTTCATAAATGATGGTTTCGTTATCAATTTCCCTTGGGAACATGGGATACACAGGTCCCTATCATTTAGTAGGATTTTATAATTTCTCAGTGGATGCCCTTCTGAATTCGCTATTATTCTTCGCATCGTGGTAGATCCCGGATGCCCAAATCAATCATGCCAAAGTTGGAATATTTTAGAATTAGAGAACTTCTGGTTCTCAATAACATGTGTTTCAATATGCCTGATGGTTGTATAATATAATCTAGATGATGAAATAGTCAACTTTTCAATCACAAGCTTTTGGCCTGATTTGTTCGAAATAATACACAAATATTCAACACCCTTTTCATCAACTGTTTTAATATGATATCCATTCATTCTTATATCTTTGAAACTGAGCAAATTTCTTCTGGATTTGTGAGAATATAACACATTTTCGAATTCTAATTCAGTGTTATTTGGTAACACAATTGAAGCTCTTCCGGAGCCTTCGATCAGATCTACTGGACCTGATATGGTATTCACTTTTACTTGAATTGGAATCAATTCTAGAAAATATTTTGTATCTCTCAAAATTGTATGGGTTGTAGTGCTATCAGCTAAATATATGTCTCTAGGTATAACTAATTCTTGATTCGAACCCATAACCTTTAATAAAATGAAACATAACATTAATTGAATGGAAATGTAATATTCATAACTATTTATAAATATTTACAATCAAAAACAAAATTATATTCCATTTTATTTACATTCCAAACAAAGAAAATATATTTCATTTATAGTTAACAGTTCCATCACTAATCAGGTGATCTATCTTCCCATCAGGATCTTCAAAGAAATTAGCAGTTTCTAGATTTGATTTGTTGACATGACCGGTATCACCATCGCCAAAAACATCAGTCATATTTGCTTCATTATTCTTTTCATTTTCTTATTCACGTCTCAACTTCTGGTAAGCTTGAACTACATGTTTGGGGGCGCGACAAGTTCTAGAATAACAAGTGGGGGAACCACATCTATAACAGGGACCACGATTGAATTTTAGTTGTTCCTGAATTTCTTTCCCTTTGCTGGAATTAGCATTATAAACATTCCACTTCTGGGGAGCATTTAGATTATTATATGGATGTCCATAATCACTATTACGACCATGTCCCTGACCATTTCCAGATCCTCGACCACCTCGGCCATTACCATGACCATTTCCACGTCCATTTCCATAATCATTCCAACATTCAGAATTATAGCCACGACCACGACCACTGTAACCACGACCACGGCCTGAATTTTCATTATAATGTGCATTCATTTCTGGGAATGCTTGGGTGCCGCCAACAGGGCGTCTTTCACTATTTTTCAACAACAACCGGTTGTATTTTTCAGCAATATTCAAATGTCTAATCAAATCATCATATTTTTGGAATTTCATTTCCCGATACTACTGTTGTAAAATTGTTTGGGAAGGATGGAACGTAGTAAATGTCTTATTTAACATTTCATGGTCAGTTTTTGTTTCCCCACACATTTTCAGCTTGTTCACAATCAAATACATGGCTGAGTTGTATTCACTCACGCTTTTGAAATCTTGGAATCTCAAATTAGCCCATTCATCTCATGCTTCAGGCAGGATGATCTCATTTTGGCGATTGTATCTAGAAATCAATGCTTCCCATAGATCTGCAGGATCAGTGACAGTCATATACTGATTTTGCAAATCATCACTCAAATGTGTTCAAATTATAATAAAAGCTTTATTCTTCTACTGCTCAGTTGTTTCATTTTTCTTATCCAGAGTTTCGTACAGATTTTTGGATTTCAACCTTATTCCACAATCACTCAACCATCTCATATAGTTTGCTCCAGAAACCAATAATGGCTCAAATTTGTATCGATTCATTTTCTGTAAAAACAAGAACACTTTCTTTAAATGTCCAAATTTCTAGAATTCTATTATTCAACTTCAGGTGAATAATCGTAATTTTCCAATTTTCAGATCTCACTATTTCTCGTAACCAGAATCACAATTACCAAACACTTTCTAATCTGAAAGATCCATCTAAATGGCAACCAGAGAGTATACTCGTGCTGTTAACATGTTGTAAAAATAAAAATAGAGTTGGAGTAAAAGAGAAGAAAACAAATAATTTATATAATTAATTAAATAGATTCAGTTTAGAAACTTACTTTTTGATCTTCATTTCCAGATCCAAAAATTCAGAAATTAATTTGATGATTTAGTGAAATAATGAAATAGTGAACAAAGATAAAAGTAAAACACATATGTGTAGAGGAGAAGGGAAATACAGAAGAATAGAATCAATCACGTGTGTCCTTTTATTTCTAATTACAAACATACATATATAGAATGAATATTTTGGACACGTGTCTATTAACATGAACAAATATACATGCAAATAACACATGGAATATATGGTGGAATCCACTGTTGAGTAACCGGTTTACAACAGGTTGGTAATTAAGTTATCAAATTAATTTATTTTTGTGGAATTAGGGGTGAAAAAAAAATAACCAAATACTGGTAATTACCAATTTAATTATTAGTAATCGGTCAACAATTGATCGATCGGTAATTAATTTGTCAAATTTGTCTAAATTCGTAATCGGTAATTTAATAATTTACCGTTTAGTAACTGCTAGATTACCAAAATTATTAGATTTTTATGTATAATTAAATTAATTAATATTACTATTAATTCAAAAGCCAATAACGTCACTTACCAACCAATTGCCGACCGATTTTCAACAATTACCGATCGATTAACGATATTTTTTTACTATTTACTGATTATCAACCAATAATTTATCAATTACCAATCGATTACCGATATTTTTTGGCCGATATTTGATCAAAACTTGTGAAGTTGAGATGATCGGTATTTACTAATTACCTACAATCTTCAATCGATTACCGACTGATGAAAAAATCGGTCGGTAGTCAGTTTACATACACATTATTAATTACCAAAATTTTATCAATATCAATTACTGGTTACCAATCGTTACCAACCGATGCCCAACCCTAAATATAAATCCTACTTAAATTTTATTTTTGTTTATATGCAATATTTTGAAATTAAATAATTTTGATCTAATTTGATTTTGGTAAAATAATTAAATTAAATTAAAATATTATTTTAATTTTAAAATATTATATATTACGAAATTATTACCGTGGTCAATTAGAGAATCCCTAATTGAAAGACTCACTTTATTTTGTAGGACTTTGGAAGATTTTCGCATTTGTAGAGAATTTTGGAAGCATTTTAGTAAGTATTTGTGAATATCTTTATACTTTGCAATAGTCTTTATTTATAGGATTTTGGGGAGAAAATATCTCCTTTAAATAGGTATTTTACTCAAATTATATTCACTTGCTACTTTTTATACCTTTTTAATATTATTTTTTGGTTGAATAGGAGATGGACGTGGGCTTGAGTTCACACAAGAGGCCCAGTCCAAAATTATCTCGTTGTTCACCCACCTTCACAATTCCATCTAGTAGTTATCTATACCCACCACCTCCTCCACAACCTTCGGTTGCACAACCGTATGTATCACCGCTGTATATGCGACCTTTGTTTATATATACATACATACCACCCCCTTATATACAATCTCCAGTTGAGGGACCATACGATCCACCACATCCTCAACAACCTCATGTGGTTCGCCCACAGTTCATCTGAATTCAAAGCAACACCCGGTTGTTCAAGCTTATGTTCCTCCACTATCTAAGCAACATCTGGTTGCTCAAGCTCATGGTCCTTCATCACCAGAGCAGCATCCGATTGCTCTTTTTAATAGTTTTGAATTTAACCTATCTTCTGTAGATAGTTTTTACTATATTTGATATTATTGTTATGGTAACTATTTTCCATTTGTAATGATTTCAGAAAAAATGATGATAAAATAGAATTCAAGGATTTAGATGCAAAAAGAATTTAAAAGGTCTGAAAAGAGAAAATTAAAGTTAAAAGCATTCAAGTTGGGAAATAACAAGCAAATGTCGAGTAAATGACGCAGGGAAGCTCGTCAAGTGATGGAAAATAGTGAAGACTTGAATGGCACACGATTGATGTAGGAGAGACAAGCTAAACCTCGTTAATAAGAAACTGAGAGGTTGTTAGAGAGTTGATGACAAGGGGTTGTCGGAGGTTGCAGCTCGTCATTTGATGGAGGCATGATAAACTGAGTAATTGACGAATAGTGGTTGTCGCAAGCTTAGAGAAATGTGTGTGCTATCTGGCCAAAGCCTGAAAGTTAAGTCATTGTCGAAAGGAAATGTCATCATGGTGGTGCAGATGTTGGTGTTCATCAACCTGTTCAGTGAGTGAAGCCGAATTTTTGTCGAATGTTGAATGCCATACAGATGTCGAGGTGTAGTGCGACATTGACAGAAGGTTGTGCTCGATATTTTGTCACCAACAAAGTTAGTTATGCAAAAATTACAAGTTTGCCCATGGTCGTGATTTTGTGTAAATAGTTAGTTAGTGTAACGGCAAACAACCTAGGTGTAAAACAAGACGGAAGGTCTGACGCCACAATGCAGATGTAATCTTGTAACAAAAACAATGCAATTTCGAATGTTGTATAATCATCCAACAATTTTCAGAGTTCTAAAATCTCAACTGTAACAAAATCCCATTAAACAGAAAAATATCCAAGAATCAATTACAGCATTTACATTTTCGAAATCTAGCAACTAATAGGGTATCCAAAACTAATATCCCAAAATACATTTGTCTAAACATTAGAAATAAAGCTAAATTATGGCGTGCAGATGTCAAATGCATGCTCATGCTCTGGATGTGATAGCTATCTCCTAAACGATCGTAGTACCTATACTCATTCAAAGATTTCCACATAACAAAAGGAATAGAAAGAGGAAGGAAGTACAACGTTAGACTACAAAGTCTAGTTAGCAACTCAAGTTCCAAATAGCCACACATAATGCTCCTAGACTCGGTTCTAACATGTAGGAGCACGCAATGCAAGGCTCTACAAGTTCCCTAAAACTCTCTATAGCATAAATCACACCATACAAACTACAACTAGCAGATTATGAATTTATCTGATCTAGCCAACAAACATATGTAATTCATTTACTATCTTTAACAGTTCAGGTTATACTAACAGAGGTCCTAAATATCATCGATATGGGGCCTAATTAACTATGTAATTCATTTTACATAAAGGGTCCTGTATCAGTTCCAGTTTGAAATTTTCAGAATTTTCAGATTAAAGGTGTATTCGGGTCCTAGCATTTTTCTGTGTAATTTATAAGCACAACAGCTGCATACAACATACAAATTATGTGTTCACTTTGTTATTACTAATTCAATCATCAAAAAATTATTTAACAGCCCTTACGAATTTCAGTCAATCACACCATTACCGCAGAATGATCAAACAACACATATTATCCAGTTTAGTTCAATATTTCAGAATCTTTCCAAAAAACCTATATATAAAAAGGGTTATTTCCAAAAACACCCCATTTTTTCAAACGTTTCACCTTGAGCACCCGGTTTTGAAAGTTTTGGCAAACCACCCCCAAAATCAAAACCACTAGTTGTTTTCGGTAATTTTGTGAGTGGTTTTGGTGTTGTATGAGTAATTTTGATCTTAGAAAATTTCCGAATCTCTAAATTAAACATATAGAATTTCAAAACCACTCATACAACACCAAAACCACTCACAAAATTACCAAAAACCACTAGTGGTTTTGATTTTGGGGGTGGTTTTCCAAAACTTTTAAAACCGTGTGCTCAAAGTGAAATGTTTGAAAAAATGGGGTGTTTTTGGAAATAACCCTATATAAAAAATGGGAAACAGTTTAGAAACACATATATAGTCGAAGCCCTGTATGGCCGAAGCCCTTGTGTGGCCAAAGGCGATCACATATATATATATTGGCACTTCAAGCAGATTAAGTATGTTATTACGAGGTACCTCTATCCCTAGGCATGTCATGGATTCTACTATAAGCTATCCTAAGGGCATTTATCCGATGTTCAATCTTTTTATTAAATTTATCACAGAGCTTATCTGTTTATAACAGTCTGTCCAGTTACTTTATCCAGATATTTCAGTTTAAAATACCAATTACCGCAGTTCACAAATATTAGATCAATCAATACAAAAGTTTGTCCTAAATAGCAATCTAGGGTTCCACCCAATCACGACATAAAATTACCAAAACAAAACATATGCTGTAAAACAATCAACAAACAGCACGCAATCTATAAGACACAAAAGAGGTACTAATCTATACTCTGACGAACAAGTAATCGACAGAACGGTCACTCCTCGCCCTGGTTCGCGACTTCTGTTATGCCTTCCGTTACAACCAAAGCGACTAAGATGTGTGTTAGTGAAGATTCTGAAACTCTAACAGTCAGTGAAGATCAAAGACAATTCCGAAAAACCCCAAAACCCCGAATCCTAAAATGAAAACCGACTTACCTTGATGGCTACGAAGACAGAACAAGTTCTACTATATTTTCACAATGACCGACAGATTCTTATCTCAGAACTCTCTCTCTCTCTAGGAACCCTCTCAAATAACACAATGTGAACGCAATAGAAAATCTAATGGTCTAGGGTTTCATCCGGGTTTATATAACTATGGCTAATTCCTGAAACCCCCTATAAGTTAAGAAATTCAGATAAATTGACACAATAAGGTAAAATGATACAAAACCCCCTTATAGTTCGTTTGACTGGGGCGCCGATAACCTAAATCCAAGGGAATGGCGAAGCCAAATCCCAAATTGAGAGAAAGATATAATATTATTGCTTGACAAGGTTTAGAATAACGTAAGACATTTCTATAGTGCGAAGGGAACAAAAAAAATAGAAATCCTACTGGAATCAGGGACTCAAAAACTGGCAAAAATAGAAAAGGTCAAAATTGACCCCTAAAACATTTGAATTTGGGTCGTTAACTATGCAACACGATCTTAGGCATCCTATTGCAAATTGAAAGTTTTTCCGTCTCGCAATTCCCTTTTGAGAAAGTTATTGCATGCCCCAAAAGGGCAGGAAACAAATTCTCTAGGCTTTTCATAAGTTGCCTCAAAACGCTCCACATCCTATAATATGTCAAGTCAACCCCTAAACCAACTAGACCCAAATTTTGTCCATGATAGTTAGAGACATTTGAGAGAGGATCTTTGGTCAGACTTTATTCAATTTGGTTATTTTTCTGTTAGTTTGACACTTAGAGAGAATTGAGAGAGAAAATCCAAGGAAATTAAACTTGCTTGGAAGAAATTTCAAGATTGAATGCAAGGATTGCTTTTGGATAATCAAGTTTTCAAGCTACTTGTTGAAGTTCTTCTTCAACATTACTAGTTCTTCTTGACTTCTTGCTCTTTATTGAATTCTTATTATTTTTCAAATGGAATATTATTGGGCTTGTTTTGAATTTACATTGAACATTAGTAGCTAAGTTTCATTTGGTTATTCTTTCATAGATCCATGTGATTCATGCAATTTTATAGTAAGTACATTGTTAAAACCGTGATCCTTGATCATATAGTAATAATTGTGTTATAATTGACTAGTTAAGTTGATAAGAATTAGCTAACATTAATGATTTAACTTTGATTGAGACTAGAAATAGTAATTTTGAGGTTAAATCCATGATCTAGATATTGACTTGAGGCTAGAGATAACAATAGTTAAATATCATCTATAATTAGGATTGGGTTTTATGAATCATAATCACATACTATAGAGACATGTGTGGAATTATGTTTACGATCATTTAGTTGAGAGATTACTAACATGATTAAAATTGGATCCAAAACTATATGATTTTGAGTCTATTTCTTAGTGACTTGTTATAGAAGATGATCATGATGTATTGGAAATCTGAAGGGATAACTACATTCTCCCATTAATTGCTCTAAGTGATATTCTATTTTTTATTTTATTTTTAAATTGAATTCGTTGATAATTGAAATTAAAACTTGAAAATTGTAATTATGAATTTTGGATCAATGACATTGTGACTTAATGATATGATGACTTTTTAGTTAATATTCTTGAATACATTCTTTCTTTCTTATATGCAATCCCTTAGGATGATATCTTTTGTTTACTACAACTAGGCATTACATTGAGCATTACCAATTTGCCCGATCAATTTCTTGGCACCATTGCGGGGGATTGCAACTTCGATAACTTTAATTCAAGAATATTTTGTAATTGACTACTTTTGATATTGCTTTTTTTTTTGTTTCAAAGTGCATGATCATAAGATCTTGTGGATAACCAAATTCGACTATTTATTAAGAAATCAATAGAACTTTGAGGAATTTGAGAAGACAAGTAAATTTAGAAGTCAACATGAGTCATGGACAACATTATGCGGATGAGGAAGAGCGTGCAAGTGAACATGAGAAGAAATATTGTGGCCAAGTGTATGTATTATGGTATGTGCTCTGTTTGTGTTCTTGATTTAATCACATGTTTGGTATGCTCTGTTTTGTGCTCTAATTGTGATTTTGATTTGATACCATGTGTGATGTGTTCTATTTTGTGTCTGCTTGTGTAATAGTTGTAATGAAACACGTAATGTGAAGTTGTTTCCTACTGTCAATTACAGCTCATGGTTCTGAAAGTTGATGGTTCCATTTTATCCCAGTATGATGTGTTCTGTTTTGTGCCGGCTATGTGTAATAGTTATAATGAAACATGTAATGTGAAGTTATTGCCTACTATACAAAAAATTGTTGGAATAGCTACAGTCGATTTCGTAGCTATTGCGTAGCTATTTCGACCATTGCCACGGATTTACCACAAAAATGATTTCGTAGCTAAAATCCTCGTGGCTAACGTGTTACCTACGGAAAATTATTTCCGTAGCAAAGGAGTTACGGATTAGCTACACATATTCCGTAGCAATAACTTTTTAGCCTTTTTCTTAAAAAATCCATAGCAAGCATATTCCGTAGCTACATGTCCGTCACTAAATTTTTCGTAGCAACTTTCTAGTTAATTCGTAACTAATGGTATGTAGCAAACCAACTATGGAATAATGTTGCTTGTTACAAAATGCAACATCTTTGATGCCTCACCCCTGCCATGGGTCCCATGCCAACCTGACGGTCAAGTCACATTGGTGTGAGCCCGTGGGGCACCCATGGTAAAGGGCTCAAGCCTTACATACACCTAGATATCATTTCACCTTCCGCGGGACTCGAACTCACAACCTCTTGGGATGTAAGAAATGAGGAAACATACTAAGTACCAACTGAGCCATTGGCTCATTTAGTATGAGAATGGATTTTTAATTTATCAATAGTTAAATAATATATTTTTTAAATAAAAATAAATATTAAATATTAAAGAAATTAAATTTTGATATATAAAATACTTTAAAGAAAAATGTTAAAAGTAAATTAGTATAACATATATGAATATAAAGTTAAAAGGTATGTTGAATTTTACGAATGTTGAAAAAGAAAAAAATTAACTAAATTCGTAGCAATAAATACAAATTTTATAGATATATATTAAGTAATTAAGAAAAACTAAATTCCTTTTATTTTATAAAATTTGTAGCAAAGCTTCTATAGAAAGGAAAAAAAAAACCTTCATAACTAATAATGCAATTGCCTCATTGAAATAACAACTATAACATTGCCACGGAATATCTATAGTTAGAATTACTATAAGATTGCTACGGAGTATCCATAGCTATGTTCTGTGTCATTGTGGCACCAAAATAATTACTACATATTGCACTATAACTAGTGTTGCTATAGTATTGTTACGAATTTTCTGTAGCTTGATTTCTCGCCATGTGGCGCCAAAATAGTCGTTACGTATCTAAATTAGTTAGCTTTGCTACAACATTGCTACGAAATATTCGTAGCTATGCATTGCTATGGAATATCCGTAGCTATAGAATTACTACGGAATATCAATAGCTACAACATTGCTACGGAATATTGGTAGCTACGGGATTGCTACAGAATATCTGTAACTATATTTCTTGCCATTGTGGCATCAAAAAATTTGTTACGTATTAAAATTTCGTAGCTAGCATTGCTACAACATTGTTACGAACTTGCTACGTTAACATTTTAATTAGAATTTCAATCAATTCCGTAGCAAGTCCATAGCAATAACGTCGCTACATTGCTACAAAAAAAATCTGTAGCTAAACTTCGTAGCTATTTTAACATTTTCTTGTAGTATTCATGGTTCTGAAAGTTGTTGGTTCCATTTATCTCAAGTGTGATGTGTTCTGTTTTGTGCGTACTGTGTGTAATACTTGTAATGAAACATATAATGTGAAGTTGTTGTCTACTGTTCAATTACAATTCATGGTTTTGAAAGTTGATGGTTCCATTTTTTGTTATCTTCACAATGTCCTCAAATGAATGAAGTTTTTATTGTATTGATTTATATTCTTTCATATGTAGAAACAAATCATTGCCTTTATCAAATGTTTCAAGCAAGTTTTAATCGTTTCTTATTACTTATTAATTTAATTTTGTACTTTGTTTTGAATCATCATGGAATAAAAAATAATTAGATCAGCATTCAAACTTGAAAATGTAGTTTGCACTTATGGACTTACTTTACTAATAGAAAGAATTTGTATATTAGAAATAGTGTTGACATTTCTGATAATGAATTTAGATTTTTAGCATAATTCATTTTCCTATAATAAAACGTGGAGAATTTGGTAATACATGTTTATTTCATAACCTGCAATTTAAAAATTATTTCTCAGGCCTACAACCTGTTTTCTCTTGGATGACATTATTACACCACTCTTTGGTCAATTTTTTATTTTCTAGATGCTCTTCTGGTGTGTAATAGTTCTATGAGCTCTTCTTCTTTTCCTCCGTTTGATTTTACCTACTTAAAAAATCTTTTTAACACTATAATCCTATATAGATATTCAGGTCAGTTTTGTAAATCTTCTATTTGTTTAAAACTTTGATTGATAGACATTAAAATTCCATGTGCATATAGTTTTCTATTCTCTTGCATATATGTAAGGGCCAGGTTTTTGTGGCACTATTTGTATAAAAATGGTCTGAAACACTGCTAAATTATTCTCATAGACCACACTAGCTTCTCTCTTAATATAGATCTTTGCATCAGATTTATATTTTGCATCAAATTATGACCAAATATTTTTCTTATTTTAATTCTCTTGTTTTCTAGTTTCAATACCAGTAATTGCTTTTATTATCATTATTTTTATTACTATTATAAATTAATTTTTTTATTGATTTTATTATTTTTCTGCTTTATAAAATTTATGATTTTTTTCTTCTATTAGGACTTGATCAAGACGGGTAAAAGTACAACTCATGAATCATCAAAAGGTTCTAGTAACACAAGCGCATCCCTCAAATGAAATTCATCGGATGTTAGATGGGATTATGAGATGTTGGTTGATCCAAATAGTTTGCTATGGGTGAAATGCATTTTGTGTGGAAATGTGATGTCCGGTGGAATCCATAGATTGAAGGAACATGTGAGACATATAACGGGAAATGTGTCCAAGTGTCCAAAGGCTACTCCGAAAGACACATAAAAGTGTAAAAGAGCTATTTCTAAGGCAAAAAATAGAAAAGTAAAAAATATTGAGGAGGAAAGATTAATTAGAGAAGAGGTAAATATTGGAGATGAAAATGATGTGGAAGTGGAAGTGTGGAGATTAAAGATGAAATGAGGAAGAAATCTTATCAACTTGGTCCTATTGATAAATATGTGAGGGAAATTGACCCTGATGCTTCACTAGGTGCTTCACGTAAAGAAAAGCGACAACAAAATATTAGTGAAACTCTTTTAAACAAAGAATGGATATGATTAGTGAAATTGAGACTGAGATTATGTTTGCATGTGGAATTCCATAGAACGTGAGTCACCATCGAAGTTTCATTCAAAATAAATGAAGTAGCTGGCTAATTTGGACCAGGTTATAGGTTTCCCACTCCTTATCATATTAAGAAAACATATTTGCCAAGACATGTTCAAAAGAAAAATGAACTTTTGAAAAGTCATGAAGGAAAATGGGGGCGAACTGGATGCATAATTATGACTAATGATTGGACAGATAGAAAAAGAAAAAGTGTTATGAATTTATGTGTGCATTTAAGGTTTGGACTGACTTTTCTTTCTGAAATGAGTATTGTAATGTTGCACACCGGTGATTATATATTCAAATATGTTGATGAATGCATTGAACGGGTCGGACCGAATAAGGTTGTTCAACTGATGATTGATTATGCCACCAATAATATGATTGCTGCTAAGAAATTGAAAGAGAAGAAACCGGTTATATTTTAGACTTCATGTTCCATACACACTATTAACCTTATGCTTGAAAGTATTAGCAAGCTTTCATATTTCAAATAAACAATTGAAGTTGCCAAGTCTTTGACTAGATTTATTTATGCTCATCACTGGACGGTTGGCGATATTATGATCATACACCAAGAAGAGAGACTTAGTAAGGCCGGGTAAAACCAGGTTTGCATCTGCTTTTTTTCTTTGCAAAGTTTATATGAGAAAATGGGTGAATTAGAAAGATATTCAGCAGCACTAGGTATGAAAAATCTAAATTTTCAAAGACACCTAAAGGTGTTTCATCTTTCAACACTGTGATAAGCTTCACATTTTGGACTAGAGTGGTAGTATGTTTGAAGGTATTTGCCTCATTGGCAAGAGTGTTGAGGATTACAGATGGGGATCGAAGGCCATCAATGCTTAGTTATATGAAGAATTAAGAAGGGCTAAACAAAAAATCAAAGATGACTTCCGTAATATTGAAAATAACTTCCGGTGCATTATTGAAATTATAGATTCGAGAATCCATGGCCTAAAGTGGCATTTGTTTTGAACCCATATTACCATTACAAGGATTCAAGTCTTAGTGAAGAGATTGAATTGGTGGATGGTGTAAATGCTTGTGTAGAAACATTTTATTAAAATAATATTGATGCACAGGATCGAGCTTTATTGGAGTGGCATATTATAGAAAAAAGGAATGTGATTTTAGAAAATATTTAGTAATTCGAGGTTGCGATAGTGAAAGGAGAGATTTAGGTATGACATTTAAATATATTAGTTGATACACTTTTTATGTATTATTGTCTTATAAGCTTACTTATAATTTATTTGGCTTTATATGTAGTTGATTGGTGGAGTAGTTTGGAGGCTATAATTCTTTTTTGTAAAGGATGACAAAAAGAATTCTTTCATTGACAACGAGCTCATCCGGTTGTGAAAGAACATGGAGTGCTTTTGAAGGGGTAAGTAATTAATTCAAATGTACATATTTCATTTTATTTTTTTAATTGTTAGTTTGTTTATCAATTTATCTTTTCTTGGCATTAATATTGAATTTTAGGTGTATACAAAGAAAATGAATAAAATAGATTCAAACACATTAAGTGATCTAGTTTTTATCCAACATAACATGAATTTATTGGCTCAAAGAGAAAAACAAAAGGATGATAATGTGGATGTTTTATTGGCATCTAATCTTGATGCATCAAATGCTCAAGGATGGCTTGTTAATGGTTTTGCTGGTGAAACTGATAAAGATCCAGATCTATAGGATGTGAGACAACTTGATAATGATAATTTTGAGTAAGATGATGAAGATATAATTGTTGAGGATCCAAATATTGATTTTGAGTATATGGATGAAGAACTAAGAGAAGACAACTCCAATGAGGACGATGGTCGATCTTTTAATGATGATGCTTCTTTCGATTGATTACTTTTGAACTAAGAGGATGTTTTCTTAAGCTTATAAGTTGGTCAAACCTCCTTATAAAGAGTTTTCAGTTTATAAGCCGTGAGAATATGTGCTTCCTTTAACTTATTTTTTTTCTTCCTTACAATGAGTTATTTTATAAGTTACAAATACTAACTTTTTTTAAATGGCTTATAAGGAGTTTTGATTTGACCAAAATATTTACCCATATAACCTCATATAATTTTAATATTCCTCAAATACCCTTAAACCTAATTATCCAATTTTCATCGTGAAAACTCCTCATTGTACAGCGACTTCTTTTCTCTCTCCCCTTCATTCTTTCTTGGCTGGATTATTTTGCCTAATCAATCACTTAAATAATTGTTACTTATATTTACAGACTCAATGAATAATTTAAATAATTATTTCAATTTTATAAATAATTATATCAAACAAAATAATACTTATTTATATTAATATATTAAACAATTATTAGAATAAATATTATTATATAATAATTATCATACATATTCTTAATGGTCATTTTACCATTTCTGCTGCTTACAAGCTATTTATTATCAACTTAGGTAAATACGTCAACTACTTATCAGCAGCTTATTACTCAGTTTAGGTAAACAGGTCACCAAATTATTTTTAAGCTAATTATAATCTGTAAGTTACTTATAATATATATGTCAAAAAGCCTAAACTTAGGGAAACACCCCTAAGTTATTTGACTTCCTTTCTTTAGATTGTTTCAAAAAATGCATGAATGTTTTTGTATTATTATATGATTGTTTTGTTTGGTTTGGATTGATGAATGAAAGAACATGAAATACTTTTAAATGTATGAATAATATTTTTCTTTTGTTACTCAATTAATTATATTTATCTTTATTTTATATAAAATAAAATGTTTGACCGTATATTTATCTTTATTTTATAAAATAAAATGTTTGACGGTTGACCATTGAGTAGTTTCTGAGTACTCTCCGAATAGCAGAGTACTCGCTACTCGGTAACACTCTAAGCGATTACCGAATAGCGAGTTTTGGACCGTTGCACCAAACTAATATGGATAACATCTATATATATTGTTCCTATAGTATATGTGGATTAAAATAGTATATGTGATTATCTTGAGTGATTTGCTTATAATCGTGTGTGATATAAGCTATGTTTGGTATGATATGTTTGATAGGAGTTGTATGTGTTTCGCATCTTTCAAATAAAGAGAGTTTAGAGATACTCACAATAGAGATGCCATGATGTATATGTGTATTGCATACTAATAAAGATAGACACATTTGTGTATGAGTGTTTGGGACATGGAATGCTAACTACGCATTGTTGCCTAGTACTCCTTCTCTTTTTGTTCTTTTTCTATTTCCGAATGAAAATATTTGTATAGGAACGATCGAGCAGAGCAAAAAGATTTTTATGTAATAGACATTGTTCATGATTATGAGTCACTTATATAATTATGTATCATTTTGAATTCTAAAAACCATGTATAATTTTTAGTGGAATGATTGTAAAGTTTTTTATGGGCCTTTATGTATATTATATCACAATTGTTTCAATTTTGAACCTAAGGAGAATTTTAAGAAATTGAAAATTATTTATACTTCCGCAATCTTATTATAAAATGTTTATATGATATGATTACTTATTTATAAAATTTGTGATAAGTATTTATTTATTTCAATAGTAGAATCACAAGTATATATATTTTTAATAAGTCAAGCGTGTTTAAAATATCAAATTAAGAAAAGGTTTCCGGTAGTGTTCATACTTCACATCCTACTATATGGGGTGGGTGTTAGACATTACAGTCGCATTTATGAGAATACATTTGCCTAACTTCTTTAAAAGTTATCATGAATACTAGGATATCATATGTTCAAGAACAAAATGAACAACATCGTTTAAAGAAGAGGTTATGAAACTTTATCATAAGTGAATCTGATTGATTAGGTCTACTGCAGTAAAGTGAACAATTTAAGATAGTAAGTTTACTGCATCACTAAGTTAACTCGATAAGTTTTCATAAATTGTAAGTTGAAAGTTAAAACAACTACTTTCCAATAAGGGATACAATTTCAGAAAGATGACCGTTCGTGTGATTTCTTATTTCTATTCAAATGTGGGATATGGTTGTAAAACATATGGTGTTTGAATAAAATAATTATCACATATTGGTTGGGTAAAAGAAGATAAAAAGATTTATATATGGAGAAAGTGGGCAAAATGTTTGACAAAATTTTGTTAAAGCACTTTTTATATATATATATATATATATATATATATATATATATATATATATATAAAGAAAAGTCCTTGGACCTCGGGGCAGTTGGGGCTTAAATTTAATTTCCTTTTTTATTTAATTTTAAATTTTAAAATTATTTAATTGAAAAATATAAGAATATTGTTGATTAAGTATTTGAATAACACTCATTGTCCCTTATCATGAATGGTCAATAGTTGGTATCCTCTTTTAAAATATAACTAGAATTTTTGACCCGTGCGTGTTAAAATATACATTAAATATGTATTTTTTAAAATTCTCGCAAACAATAAATAATTCAATGTAAAGTCTCTCGCAAAACGAATAATATATCACATGATGTCCCGATCAATCGACAATAAAAATAAAAAATAATAAAAGTAAACGAAACCAAGAGATGAAAAAAAAAGACTAAATAGATCTAATAAGTCATAAATCTCTTTCACTCTTAATCATTTGTGTTATTGAGATCAAATCATGCAAAATTTAGTGAAATTATTATGAATCTCACTTATTCTTAATTTCTTTGGTGCAACTCGCGGTGAAGTATCCTTCATCAAAAAATCAATACATATATTAGTATTGGCAATTTTATTACTGTAAGAGAAGAAAATGTAATTATTTAATTTATCAAATAAATTATATGAATTTTGTGTCGGACGACATTCAAAATTAGTACCATTTTCAAGTGCATGGGAATACTTTTTTGGATACAAATTTCGTTATGGTTTTTAGTACTACACAATGTTCGTCTAAAATAAGTATTTTTGTAAGACCTTTAAGATTATTTGCTTGGAATATAACAACTTTTAATTGGCTGTGTCTGAGAACAGGTCTTTTGAGATAGTGACTTACATTGTTTAGAGATTGTCCCTGACTCTTGTGTTATGGTTATTGCAAATAATACTAAGATATGGAATTGTCTCCTCTTAAATTTGAGCGGTAATATCAAATCCCATGGTGTCAATGTAAGTTACAGTATCAGCATCTTATAGCCAACAGTGACCTTGAATCACCTTAACTTCCAATACTCTTATTCCAAACCTTGCAAGGATCAACCTTGTGTCATGGCATAATCCTGCCGAGTGATCAATATTTCGTAATATCATCGCTGGTACACCAACTTTGAGTTTAAGTTCATGACCTGTGCACTTAATTCTATTTAAAAATTTTAGAGTGTAAAGATCTAATATATTGATCGAAGTATCCGATTGGCACCGAATCCGAACTGTGATAAATCCTTTCATCACTAACATTCATTGATATCATGTAATTGTTTTCCTCTTTCACCGAATCCATCATCGGAGTTAGTATAGCGGGCTCCTGCAAGTATGTAGGATCGTTAATATACCGATCAAATGATGATATATTGCTTCTACTACAGAACCGAGTAGATCAGGAGATCTTCTATCAACATATCTCTAAGTATATCAATTTCAGAGATTCTTTTTTTTTTTTTCCTATAGTACCATCACCTACGCTTAAAATCTAGCAAATTTTGTAAGAGCAGAGGACTCTATGGACGATGATATTGATTAGAGTCTCATTCTTAGTCTGTATCAGAATCATGTAGTTCTCCTGGAGAAATGAAGAATTTAGATGTGGGATAAAAATTAGTTGAAATATAATATATAGTAAAATAAAATAAAATATTTAGATGACAAAATAAACTAATAAATTAATTAATACTTATATGTTAATATGTAATTTAATATAAAATTGTTTACCTATTAGGTTTTTATAACGTCATTTGTTATCATGTAGTTAATTTGCTTGGTTAGGTTTTTTTATTTATAAAGATAAAAATGTAAAGAATAGAGATGAGATAGAGAAGCTTCTTATTTATTTTGTTTGTATTGAATTGATTCGACTTTTAATAATGAATTGATTTGATTTTAGAGATGCTATGATTGCAAATATAAAATAATTTATTTATTCATATTTTTAATTTAATAAAAAAATTATAAAACATGTTTAGTTGAACTTCTTCTTTTAAAAATATGGTAAGTAAATTTTAACTTTAACCAAACATATACTTATATATATATAATTATATATATATATATACTCCCTCCGGATTATTAATATAGAGAAAACTAACTTTTCACGGGGATTAAGACAAAAAGTCAGTTTCCACTATTGCCCCTCATTATTTCATAATTAATACAATAAATTTTTACATTTTTTTAAAAAGTTAATTATACATATTTTTTAAGAAATGATATTTTAGACATTTTAACTTTAAAAATTTCCTCTTAAGGAAAATTTCTCTATATAAATAATACACCCAAACAGAAATTTTCTCTATATTAATAATCCGGAGGGAGTATATAATTATATATATTGAAAAAAATCTATTATTATATATAATAATATAGATTTTGGATTCATGTGAATTTTAAAATTTTAAAATAAAATCCAAAAAATGAAATAATATAAACTCATATTTAAACCTCTAGTGTCAAGTAGCTCTATTTAATTTACAAAGAGCAACAATGCCTTCAAGGTCGATATGAAAACTAACTGAACAAAAATCTATTTATATAGTGGTGGAAAAAATAATCGGTGAGTTATATTTCCGATGTGGTATAACAATAAGTGTAAATATAAAATTGAATATTAGAATTTATTACAGAATCTGTGTAGGGATGACAATGGGTAGGATATGGGCGGATATGCCAATATCTATATCCTTATCCTCTAAATTTTTTTCTATCCATATCATTTTAAGTTAACAGGGTAAGGATGCAGGTATTTATTCGCGGATATGGATTTATTCATGGGTATACCCATATCCTCATAATAAATTTTTAAAATAATGATATGATCAAAATTAATTCAAATTATAAACACGAAATTGATCCCAATTCAATCACGAAATTAATTCAAGTTATAAAGAAACTAAATTTAAAATAAAACAACAATCATGACACTCTTTTAACTAAAATTTCGAATAAGGTAGTCGGAAAATATAAGTTTTATTAATGTTTGAAGTTCTTAGCCCAAGTTACCATCGAAAAAAAAATAGCACAAATATTTTATATTTAAATCGTGAATAATATCTTCTGCTAATTTTCTAAGATTTATCATCATCACAACAATTCATATATAAAATAAAATAGAAAAAAAAAAATCTTTATGTGAAAATTTAGAGTTATCGTGAAGTAATATGACTTCAACAAAATAAAGAAATTTCTTTTAAATTATATTTTATTTTATTTTGCGGGTAGAGGATATGGGTAAGGATATTTTACAATATCCATATCCTTATCCTTATCCTTGACGGGTATAGATTTTCTATTCATATCCGTCCACCAACTTTAATGGGTATATCCATATCCGCCCATAGCGGGTGGGTATCCACAGGTAAGCGGGTATGCGGGTAGAATTGTCATCCCTAAATCTGTGAAAAATGTGGAAATTTATTAAAATATCAAAATAACAAATTTAGTTAATTAGAATTAAAGACTAAAAAAGTAATTTTATAAAAAATATGATGTGTTGCATTTTTACGAAGCCACTTGTCAACGCATGGTTAATTGGCTTTGTTGATTTCCTCCTTTTATTATAAAAGAGATAGAGATAAAGATTTTATAATATTGATTTTGGGTTTGTATCAATATTAAAAATTTAAAATCGAATCAAAAAATTTAAAATATTTTAAACTTTTATTAAAATCTATAGCGGCAAGTAAATTTAAATAGTAAAAAGGACACCAATGTCTTAAAGATCGTTAGGAAAACTAATTAAATAAAAATCTCATTTACATTATAGTGGCAAAAATAATTAGTGAGGTATGATTCCAACGTGGGATAACAATTAGTTGACATATAACGTACAGTATTAATATATATATATATATATTTGAATGACAAAATAAATTAATTAATACTTATGTATTAATATATAATTTAATATAAAAATGTATACGTGTTGTTTCATTATAGTGTCCCTTGTTAGTATATGGTTAATTCGTTTGGTTAGATTTCTCACTTTATTATAATATAGAAGAGATATTATTATTTTATTATAATAGAGAAGAGATATTATTATATTGATCTTGAGTTTGTATCATATTTAAAAACTTAAAATTGAATCCAAAACTCTAAAATATTTTAAACTTTTATTAAACCCTACAGCGGCATGTACCTTTTAATTGTACAAAGGGCATCAATGCCTTAAAGGTCGATATGAAAACTAATTCAATAAAAATCTCATTTATATAGGAGTGACGAAAATAATTAGTGAGGTACGCTTCCGATGTGAGATAACAAATAGTTGAAATATAAAATATAATAAGAAAAAATAGATATTTTAAATGACAAAATAACCTAATGAATTAATTAATACTTATATATTAATACATAACTTAATATAAAAATGCCTACCTGTTGTTTTTTTAGAGTTCCACTTGTCAGCACGTAGTTAATTCGCTTGGTTAGTTTTTTTCTTTTATTATAATAGAGATAATGATAAAGATAAAGATACTATTATATAGATTTTGAGTTTGTATCAATTTTAAAATTTTAAAATCGAATCCAAAATTTGAAATATATTAATCTTTTATTAAAATCTATAGCGGCAAGTACAGTTTAATTGTACAAAGGACGCTAATGCCTTAAAGGTCGATATGAAAACTAATTCAGTAAAAATCTCATTTACGTAGTAGTAACGAAAATAATCGGTGAGTTATGCTTCCAATATGGGATAAAAATTAGTTGTAATATAATATATAGTAAAAAAATAAAATAAAATATTCTAGATGACAAAATAATCTAAAGAATTAATTAATTCTTATATATTAATATGTAATTTAATATAAAATTGCTTATGTATTGTGTTTTTATAACGCCATTTGTTATCATATGGTTAATTTGCTTGGTGGTTTTTTCATTTATAAAGATAAATGTAAAGAATAGAGATGAGATAGAGAAGCTTCTTATTTATTTTGTTTATATTGAATTGATTCAATTTTTAAGAATGGATTGATTAGATTTTTGAGATGTTATGATTACAATTATAAAATAATTTATTTATTCATATTTTTAATTTAATAAAAAAATTATAAAACATGTTTGGTTGAATTTCTTCTTTTAAGAAAATGGTAAGTAAATTTTAACTTTAACCAAATATATACATATATATATATATATATATATATTGAAAAAAAATTCTATTATTATTATTATATATTAATATAATTATAATATAGATTTTGGATTCATTTCAATTTTAAAATTTTAAAATTGAATCCAAAAAATAAAATAATATAAACTCATATTTAAACCTCTAGTGGCAAGTAACTCTATTTAATTCGCATAGAGCACTAATGCCTTCAAAGTTGATGTGAAAACTAACTGAACAAAAATCTATTTATATAGTGGTAGAAAAAACATTCAGTGAGTTATATTTCCGATGTGGTATAACAATTAGTGTAAATATAAAATTGAATATTAGAATTTATTACAGAATCTGTGAAAAAAGGTGGGAATTTATTAAAATATCGAAATAACCAATTTAGTTAATTAAAATTAAAGACTAAAAAAGTAATTTTATAAAAAAAATATGATGTGTTGCATTTTTAAGAAGCCACTTGTCAACATGTGGTTAATTGACTTTGTTAATTTCCTCCTTTTATTATAATAGAGATAGAGATATAAGATAAATAATTTTATTATTTGGTATTTATTTTTTTATTATATTCAAGTTTATATAATAAAAATATTAATGAATTTATGTATTTATATGGAAACTATGAATTAAAATAAAAATAATAAAATAATAACAAATATAATTTAAGTATAAAAATACAAATAACTGCAAAAATAATTTAAGTAGATCTAAATTCACAAACTTATTAAATTTTCTCGAAATTAGCTTGCACACAATTAAGTTTCACACTTTAAAAAATATTTCTTACTCATTCAATTTGTAAAATGGCAAAATAACCACCCAATTTAAATGATTTAAATGTTAAAATTGTTACAAAAAATCTATAAACATGTAAGCTTTTTTTTTTTTATATAAAGTCACGTGTTAAGTAATTAATACAAATGAGAAAAAAAACGTCGTGTTTATTAATTATTTTATTAAATAAAAAAAATACCTTAGTATGTAAGAATTAATTTAATTTAGTGAAGATCGTTTACAGTTATGTGTGAAGATGTGAAGGTGACTTGTGAAGATAATTTGTGAATGTGTGAAGGTTTATTTTTGAAAATCAAAATTTGGATGACTCAAAAATAGAAATAAAGTTTTGTTGGTTTAGTTTTGAATTTTAAACTTTGTTTAGTCCATTTTATCTAATTTCCCCTTTAATAAATTTAAATATCAAAATCATCATTTTATTAAAAAGAGAGGCGTGTAATTTTTTTAAACCGCCACCTGTCATTACGTGGGGAATTTGCTTCATTAATTTTCTCATTTTATTATAATAGATATATAGATAGAGAAGCTTCTTGTTTATTTTTTTTATTGAATTAATTTGATTTTTGAAATAATATGATTGCGATTATAAAATACTTTATTCATTCATATTTTAAATTTAAAAAATAAAATTATAAAACATGTTTGGTTTAACTTCTTTTAAGAAGATCGTAAGTAAATTTTATGTTTACCCACCCATATATATAAATATATATATATATATATATTGCCAACAAAAAAACCCTAATAATAATAATAATAATAATAATAATATTATTATTATTATTATATTAATATAGATTTTGGATTCATGTCAATTTTAAAAATTTAAAATTGATTCCAAAAACTGAAATAATATAAACTCATATTTAAACCTTTTTTGGCAAGTAAGTCTATCTTATTTACAAATAGCATCAATGCTTTAAAGGTTGTTGTGAAAACTAAATGAACGAAAATCTCTTTATATAGTGGTGGAGAAAATAATCAGAGAGTTAAATTTTCGATGTGGTATAACAATTAGTGTTAATATAATATATAGCTGGAAAATGTAATTTTCTTAAAATAGGAAAACTTAAATATTAGGATTTATGACCGAATCGGTGGAAAAAAAAGTGAGATTTTTTTTATCTATTGGGTGAATTATACTTGTTTATTAAAATGTTGAAATAACCAATTGAGTTAATTAAAATTGAAGAATAAAAAAGTGATTTAATAGAAAAATATGACGTATTGCATTACTACGAAACCACTTGTTAGCACGTGGTTAATTTACTTGGTTAGATTTTTCCTTTTATTATAATAGAGATAGAGAAACTTATTATTTATTTTGTTTGTATTGAATTGATTTGATTTTTAAGAATGAATTGGTTTGATTTTTAAGATGATATGATTGCGATTATAAAATAATTTATTTATTCATATTTTTAATTTCATAAAAATATAATTTATGATGATTTCACTCATTAGAATTAGAATGATATTTATCTTTATTGAATAGAATATACAATGCTAAAATAATATTTTTAAATATACATATATATTAAAAATTGAGTAGTCGACAAATAAATAGTGAACATAAAATGAAAAAAAAAACGTATATATTCAATTTTTGCATATTTATAACATTGTTATTGTCTTTTATTTATATATATATATATATATATATATTATACAAACAATTAAAATGTACATTGTCTCACATAATTACCAAAGTAAAACTCAAGTAGCGAGAATAACAATATGAATTTAATTGAATATTTCATTTTCGAGAATAGTGATTTTGTAAGAAATTATAATGTCTGAGAATTCTAATCTTTAATATTCTATAACTATGAATTAAAATAATAAAATAATAATGACATTTATGATATAGATGTAATTTCTATTATTTAAAATAAATAAATAATTTATTATTTTTAATTTTTTATTTCAAGTTTATAACAATGAAAATATTAACATATTTCTATAATTATATGAAAACTATGAATTAAAATAAAATTAATAAAAATAATTTAAGTATAAGAATAAAATAACAATAAAAATAACTTTAAAATATCTAAATTCACAATCTTATTGAAATTTGTGGAGATTAATGTTCACACCACAAAATGTTCAATTGAGTTTCACCCTAAAAAAGAAAAAGAAAATATTTCTCACACCTCATTTCCATGTAAAATGACCAAACAACTCTTCAATTTAATCAATTTAAATGTCAAAATTTTATTAAAAAAAAAAAGGAAAATCAATGTGTAAGTTTTTTATAAAGCCACGTGGGTAATTATTTCAAAAGAAACAAATACACACGAGAGAAAACGTAAATTGTTTTGCCAAATGAACAAAACACTTCGATAGTCTATGATTATTTTATATGTAAAACTTATTATTTTGTTAAAATTGTTAGCATGTAATCCTTTTAAAACACCACTTGTCATTATCTCTTTAATTTGTTTTGTTAATTTTCTCTTTTTATTATAATAGAGTATAGAGATAGAGATAAAAAAAAAATTTAATTTAATAAAAAAAATGATAAAACATGTTTAGTTGAACTATTTCTTTTAAGTAGATGATAAATAAATTTTAAGTTTAAGCAAACATATATTATTTTATATATTATATATATTGTAAAAAAAAAAACTTTTCTATTATTATATATAATAATATAGGTTTTAGATTCGTGTCAATTTTAAAATTCTAAAATTACTAAAGTGGTCATTTTTCAAATTATTGTACATGTGTAGTATATGTAGAGTGTCACTTGTCATCCCTGACTAAATGACTTTGTTAATTTTCTCCTTTTATTAGAATAGAGATAATATAATAATATAGGTTTTAGATTCATGTCAATTTTAAAATTTTAAAATTGAATCTAAAAACTCAAATAATATAAACTTTAAACCACTAGTGGCAAGTAACTCTATTTAATTTACTAAGAACACTAATGCCTTAAAGGTCGATGTGAGAACAAATTGAACGAAAATCTATTTATACAGTGATGGAAAAATAATCAGGAAGTTATATTTCCGATGTGGTATAGCAATTAGTGTAAATATAATATATAGCTCAAAAATATATATTTTTTAAAATAGAAAAAATTTAATATTAGAATTTATTACAGAATTTCTGCAAAAATTGTAAAGAATAATTTTCACATTAATTTACCAAATAACATTTAATTTTATTAATTTAATTACTGAAACTGCCATTTTGTATATCTAATATATACAACGCTCAATACATGTCATATTTTCGACATACAATTACCAAATAACCATTTAAATTTATCAATTAAATTACTGAAGTGGTCATTTTTCAAATTATTGTACACGAGTAATATATGTAGAGTGCCCCTTGTCATCTCCTGGTTAAATGACTTTGCTAATTTTCTCCTTTTATTATAATAGAGATAACCTAATAATATAGGTTTTAGATTCATGTCAATTTTAAATTCTAAAATTGAATCTAAAACTGAAATAATATAAACTTTAAACCACTAGTGGCAAGTAGCTCTATTTAATTTACAAAGAGAACTAATTCCTGAAAGGTCGATGTGAGAACTAATTGAACGAAAATCTCTTTATATAGTGGTGGAAAAATAATAAGGAAGTTATATTTCCGATGTGGTATAGCAATTACTGTAAATATAATATATAGTTGAAAAATATATATTTTTAAATAGGAAAAATTTAATATTAGAATTTATTAAAGAATTTCTGCAAAAATTGTGAAGAATAATTTTCACATGAATTTACCAAATAACAATTTAATTTTATTAATTTAATTACTGAAATTGTCATTTTGTATATCTAATATATACAATGCTTAATACATGTTATATTTTCGACATACATTTACCAAATAACCATTTAAATTTATCAATTTAATTAATATTTTATTTTTTTTTTTTATTTTTTTTTTTTTTTTGTGTAATATTGTTGTCACTTGTCATCTCCTGGTTAAATGACTTTGTAAATTTTCTCCTTTTATTATAATAGAGATTATTCTTTGTTTTATTATAAAAGAAGAAAGAAAAATAATTACAAAATTTTGAATCTAATTTGGTATCCAGAAATGCACCACCCTAGATACAACCACCAATTCTCCTTTATTTGAAGCAACTCAAATTTAAGAGTTAGATAAGAAGAATTGTTTATAAATACTTGAAATATTTTATTTTTAGAGAGAATCATAAGGAAATTTATTGTATAATTTTTTTTTCGGATATTCGGATAATCCGAAATGGAAAAATATCTGATCCATATCCGATCCGAATATCTGGTTTTAAAACTGGATATCCGATCCGAAAATCCAAAATTATAAAACTCGAATTGGATATCAAAAAATTCAGATCAGATAAGTCATTTTTTGAATCGGATCAATTGTATCGAATTTTTTTGAATAGCCCTAGTTGTATTGTATCATGGGCAGCCTCTATTTTTTTTTATTCCAAGCAATTATAGTATAGTATTGTATAAGGTCATCTATAATGGAATGCTTAAAAAAGGTTTTTAAAAAAGAGAGAAATAAGTGTTGATGGATGTCACAATTGTAAGTAAATGCTCAGATCAAATGATGAATGAGGAGGAAGAAGAGGAGATGCTAAAAAAAAAAAAACATCGATGTTCAAAAATGATAAATTGAATGTGTTAATAGTTAAATAATAGTTAAAGGCACATATTTTTTTTTCTTAATTCAAAGAAAAGAATAAAAAAATTACTACATTTAAGTGAAATATAGAGTTCACTCTAATAAAAACAAAATAAAAAATCCATCATCAAAGTGTTGAGAAAACACAGCTAGCTCTAATACCACTTGTTGAACAAATCGGGCATCCATTGCAGCGGAGACGAGTATTGGTAACCACAAAGTAATACAACATACATAATGCAAGAAATAGAGATAGAAAATAAGACACAAGATTTTTACGAGGAAACCCAAAACGGAAAAAAATCACGGTCGTCAGGACGACGATAAACTAATTTACTATGTAACAATAAAGCAATAATTACAACCAGAATACCACTCTCTCACTCCCCAATCTAATTACATTGGTTACAGTCTCATACACAAGCTCTCCCAATATGGCTCTCACAGAATAACAAGACTCGATCCCAGTACTCGAGATCTCCATGGTCTCCATGGTTCCCAGGCCCCCATGGGGCACCTCCCAAACCTAACCAACTAGATCTACATTGTTCTCTCAGGATATCTAATAATAGATACAAGCACCATATTTATAGCATTAGATTACTTAGTCACAAAGTAATCCTAAACCATTAGAAAAACCTTTTCCTATTTAGGATTCCCAAGGATCTCTTTCCTACTTAGAATCCACTTTAGGAAATACCATTCCTAATCAAATATGATACTTCCAAAACAGTCTTCGAATCTTTTCCAAATTACCAACCAATTATGGATACCGGAATATACCCGAATTCTCGTCACAATCCTAACAAAGAAGATAGATGTCGAAAGAAATACTCAAATAACTTTTTTTGGACTCACACAAAAGATAGATGTCGAAAGAAATAGTCAACTAACTTTTTTTATTCACGATTTAACATTCATTTGTACATATTACCACTAAGGACATTATTTGTGGAAACCTATGCTTTAAGTACCGTTTAATATATAACACAATTCTATTTTAAATTTATTATTAATATTATTATTATTATTTGACTATGTATTTTTTAGTATTTTCTCATTTATAAAATATCACAAAAATAATTTTAAAAAGTAAAAATCACCACTATTTTATTTTATTTTATTTTATTTATTTTTATTATTATTATTATTATTTTATCAAAATGCTTGTTTAACTTTCATTCAGCTAGTCCAATCCATTCAAATTTGAATTCAATTGGCCAAAATATAGAATTAAAAAAACCCCAGTGGGCCGAAATATAGAGCATGGTTGTTATGCTTTGCATTTGTTATGTTTCCTTCTTATTATACTCCCCGTTAAGATAAAATTAGTCAATCATGCTTACAGTGAAAAGTAGAATACCCTCAAATCAAAAGTGATTACAAGGACAAAAACAAAGATTTCTATGCACCCATTTTGCGAAACAATGAGCTGTATTTGGCCAACTGGTACAAACTCATTTTCCTTTGAGAACAAAGGTGTAAATATGATGTTACATATTTAATGGATGCTAATACCGAATACCAAAATTGATTTTTGCTTTTGCAAACAAAAACATATTTATTACAGATAACTCTTCAATTTAGTTTTCACCAAACTACAGTATGTAACAAACTCACTCACTCTGATCTCAAAGCTTTGATCCAATCAATCTCCATCCGGAACTCCCCCGGTCCTGATACTGCACCAGGGTAGCCACCCTCTGCGTTCACCGATAGAGACATACCCAAGATTCGAGATGGATTCATCTCCATGTCTGCATCTATTACGTTCCCTCTCCATGTCGGTAGATATCTTGCCATAGGAAGCTGGAATGTTTTGTTAACATTGGTAAGCAAAAGCCTAACAGGATACTGAATTTAACATGACAAGAATGAAAGTGATAGGTTCCGTTTTCGTAAAGAAGACTGCAGCTAAAGCTTATTGTAATAAATACGTAGCTTTTCAACTCAATGCAGTATCTATAGGTATACTACAGACTCTATATTAGCTTTAGAATTTTGGATTAAAGGTTCAGTAAAGATACTAAATTCGTAAGAATGTTGGATTCAGAGTAATGAAACTTGCCTTGGCGATATACCAGTTGTCTTTGGGGACGTAAACGAAAGATTGCCAGGAATTATCTTCTAGTTGTCCAGGTGAATTCACCCAATTCTCTGTATATATCTGCACCAACATAAAGCTTTAGATAAAGAACTTTCATGTTCAACATCAGTCTGAAAACACTTTTGGAGATATCAAAGCCCTGTATTGGCATATCTAAGACAAGTATACACTTTTGAAGATATCAAAGGTGTATTTGCATATCAACATAAACTGAAGAATAAAATAACTCACAGTTGATATGTAACATCTTCCATCTCCTTTGACCTTTAACGCTATTGTATCATATGAATCTAGATCAATAAAGCCATCAAACTGCTCAAGATACAAATCAACAGATAATGTCACGCTATCATCATAATCATCTTTAAATTTATAGGCCTGATTGAGGGAATTCAGTTATCTTTTTTCTTCTTTCTTTTAATACCTTCTTGGATCTCATTCCGCAAAAACCGCCTCGACTAATCTGAAATTTTGAACCTTGGGTTACATCCGTGGAAAGGTTTCCGGAGAAAATTCCTAGAGGTCAAAGTGAAGTCCGGGAAGTTAAAAATACACACTAAAATATAGGAATAAGATGAAGAGTATTTACATAACTAAAACTACAAATTCAAATCCTAACTATCAAGTTAGATCATTGAAGCAGTGACTAAAACTTTTTCAGATGTAACAATATCAACCAATATTGTTGGAGAGTCCAGGCCACAAGGAAATCACAATAGAGGACTATCAAGTATAGAATGCCAACTACTTAAGAGCAATATAATCACTGCTGAAACAGGTGGTTCTTAAAGTGCAATTCAGAAGTTTGTGTACAGCAAAGTATGTATTAACATTCGAGACCGAAAAATTAGATATTGAGAAGTAAAGTAATACCGTTTGCTCCTCCATTTCCAGTGTCCGTAATCGCTAAAGATGCTGAGGACAACCCTGAAAAAATTATCACCTCAAAGTGGGAGGCCTAACAAAAATTCTATGACAGATCAGAGCAGTGTTATATAGGTTAAAATACCTCCAAACTCGGAATCTGAATATAAATGCCACTTTTTCAGTTCTTCCTTGGAATTGAAATTGAATATGTATTTCTCTGGCGGGGGCATCAAATCTTCAAGATTCCCAGCAAGCACTACCATATGCCATTCAAAATTCAAACATCTATCAACACTTGCAAATACAACTAAACTCATGACAAATTAAAATTACCTTTCTTCGTAGCATTCAGAGAAGCTTGCCACACTGCACGAAACCTAGACATATTTTTCTTCCAATCAGAGTGTCAGAGTCAGAGTCAGTGATGGGGTTTTTCCTCTATCGGAATTGGATTCTTGGCATGAACCATTGGACTAGATTTGTTGGGCCGGGCCGGGCCGGGCCTTTGCCTCTTGGTGAATTTGGGTGGACAAATTAGATTCAATTTTATTATTTTATTGATTTGACCATTAAAAAGATTGTCAGGGTACATCTGGCATTACCATTTTTTTTTCATTTTAAATAATTAATAACCATATAATTACATTTATTTTACTACATGAACATATCCCACTAATTAATATATACTGTATATATAAACTATTAAATTAATTAACCAATAGAATAATAAGATGTGGAAACGAAAATGTTTATTGGAAAACAAGTGGTTTTCCATAATTGTCACTTTCAATTTAATTATTAAAATTTACATAAAATAATAATGTTTAATTTTATACGTAAAGTGCTTTCTTCGCCAATGTGCTTGCGTGTACTACTAATATTTTTGTTCTTTTCTATATTCATTTATTTAATATTTAGGAACATTTTTATTTAGAGCCTATAACATTTTATTTTTAAAACTAAGTTTCTTTTTTTTTAAAAATTAAATTTTAATTTTATTTATAATATTTTTAAAATTTTTATTTTTATTTTATAAAATTAGTTTTTTAAATATATTTTTAATTTATAAATTATTTAATTTACAATTTTATGAACTGTGTTATGAGATATTTTGAAAAATTATATTGTATAGTAAAAATAAATTTAATTTTTTAACATAAATTAATAAATTTTAAATCAAGCGTTTTTGAGATTTTAAATATTTTAAAAAAATATATTAATTATTATGTTTAAATTATTATGGGGTGTTCACATCTAGACTTCACATTGACATGATTAATCATATTTTAATAGTATTAATTAACAATGAGTCATTGTCATATTGCTTGCTTAGCTAAGAATGTTATTGCAATTAATTAGGTTATATTATAGAAAATTAAGGTTATCGTTTGGAAAATAGAAAATTAAGGTTATCGTTTGAATAATGGTTTTGTAGGATATGGTTTAGGTTATTAATAATCTATATCATGTTTGGATGATGGGTTGGGTTTAAGTCCGGCTCTGAGGGGTGGGCGGCGGTAGGTGAATTAAAATTTTAAGTAGAAAATGTAATTTGGTGTTTTTTTTTTAAAAAAAAATTAATAATTGAAATTGGATTAATTTTATGTAACCGAATTAGTTTTATATTACTGGAAGTTTGATTTGTAATATCGAATTTGTTTATCTTATAGATCGTCATGTTAATTTATAGTATTGGATATTAGTACTCATGTTTATCTCATTTTGTGGTCATGTTAAAAATAAAAAATAATAATTTAAAGGGGCCCATTGTATCATATTTGCCTGGGGCCTCCAAAACTATAGAGACAGTACTGGTTGAGTTGGGTTGGTTTAGTTTTGTTTAGTTATACATAGGTTGATTTAAGTGTAATTTGCAACCAACCAATTTGAGGTGTTGTCATAGGTTATATTTTTTACTTTTCAAAATTATCCTTCTAATATAAAGAATATTACACAAATATCGTGATGCATTGTTTCACTAGCATTACATTTTACGAGTGCATTTTACTTTTTATTTTGGGAGTGTTTAATTTTATTTAATTAATTTATATATTTATTTAATATATTTAATTTGGTTATTGGAAATAGAGTTTTGCTTGTTTATTTGATTTTAAAAAAAAAAATTAAACATATTTTATTTGATCAATTGAAATAGTTGTGGTCAATCTTCAAATATTGTTTGTTTTTATTTTATTAATTTTATACTTTTTAAATCTATTTATATGATTCTCAATAAAATATTAAAATACATTAAATTATTTAAAATATTAATATTTAGTTAGGTCATTTTTTATCACTAGATCTAATTTGAAATTTTAAATATTAAGTCATTTTAAATAAATAAGTGATTTTGGTTTATTTTTTATGTTTATATTCTATTTATATAATATAATACATTTTTATTACTATTTTACTCTTTAATTAAAAGATATATATATTTGAACAATCCACTTACTTTTTTTTTTTTTAAAAACTAATTTATAAATTTAAGATTCACAATATCAGCTGAAATTATTTTATTAATTACTTAATATTTAATTAAAAATAAATTTTAAAAAATCAATTTAAAGAATATTTTTTATTTTTTTTAAGAAATTGATTAATATGAAAATACAATGAGTAAATAGGTCTAATCTAATTAGAATAAAGTAGATTTTTATTTTTAAAAAAAAATTCTTTTCGGCATTTAAAATGAAATTTAAAAAAAATAAATAAAACTCGAAATTACTTAATAATAGATTAAAATATTAAAAAAAAAAAAAATAAATGACACATTAGTTTTTTACTTTATCAAATCCGTCAAATTATTTATAAAACCATAATGTGATAAAATTAAAAAAAAAATAAATTAAATAATCTAAAAATAATAATTAGTGTGAATCCTATTCACAAGAGTATTGTGGTCATTTACATCCTTTTAACTCATACATTACTATCAATCCAAATAAAAAATGTGACTTAGAGTGACGTATTTCTATATTGTTTTATTTGCATTTCTATTTTGAAAGTTGGCTCCAACCAACATGGTATCGCTACCGGGAATTTTATTACATCAATTGGAATCTATCTATGTTTGTATATTAATAATATAAATAAATATAAAGAAAATTTTAAAAATATTAGCAAACTAATTTACAAGTCAAACTAATTTTATATTATAAGAATAAATATTTAAAAGTTTCAACTTTTATAAAATAAATATTCATAATATTTTTTGTTTTTATCATGAATGAATATAAATTACCATTAAAATTATTAACAATGATGTAAGTTTGTGAGGAAACTTATTGAGTTAAAAGAAATAATAATAATAATAATAATAATAATAATAATAATAATAATAAATAAAACTTTAAAATTAAAATTAAAAAAAATATTTTTAAAAATTAATATTATTTCGCCCGCTAATTTAATTTAAATTTTAAAACAATTAAAAATTAAATTTTTACAACTGTAAATTCAAGTTGTCACAAGTTGGTGTTTATGATTTATATAATTGAGATGTAAACTTTACATCTCCCACAAGCAAATATTATCAAAAGAAAAATAAAGGTTAAAATATTTTATAAATAATTATATAAAAAATCACAAAATTAAACTTTTTACAATTTATAATTTTAAATTTTTAAAAAATAAAAAATTATCAATATAATATTCAATCTCATATTATCTTTTAAATGTTTTCATATGTTCTCAGATATGTAAAGAATTTTACGTGAATAATAAAATCTGTATAAATTTTTTAAAAAAAAATCAAATCATAAAATTAAAAAAAAATGATAATTTTGTTATTTTAATTAATATTTAAAATTTTAACTTTTTAAAAGTTTATATTTTTCAAAAATTTATAAATTTAAAATTAAATTTGAATAATTTATTAACTTAATTTAAATTTCAAAATGTTAAAAGTAAAGCGTTTCATTTTTTTATTATTTAAAAGATTTAAAATATTTTTTATTTTTAGAATAATGATAAAAAAAACCTTAACCAAAGAATATAAAATTAATTGAATTTATATATTTATTATTATAATTAAAAAATAATTAAAATACGCTTTTAAAAAGTTAAAATTTATATTTTATATAATTTACTTATTAATTGTAAGTAATATAAATGTAATTAAAATATATATAATAATAAAACTTGTGATTTTTTTTTAAAAATAATTCTTTAAAAAAAATTGTACAGATAGATATGGGAAGATAGTAGAGCATAGACTCCAAATATCATTTGGAATTTGACTAGATTGTTGATTGTATTTGAGAATTGTTCTAATTAGGTTAACAAGTACAATTGTGAATGTTATCCAAATTGGACCAATCATTCCATTCCTACAAAGGTTTAATAATCACAAAAACATAAAACTTGGGAAAACCTCTTTATACACAAAACCTCATTAAATAAATAAGTACTCAAATTGGGATTTTCTTAGATAATAGAATATAAGTAGAGAAAGAGAAATGAATCCAAGCTAAGCAAAAACAAAAATGGTGGGGGAGGGATTGAATAATAATAATAATGTAATGATAATAAGAGAGAAGCTGCAATTTGTGAAGACAGCAATTAACCATTCTTAGTGGCCACTCACTCTCTCCACAACTACAATTTCTCCAATTATTTCTTAAATTAAATTAAACTAAATTTTTCATATTTTATATTCCACATATTTATTGGAAAAAAACCTATCCATCTCACTTAATTATTATAAATTTATTATATAAAAAAAATCAGCAATTCTATTTCGTCTGCTAGGTATATTTTAAAATATTTTTTAAATTAAATTTATTTAAAATATAATTTTAAAAAAATATGTAGGTTCCAATATAATTTCTAAACCACGTACTCATTATATTTTATTTTATCTCAAGTATATTTAATTATGAAATCTTATTTATTATTTAAAATTTTTAATTTTTAATTTTTATATAATTCTATTTTAAAATAATTTATTATATTTGATTAAGTTATAAATTTTCTATTTCAACTAAGATTGTCTATATATAGAAAAGTTTATCGTTATAGAAAATTAAAATAATATATAAAAAATTAATTTTGAAAAATAAAATTATTATAATAAAATATTATGATAGAGAATAGCAGATATATGAAATGTTTGAGTGTATGTATTTTTTTTATTCAAAAGGAGATGCTCATTATTTAATTTTTTTTAAAAACCTCTTTGAAAAATATTTATTTAAAATTTATTATTGTTTTAAATTCATTAATAAATTTTTTATTTTTCAATTATAATATTAAACAAATATATAAATTAAATTATATATTTAATTTTTTTTAAAAAAAATTATTTTATGAATGTTTATAAACTAGTTTTTAAGCTAATAAAAATCCGCTCAATTTCTTTAATAAACAATAAATATATATTATTTGATTGGTAGGTGTTAGGGATTTTCATTATATCCCTCTTTCATCACAGGTCACAAGTTCAATAATCAAATCAATAAGATGATGAATCAGCTTTGTTGATGATGGTGATGTCATGACTAATCTCAAATTATGTTCTGATACTAGTTTGTTAGGGATAGACGAGACAGAATAGCACCAACCAAGGCTAGAAACAAACAACAAAGCAATGAAGAAGCAACACAAGAGATTTAACGTGGTTCGGCCATGTGCCTACTCCACCAAGATAGCAACTTAACAATTGAGAAATAAGGATTACAAGTCATTATGACTGCACTCTTTCTCCAATGCTATCATACGCTCTACATAGACTGAACAATAGCCTAATTAACCAATTATACCGAAATGAATAACCAAACCTAACAAGATGCTTTAAACTGCTAGAGATAGGACGTATTCTTCAAGTCATCCATTGTGACAACAATGGTTGCTATCTATGTCAGAAAACTTTTGGATACCTTGAAGGTAGTAGAAGTGCCAACTCTCGATGATTGATGTTATGACTTCAATCCTTGATCACCACCCAGAGGATTGAGATGGGATGATTACTTTTTCATGAGACAACTCTATCCATAGTGATCACCAAATATATATTTCTAATTCATTTCCTCTTTACAATGAATACCAAATAATTATAATTAGGAAAATCAAATCTTTTTCCAAATGAGGATTATAACACTAAAGAAATAGATCTAAATTCAAAATAGAAATTCATTAAATCCTTCCAAAATAATTTCTTGTGATTTATGGTTCCCAACCGGAGCAGGTGTAGCTAGGTAGAGAACAACACCACAATATAAAAATTAAATATATTGAAAAAGAAGAAATAATAAAATATTAATAATATAAAATAAGTATATGTAAAGGAAAATGAGTCATGGAATAGACCATGCAGTAGAAAGAAAGAAGAGTGAGAAGAGAACCCACCACCATCCATCCATTCATATATCATTGGAACCTTTTATACACCACCAACTACTTCATATTTTATAACTTCAAAAATCTTTTTAAACTTATCCTTTCTTCACTCTGTTTTTCCATCTAGATTTTCCATTATACAAAACATAACTTTCTTTCCATTTAAATAAAAATATTTCTCTGAAATTTTTTGGATTTAGATCTATCCATGCAGGAATTTTTTTTTTAATCACTCAAATCACAATAAATAAATTTAATTTTGGAATTATGATATTTAATTAATTATAATCTCATTGAATTATGATATGATAATGATGTATGATTGCTGGTAATAGTAAATAATAATAATGATACTATAAAAAAGGTGGAATAGAATTATTGAAAATGTAGGGAAGGGATTCCAGTAGAGAATCCAAATTGTCGGTTTGAGATTCTAAAAGGATGGTTTGGTGAATGGGAATCACTATAAATGGCAACAACTAATGGAACATAAACCTCTTCTTCTCTTCTTATCATTACTTTCTTTGAACTCAAATTTATATTATTATTGTCAACCATTCATAATATAGATCCACCTCTGGATAATTTTCAATTTTAAAATCACTGATTTGTTCCAATTAAAAGTCTAATTTATGTAAATTTATTTTAAATTTCAAATCAAATCTATTGATTTGGAATATTATATATTTTGTTATTTTATAATGTTTCATTATTTTATATAATAAATAAATAACTCCATATTGAGAAATGTTTTTTTTTTTAAATTCTTTTAAATTCTAAACTTTTTAAATTTTTTTTTTTAATAATTACTAGATTGTTCCCCTGTGGCAGTTTATTATATATTAAAAAATTAAAATATTTTATTTAATATTTTAATTTTAAATTGAGTAAATTATTATTTTAAAAAATAAATTAAATTTAATTAAATTATAAAATAATTTTAATTTTTTATATAATATAAATATTTAATTTTGTAATTATATATCATTTTAAATAAAATTATATAATGAAAATTCAATTATAAATCTATAAAAAATTAATAGATTCAATATATAATAATAATATTAAATTATATTATTCAAGTTAAAATAATGTAGTGAGAGGTAGGAGTGGGTCGATTCCAACCGAACTAATTTTTTCCATATCGAATTAGTAAATTATAGAATTTGATTCAAATCGATCAAAATTGGAATGGTAGTTTTTATTGCTCATGACACATCTAATTTGTCCAATCTAAATATATAAATTTAATAAAAAAATTTCTTATAAATAGTATTTTTACAATAACTATCCATACAACATAAAAAAAATTAGTTTTTATTAATATATATATATAACTTTTTTTTTTCAAGTGTTTATAAATGTTCAAATTCTTATTTACATTTGTTAATAATGGTATTAAGAAAATTTACGTTTTCATATGGTTAATTTAAAAAGTATGGAATCAATTTATAATAATAAATAAATAATATATAAATAAATCACACGATAATATTATTCATTAAAACAATTAAATTTAAATTCTATATTACACTAGTATAACTAATTAAATAGATTTATAATTAATCTAGTGAATTCCATATATATAGAGGGTTAATTTTAAAAATCACCGAATTTTTGACATAATTTATTTCTGACATCTGATTTTGCAAACTTTTAACAAATCACCCCTAAAATTACATCAAACCAAAACCACTAGTGGTTTTGATGAGTTGTGAGTGGTTTTTTTTTGTGTTTTTGGGTGGTTTTTCTAATTATTTGATTTTAATAATTTGTAAATTTTTGGATTAATAATTTAAGAAAATTTTAAATATTTTATTAAATAATTTAAATAATATTTTATTTTTTATTTTAAATATTCCCTTAAATAAATAATTTTTTATAATAATTTTAGAAAATTTTAATTTATTAATTTATTATTTTTAGTAATTTATATTTAAAATATACAAAAATAAATAAATTAATATTTTTTATTTATATTATTAAAATAATAATTTCTTAGTTTTAATTTTTAATTTTACTACTATAGTATCAATAATTTTAAAAAAATTTAATTCTTTTATTTATTTATTTGAATAATTTTTACTTTTAACCTTAAATTTTTAATTTGATACATACAAACAAAAATGATGTAATTTAGCTTGTTTTTAAAGAAAAAAAAATGAGTTTTATTTTATATTTATTTTTCAAAAATAAAATAATTATTAAATATATCAACATTTATTTATTTTTTTTTAATTTTAAAAAATTTATTTATTCATATTTATTTTTAAAAACCTATAAAATTAAAATAATATATATATATATATATATATTTTAAATAAGTTCCAAACATATCAATAATTAAATAATCTCTTGTTGTAAGTTTTGGAAAATTAAAAAATTAAATTAAAACAAAAAATTATTAAAAATTATTTAACCAAATATTTAAAAATTATTAAATCTAAAAAATAACTTTTTTATTTAGTAAATTTTAAAAATAAAATTTATTGAAAATTATTAAACCAAATATTTAAAAATACTAAACTAAATAATAATTTATTTTAGTTTAATTAAAAATTAAAAATTTTCAAATAAAAATTTTAAATTATTTAATAAAATATTTAAAATTTACTAAAATTATAAAACCAAAAATTTATAAATTATTAAAATTAAATAATTAGAAAAATCACCTAAAAACACTAAAACCACCCACAACTCATCAACATCACTTGGTTTTGAGTGGTTTTGGGTGGTTTGTTAGAAGTTTTGTAAAATCAGGTGTTAGAAGTAAAATGTTTCAAAATTTTGGTTGTTTTTGGAATTAACCCTATATATATAAAAAAAAAAAATTAATTATATTTTATTTCAATCACATATGTTGATAATAATATAATAATTTATTTTTATGTATAAATTACATATCCAATTACAATAATTATTTGTTTTCATTTCAATAACATGTTAAGTCGGATAAAACAAAACCTTGATTAGATCATCGAAATGGATAACCGTGGCTTAATCGCTAGGCAGCACTTCCTGACATAAAACTTTTACTTTATTTTTTCCTTCCATCTTCTTTAAGCATTTTTTTCTTTCCATTCATCCTTCCAACTTCTGTAAGCATTTTTTCTTTCTATTGAAGACAAATGTCAAAAACATCTCGGAGCCACCTAAATGTGTAGATAATGATTTTTTTCCACCCAATACATTTAGGTGTATTTAAATATATATATATATACCATTTGAATATAAAATTTTGCAATATAACTTTTTTTTAAGAAATTATTTTTATATGGTTATTTCTATTATTTATTTTATGTAAATCTTTTTTTCTATAATATTTATACATTTATTTTTATAAAATTTATAATGTATTTTATACATTTAGATCAATAATATTTACCGTCTAATAAAAAATGTCTAATTCTATTTAGACGTCCCTTTAGCCACATAGGTGCTAAACTTTGGTTCACCTAACTCATTTTATGATATTATATTTGCCTCAAAATGAATATTTTTAATTCAATCCAAGACATACTATCAAATCGGATTTTGGTCGGATCGGATTTTTATATCCTGTAATATATAAATATTTTTTTAAAAAAATACATTTAATTTGAAGATAACATATTATTATATTTTAAATTTATTAAAAAATAATTTATGTATACAATATAATTTATGTTATTGAATTATTTTAGACTAATATTCATGAGTAAAATTAAAATTAAAAATTTATAAATAATTAATTTTTCTAATTCATTACAATAATTAATAAATATTAGAATTCACTACAGGAAAAAACAAGAATTGCTACAGTCGATTTCATAGCTATTCCGTAGCTAACACTGCGCCCCTCAACTACAGATTTGCTACTAAAAATAGGCCGTAGCTAAAACACTATAGCAAACCATAATAGCTACGGAAACTTTTTTCTGTAGCAAACTAGCTACAGAATAGCTACGACCATTCTGTAGCAATAACATTTCCCGTATTTCTTAAAAAATACGTAGCAATGTTGTGTCGTTAACAAATCAACTACGGAATAGCTACGATTACATATTTGTAGTTAATGTCGTTTGTTACAAAAATGTAACGTCTCTGGTTCACTGTCCCCGTGGAAATCTCACCCTAACCTCACGGTCCCGTCACACTGGTGTGAGCCCGTGGGCACCACAGTGAAGGCCTCAAAGCCCTACATACATTTAGATATTGTTTCGCCTTCTTAGGACTTTAACCCACGACCTCTTTGAATATAAGCATTGAGGAAACAAGTTAAGTACCAACCGAGTCATTGGCTTAATTAGTATGATAATGGATTTTTAATTTAGCTATAGTTAAATAATGAATTTTTTGATAAAAATAAATAATAAATATAAAAGAAAATAAATTTTGATATATAAAAAATATTTTAAAGAAAAATATTAAAAGTAAATTAGTATGACATATATGAGTATAAAACAATTCTTGGCTATATTTTAAAGATAATAAATTTTGATATATATAAAATATTTTTTAAAAAATATTAAAAGTAAATGCCTAGCTACATTTTGTTACATTATGGCGCAAAAAAAATTGTTACATATTGCATATGTAGCTAGCTTTGCTACAACATTGCTACAGATTTTTCGTAGCTACATTTTCCGCCATGTGGCGCCAAAATAATTGCTACGTATTAGAATTTCGTAGCTAACTTTGCTACAACATTGCTACGCTATATCCGTAGCTATATTTTCCTCCATTATGGCACCAAAAAAATTATTACATTTTACATTCTGTAGCTAGTATTGCTACAACATTGCTACGGAATATCTGTAGTTACATTTCTCACCATTGTGGCGTCACAAAATTACTACGTATCAAAATTTCATAGCTAGCATTGCTACGAATTTGCTACGTTAACATATTAGTTAGAATTTCAACCAATTCCATAGCTAGTCCATAGTAATACCGTCGCTACATTGTTACGGAAATAATCTGTGGCTAAATTCCGTAGCTATTTTAACATTTTCTTGCAAAAGTCCAAATTGAACTATTGTAACCTTAAAACAAAACAAAACAAAACAATTGAAAGCAGATGAAGTTAGGAGTGGTGATGGAACATGTTGATACACAGCTAGTCAATTACAATTCAATCCAATGGCATATTTACATTATACACCCTTAATCGATAACAACACACCAAAATAACATAAGTAACCTTTAATACAGTCTACAGAATAAACTTATACACAAAATAGTGTAATAACATAATGAAATACAGGTTATAATTGTAAATTCATGTGACAAACAGGTGGAGACACCTGCTTATTGTCACTTTTATATATAGAAAGATTGTTAATATTTTTTTATGTAAAATATAAAAATATATATATACAATCAAATATATATATATATACACACACACGAGCAATAGCGGAAGGTTTAATTTTTTTATTGTCAAAAGTTAGAATGATATCAGAATCTCAATTACTTATAGCATGATTTTTAGGTTTACTGTCGCATTCAATATGTTGATAGGTTTTAGTCATTAGTATCTGTTGAAACAGTCCAGTTATTTCAGATATCCAACTCAATCCGTAATTTATCCGAACAAAGATTCATGCCTTTCACCAGATAAAAATGATTGGCGTTGGAAAGTTCTATGCCACTTTTGTCTCTGGAAAATTGACTCGTGCACTTTATGATTCCATTGCACATCTTCATCCATCCAAGAATAATCATGATAAATGCATTTGGACAAAAACTGTAGGCGGTGCATATGTAGTTAATTCAGTTAGATAGGGCAATATGAATAAGGAGTTCATGCCTGCAATCTCTTACTCTTTCAGGAATTCTCAAGAATAGTTATGTGCTCCTAATGTGACTTTGCTGTTATGGTTTGTTGTGCAGAATAGAGTTACCTAAAAAATTTTCATGGTAAAAAGAACTATTATGCCAACTTCCTCTACTCTTTATTCATTCTGCAAATACTCCTGAAAGATGCAAATCATATTTTTATTCATTGTCAAAGAGCTTTTTACTTTGGTATACTCTGTTAAGTTGGTAAAGATGCCGTTTTTGTGCTTTTGATTCACTCGGTCACTTATTCTGGCAATAGAGTGGATTAGTAAAAAGTAAACTTTATAATAATTTCAGACGATCATTTTCATGCTTGCAATATGGTCTCTATGATTGTCTAGAATGATAGAATTTGTTATTCTAAACCTATATCACAATCTTCACTTCTCAATTTGGTATTATCAAGAGCACGCTTTTGGATTAACTCCATTAAGAAATTCAACTATTTGAAAGGGAAAATCATAAACTTTGATGTTGGATATGTGAAACTTCTGAGAAGTTCTCTATTTATTATCCTACAGACCAACTACGAACATCCTCCTGCTTCAAAATTTGAATAAAATATGAATGGGTCCTCAAGAGGCAAGCTAGATCCGTCTAGAGCTGGGGGTGTTCTTTGGAATCATTCAAGATGGTAAATTGTTTATTCTCTTGTCCACTTCGTGTGATAGAGTCAAATGAAATAGAGCTTTCTGCACTATGGCTAGCCTTGAATTACTGTTGAGATTTTATTATTACTGTAACACCCCAATTGAGACATGGTTAAAAGGATTTGAATTGCTACCCATATTACCAATGTGCACATTGTTATTCGGGAGTCCAGAACTTGAGAACTCCAAAGTTAAGCGTGTTTGACTTGGAGTAATATAAAGATGGGTGACCTTCTGGGAATTTTATCTGGAAAGCATGCGAGTGAGATAAAAGCATGCTGGAAAGCGTAATGGTGGTCTGTGGGGCTAGTGGTCAATCTTAAGACCAGTTATGTGATTAGGTGGCGCTCTGCCAACGCGCCTCGGGTCATCTTGGGGTAGGGGTTGGACGTTACGAGTACTTTAGGTATTGAGGTTACCTTCAAATTAGATTCTAGGAATTGTGTTTCCTGGTTATGCACGTATTCAACCTTCAGAACTAGAAACTCGGCTATTTGTTCAATGATATTGATAATTTCATAGCTTCTCTTTGTAATGACCTATAAGTTAAAGGTACTCTTATTCTTATTGACTATATTGTTATTATTATTGTTATGCTATTTCATTTTTAGAATAATAAATAGAATGTATATGATTAGGGGTGAGCATTCGGGTAATTTGGATAAATTTGGACAGAATCTTAACTGAATTACAAAATTTGGAAAAAAAAATTACTTTACCCGAATTAACCGAATTTTATCTTTACCCGATTAACCAATTTAACCGAATTATATAATGGTTTTCGAATTAATCGAATTATCCGATTTATAAAATTTTTGGCCGAATTTAACCGAATTATATAATGGGTAATGGTTGGATAGTGAGAAAAAATGTTTGGAGGTTAAGAGAGAACAACGAAAATAAGAGAAGAGAATATATTAGATTTAGAATTTTTTTATAAAATATGAAAATAAAAGGGAGAATTAGAAATATAAAATGATAATGGTTTATATTTCGGGTAAATAGGCTAATTTGGCCAAAATTCATCTTACCCTAATTAATCTGAATTATCCAAATTTTTAATAACTCTTAACCAAATTACCCGATTAATATTTTTTTACTGAACCGAATTTTCCGTATTACTCGATTATTCGAATAATTTTGCTCACTCCTATATATGATAAATATAATTGGTTCATTCGGAGTGGGTATTGTTAGAATACAAGCATTTATGACCTAATAAGTTTTCTAGTAAAATGTACTAGGACCACTAGGTTATTACGTATAAAGCATTATATAAGAGTAGGAGACATAGAGTTGAGAGCTTTTTTCCTTTTATCAAACCCTAGTTAAGCATAGAGAAACGCGCATTAAAGGATTATTTTCTTCTCAATATTAGAGAGCGATCGAGACAATGTTTTGAGATCATATGATGCGGAATTGATCAAGAAAGGCTATAATAATGGTAAGACTTTTCTCTGTCCAAATAAGAATCTTTTATTTAGAATACAAGTAATTGATTAATTTGTGCATTTATGTGATTGAGATTTGTAGCAAGTTAATCACGTAGAAAGATATCGGAATGAGTGAGATTGTTCCTTGACACTATAAGGTAATGATAAAATATTTCTTCCTATGGTGTGAAATTGGATTTGGGTTGATATTAGAATAATTGATAGAATTAAGAATATACATTATTGTAACTATAAAGTGTGTATATTTATGTTATATGTCCATATCAATGGATCCGTGTCATTAATTTTATATATTGTTATTATAATCATAGAGGTAGTAATAAGTAATAGTAATATTTGTTGTGTATATATAGACTATAGTCAATATATATAAAAATAAAGTTTTGAGTAATTGATTATGCTTAGAAATCAATGTCATTGATTATCGCTTTAGATGTGTTAAATGTAAAGAAGAGAGAAGTTGTTATTAGTATGTCATATTAAATAAATATTATAAATTTGTGAAAATAAGCTTCCCGGTATGTACTACAAGGAAGCAGGCAAAATTGAATCAGCTTCCCTGTGTATAATACCAGGAAGCTGAAATTAGCTTCCCGGTACTACACACCGAGAAGCAAGCTTGAATTTTGCCTGCTTCCTGATGTGTAATACCAGGAAGACAAATTTTGCTTCCCGGTATTACACACCAGGAAGCAGGCGAAATTCAAGCCCGTTTCCCAGTACTATACATCGGGAAGCGGGCTTGAATTTTGCATGCTTCTTGGTGTGTAACACCGGGAAGCTACTGGATATATTTTTTTGTATTGAAGGGTAAAATGGTCATTTTGGTATATTTTTTGCAAAAAAAAAATTGAAAAAGTTTAGTTTTGTAAAAATTTTAATGTTGGTCTAAAAATATAATTTTTTTTAATAAAAAAGTCTAAAAGTGCAAATCACCCTATAGATTTAGAATGAGATAAAAAAATTATTCAGTTTATTCCTAAGTTTAATTAAAATTATTCTGTGTCATATTTGTCATTGTTTCCATCAAATAATTTAAGAATTTTTTAGGTAAGTATTTCTATACTTATGGAGTCTTTTAAAGTAGCTTTAAAATTTTGATTGTTATGCATGATCTAGAGAGCATGATATCTTTTAATTTATTTTTGTTATTACCAAAACCTTTAGTTTGTTTCATAAGTTGTTAGTTTGTTAATTTGAAAGGATATAGGCAGCATTGTAATGAGACAATGATAAATATTTTAGAATTGCGCTAAGTGTCATTCCCCTTTTGACTATGAGGGGTGGTAAGCATCCAGAATGGCACAAGGTGCCACATACTTTCAATAGTTGCAAAGCTCAGAAGAATGGATCCCAGAAGTATCCACTAATTTTGTTTAAACTATTTGTTTTAGAAAATAACATGTAGGATAGAAGATTCATGAGTTTTCTTACATGTTTTAGGTAAAGTAGTAGTGGAGCATTGACTGAAAGCGGATGGCTTATAGGGGTGGCTTTGGTATTCGAATAGGATGTTACCTATTTTATTATATTATATTAGTATACTAAATAATCTACTATGTAGCACCCAAAGTCCCACCCCAACGGAAGGGACGCGGAGTACGGGTGTCACATGCAGAATGGACGAACAGACAGATATAGAATATTATACATACAGAGCGGATACATAAATATAAAACAATACTAAAAAGATTCCCATTAATAAAAGCTTATCAAAACTGAAAATCCAAATATAAGTTCTAATGAAAATAAATCAAACATAAATATTCAAATTGTCTAATTGGAAATCAAATCCCAAAAATGTTATGCAACGACTACAATTCCAAAGTCTGAAACTAAGTCTAAAATCCAAAACAAAAGTAAGAAAACAAACTATAAAAGTAGATGCCAGATGATGACTGATGCTGATATGAGTGTAATATCCTACTACTCCATCTGACTGTTTGAACTCAACAATTTCCATCCCAAATTGGTTCAAAACATACAAAATAAAAATGAAAGCCACGAAGGGTTAGACTATCAATGTCTAGTTAGTAGGCCAATGCGCAACAACCACAAACAGGATGCGTCTTATATTAGCAAAATAACATGTCACACAACTTATGGAGATTAGTTTACAAACATGGGATTACAGATATAGGCAAACGAGCTGATTAAGAACCCAAATTATTCTTATATTAATCCTCTTAATGTGATCTAGGATAAGTGATTACAAGTTATTGTAATTACCATTCAAAAGTAGGATTTAAAGTTAATAAATTATCTCAAATCAGTGTCCGACACCGTACTATTTGTTCGGTACCCAGTTCAGTAATGATTTCTATCAAAGAGGAATTCTCTGCTTTACCGAATTGTAATTCGGTAAAGAATTTGGTCAAAACCATTTATTCAAGTTCTACAGTTTAATTAAGTTCGGTAGGCAGTTAGGTAAGAGTTATTACTTAAGTTTCTAATCTGAATTAAGTGACAATTAAGTTATAAGCTCGGTTATCAATTCGGCCAGAAGGTGTTTTTATAGGTCCCATGGCTCACCAAAATGACTGTTCAGTAAGTAGCTCAGCTAGAGACCAGTTTGTCTACTAAGTTTAAATTTAAGCGACAGTTCGGTTACCAATTCGATCATAGCCACTGTACATGTTTTCAGCCTATTTTGATTATGATTTTCGCTATTCAAGGCTCTAAACCTAAACTTAGGTCTATTCTGATTGCCTAAGGCCAATTAGTAGTTAAATCATTGCTACCCAAAGGTTAGAACTCAAGTAATAAAGCATCAAACAGAGATCAAAACAGCTCATGACAACATACAGAAATAAAGTAACCATCAAACCAAACTTTAACAGAGTTCAGATTTTCATATTATGATCAAGTGATTAACTTACCAGGCCTGTCCTTAACTTAAATACAAAAATCGGGAACAGAAATAGAGATAGGGTAAAACCCTCAGAGGTGGATCAAATATCCTAAAAATGATGTCATCACATCCAGACATGAGCAAAGCTCCAGAATGATGTCGTCGCATTCAGAAATAAGTCGGCTACAAGGCCTAATACGCTTTCACGCATCAATGTATACATCTAGTTTTCCCTACAACATGCCGGTCTTATCGTATTAACCTAGGACATGACTTATTACAGATTACAGAATTTATATTTCCAATTTAAGAGTCAGTTATGAATACCAATTCACGTAACCACATTAAAGCAGCAGAGTTAATAGATAGCCACAAAATTCACAGAATCAAACAGACAATGTACAGATACAATTCAGCCCCAATTAATTCATACTCAAATGCAGCAAGAATATAATAATCCAATCTTATTTCAGATTTTAGCTTATAATAATTTATTTAATTTCACATACAACGAAGCAGATAGAAACATACAATCGTGGGGTATAACCATGACTACTAACCTTTATCGCTAATCCAGAACACACCAAATCGCTCTGATTGACGATCCCCGATTTGATCTAAATCAAATTAAGAATAAAACAAACCTAAATTCAGAAAGTTAGGGTTTACAATTAAGCAGCGATTAAAAACCCAAATTAAGTCCAAAATATATAGATTAAACACATAGGTTTCAAAACCCAAATCAATTGAATTCAAAACCCTCAAATCGGAAACCCTAATTATGAAGAAATCCCCAAATCAAAATTAAAGCAGTTTAATAACAAAAGAAATTGAAATCAATACATGGAACAAAAGAAACCAAAACCCCAATTTGAAATCTTGAAGAACGGAGTTTATAAATCTGTTACTAAGGTGCTAGTTGGGAGAAAAATTTGAGAGAACACTTGAATGGATTTTTAGACTTGTGAAAAGTGATTTCTAAAACCTAATTTTCCATTATATATTAATGACAAATATTATCATAAACCCACAAATTTCCAATTAACTTTAGTTTGACCCAAACTAAGAAATAATTACAAAATACATCAAATTTCCATTTTGTTTTTAAAACTAACCCAAAAGTCAAATTAGTCAAAACTTATGGTCAAACCGAAAAGCGAATATTTTTTTAAAATACTCATTTTACCCTTAAACGAAAAATAAGATAAAAATTAAATAAAATACAAATAATGAAAAATAAATTTCCAAAATACGAAAACGAATAGCCCCAACTTACAGACGTGACATATTAGTACTAGTTCTGTTTATAGATTTTAAGGGTTTTATTATAATTGTGTTGAGATTTCTTATATAGATGAATATTTAGTTCATGAATGATAATAATATTGAGTTTTTTTTTTTTTCTTTTTTATATTTGAATCAAAACTTGTTTGAAGCACACTTGGTTGTGTGATTTGGTGTAGTAAGCTTAGGGCTTGTATGTGTTTGTTAGTAGACTCACAACAACACTAAAATGTAGTATCGTGGAATGATTGTTATATTAATAGTTAATAGTAGTTTTAATAACTTTAGAAAAGTGGGTTATTTCACTCTTACTCGCATTAAATTTGTTCATCCTCCAAGAACTTGTAATTCCTTTACTCCAAGAACTTGTAATTCCTTTGCTGGTACTTCAACAAAACAGGGTGTTTGACATACTCAGTAATTTTGTTCCCCGGACTCACCAATCTTTTTCAAAAAAAAAAAAATTGTGTTATAAAAAAATCTAAATATTTCAAAATTAAACTTAATTTATTCGAAATAGTACAAGCATGATGACATTTTTAAAAGTTTAATTAAGGTTTTGAAACTTATATAATTACGATGCATTCATCAGATCGTTACAATAAGACATTTCTAAAAATATATTAATATGCGGGCTTTTTACGGCACATCAACCAGCAAAAAGATGTTTCAAATAAAAATTAGACTTTAATGATTTACAATTTTAAATTAATTTTTATTTATAAATTTTTTATTTTAAAAGATTAAATAGACAATTTGATTTTTTTAAAAAATATTTTTTGATTGAAATTTTATTAAATTGTTAAAATATCTGTATTTAAAATTCTATCTTATATATTATTGGTATATATAATTTAAATATATTATTAAATTCAAAAATTTTGCTTTCATTTCCTATATATTAGATAAACTATATCAGATAAACTTGAAAGGTATAATATTAGTATAATATTTTTTATTTTATTTTCTAAATAGAAATAGTTATGCAAAACCAAAATGGCAGCTTTACAAGCAAATATTGAATTCCATGAGTAATAATAAAGTATAAATAAATAAATAAAATTGATGAGGTTTTATTTAAACAGAAATAGAACTTGTAATCTATATTATGCAAAGTTGAAAATGAAACATGTTTCTATTCATAGTAAAAATAAAAGGGTTGAAAAGACAAGTGAAATCTTCTCCAAACCTAATAAATTAAAATTCCAATTCCAATTCCAATTCCATTTGAGAAGAGGAGAGATTCCAATAAGAGACCTATACATATTCTATAAAGAGATATGGAGGAAAGCAAAAGTCTCTTTTGTATTTTAAATACCAAATTGAGACAAAATAATAGTATATATTGTTAACTCTAATCCAACTTGGATTTCATTAGTACAAGAACATTATAATTGTCCATACAACTGTGTATCTTGCCTAACCTGAAATTGACTCTGTTTATTTATCTTTTCTTTTTCACTGAATCAAAACTATGTAGAATAAAGGGAGAATCGAAACTTTAATCAATGTCATGGATTTTACAGCATAACTTCATTGCTTTTGATAAAACTATTCTAAAATTTTTCTAATAAAATTAAATATTCTCTATTAGGTAAAAGTTAAAGGTCTAAATCAAAATTTCTAAACATCAAAACACAGTATCAATAACTTTTTTTCCTTTCTAACACCTGCATTTTTTAGGTATCATTTTCACCCAATTCATTATATTTAATAAATGAGTTGACTTAATGTTTATTTTAAAATTTTAAATATAATTTTTTTAAATAATAAAAATTTATTATAAATTATAATTTAAATTTTTATATACATAATTTATTTAATAATTTAATTTAATTATGATATATGTAATATTGAATTATATTTAACTAAAAATAAATTATATTATAAATTATATATTTAAAGGACCACTTTAAACTCGATTCAAATTCATAATAAATGAATTCACATTCTGTTCCATCAAACTAAATTATCACATCTATTCACTGGTATTATAGAGTACAAACAAATATTTATTATTCATCCGAGCCATTTTTTTTTTATGTGTAATTATCTATTAACAATATAACAGTTTTACTAATTTACTTTTTCAATAGGGACTCAGCAATTTCAATATTCTTCTACAAATATTTTTCTACAAATAGATAAATAAAATACTGATATTAAAAATACAGATGTTTTAGGAAAATTATTAGCTTAAAATCAATCAATCAATTACAAATTTTATGTATAAATTCTCTCCTATTTGTGGGAGGTTTTACAGTGTTGGTACGGCTAGTTTTCACCGTCTAAATTTAATTTTGAATCTATCAAATATATTTAATTATTAATAATTAGAATTTTAAATCACTTATAATATTTTAATTATTTACATTTTATTTTTATAATTTCATTATATATAATTTTCTCCTTTCTTATTTTTTCTAAATTATATTTTATATTCTCTCGTAGTTTAACTCTTTTTTTTTCTAATATTTTAAAAAATTTATTACAAATTCTATTTTTTTTATTATAAGCTTTCAACTAATTTTAATAATATAACAAATATGATTAAAATATTATTGTTTGAAGTATATACATTTTAAACAATAATTATTTTATTTATTTTCTAAAATTATTTTTAATGTATTTCGATATTAACAAAATTGTATATTAATATTATATTCAAATCCACTAACAATATTTTAACATTTTAACGTCAATATCCACATTGAGTAATTTTGGAGTGAGTAATTTTGGGGTGAGCATGAGTACTATTAACAATGATATTAAAAATTAGTGAAGATAATTAATATTCAGTCCATATTTTTTAAGAGTAATGTTTATTTTAATTTATAAAATTCGATATTTTAAAAAAAATAAATAAATATGTTCATATATTGATGGTCGGAAACAGACAGCGAAACGACGGAAACAGATGGTTGGGAAATTCAGTAACCACGGAACCATGCACTTAATATGCTCCATAATTTATATTATTAAATTTTTTATTATATTATATTTTAAATTTTAATAATTTAAAATTTTTATTTATAAAATAAATATTATCAGATTATAAAAAAAAAATTAATATTTTTAAAATTTTAAAATAGAACTCATATATATTTCTTTAAAAATCTATACAAATATAGAAATAAAATAATTTTAAAAACGTTTAAATATTCAATAAATAAAATATGGAAAATCTTGTATAAACTTAAACATGCATATTTGTTAAATATTGACAAGTTAGATTTTTTATTTTTTAATCTCCATAATAATAGCCATCTATACAAAAGTAAATATATTTTTTCATCTATTAAATTATTTAAACAATTTTAAAAGAGATTATTAAATTTATGGGTTATAGATTGAGCTGGGGGTGTGCCTTTCAAAATCCACCAATCAAAGCTTGAAACATCACAACTTATCAAACCATAAACAAACACTAATTGTAATTAAATTAAAAAAAAAAAAAAAAAGTTGTACTATCTTATTGGGAATGTGATTCGATACGCATGTGAGTTTGAATTATTTAATTATACAAATTCTATCCATAAATATATCTGATTGGCTTTGCATGATGAGGTCACTTTTCACTCTTGTCTTCTCTTTCATACGAAGAGCCAAAATGCCATTATCATCTCATTCAATTTAATTAATAATTTAATGTCTCTGTTACCAATTTTTATTTTTAATTTATAGATTAGTTTGCTTCTAGAGGAACATGTAGAGGCACATATATTTTTAATTGTTGAGATTAATTAGGAGACACCACCACCCATTGGATTTGTCTTTTAAAAATATGATTTTGGCTATTTATTTATTTTGGTCGGACAGAAGGTGGTTGATTCTGTTTGGAAAAAAAATCAATTTATTCATGAATTTTAATTACGAACATCACATAATTGTTAATACTAACTTAATGAGGCATTATTTTGATAATAAGATGAGAATTCCAATAAAGCTATAAAGATTAAATAATATCTAGTTTAAATAAAGAATAATTAATTAAATTCAAATATAAATAAAAATACGCGATTGGAATTATTATCATGTAAAAAAAATATTGAAATCAATTATGTAAAGTTTGGAGCACATGCATTTGGAGATATTCCATTGTTTAGAATATTGATTTTTAATGTCCATAAGTGAAAAAAAATCTCCGTAAATTTAAATATCTAAAGAAATAATAAATACATAAAAATATAAAAATATATGTAAGTTTTAATGGATATATATATATATATAATATTTTTCTTCAATAATTATATATATTATTCTATAAGTTAGTATTATTAGTTTTAAAATATTATATTTTGAGAATAACTTTAGTAGATTAAGAGTTCTTCTATTAAACATATTGCTATTTTAAAAATTTTTAGAAATTTGACCAAAATAAAAAAATTAGTTTCCGAAAGTAATTAATTTGATCAATAGCATTTTGAGAAGATGATTTGATCCAGGAAATTAGTTTTTAAAACACTAAAACTACAAGTATGTGAAAATTTTTGAAATTAGAATTTTATTTAAAATGTCAAATTATATCATTTTTAATTAAAATTATATTTATTATATTAATAAAATTAAAAATATTTTTAACAATATTTTATTCTTTCTGTATTATTTTTTCATAATATTTAATTATTATAACTTTTTATAATATTTTTTTTTAGTACTGTAGTATGCATTGTTATTTTTTTTATTATCAATTTAATCAGATATAAAAATAGTAAATATTATTAAAATAAATACTTATTAGTATTAATAAGTATTAAAATATTTAAAGCATATTATGTATTTGAATGTAGTAAGGCAATATAAGTGTCATGAATGATTATTTTAATAGAGATTATTTATGTCGTTTTACACTTGAAACCGTTAATAATAATATTATTATTGAATAGTTAATTGTCAAAAATTTGTATCATCAATTCGCTACTTGCTAATAGTTGGTCACACCACTGATGTAATCAGTTGACGGGTATTGAAACTGCCAAAGTTAACTATTTTTGTAGTGTGTAGTAAATGACAATCGTGTCGAACCATAAGAGAATAAACTAAAAATTCTAATTTGCTATTCAACTAGGTTTATAGAATAAAGTAAACTGGGGGAAGGAGGTAGGAATAGATTCAATTAAATTAAATTACTAATAAAAATAAAGATTGAGTTTGACCGTATATAAAATCAATCTAGTAAAGTTTTTTATTCAATTGTTGTGTTGATCATTGAAACAACAGATTAACTATGTTGATTAACAAGTCTAGTTATAGTAATTAACGTCGCGTCTAATTACCTAATCATTCCTTACATCTTGGACTGACCAAACACGCACCTTCTAATAAGTCTTTAACCTAATAGTAACCCTGACACGTACCTGATAAGTTTAACTTGAAACTGCTTTAAAAGTAGAACGACCCAGACTCTTACCAACAAATCAATAAACATGTTTATTTAAATAAGATTATTCAGACTCACAGTTAGACCTAGTCATAGGGTCGGGGACTCTCCCGTTCCGACCCGACCCGACCCTCAAAATAAGGGACTCTGTATATTGTAGGGTTGGATTAGGATCAATATTTTGACCCTCTTAGCCCGACCCAACCCTATAATATTAAATTTAGCTACATAAATTAAAGTTTATATTTTATAAAATCTATATTAAATCCTAAGTCTAAAAATTTTCTTTATATTTGATAAATTTTTGACTTATTTTTATTTGTTTGTTAGATTAATTTTTTTCTTGGGAAATTGCCAAAAAACCTCCTAAGGTTTAGGTTTTTAGTCATTTTACCATCAACGTTTGATAATTAGCTAAAAAACCTCCTCGGTTAGATTTTGGATGGAAAAATGTAAAACGACCAAAATATCCTTATGTTATGTTTTTTAAAAAATGTTAAAAAACCTCCTAATGTTTGTCTTTTTCTCCAATTTACCTCCTGTATTTGAATTCACTTATTTTAACTCATATTAAAATTGGATTCGCTCTAAATTGGATCGAAATTTACCCGTCCACTATATAAATAATTCTAATTTGTCCAAAATTTTTGAGCTGGTTGATTTCACCTATCTGATTCGCTCTATGTCTCTAAAAATCTAACTAGTTTAAAAAATATTTATTATTTTATATATATATATATATTACTCTATAAATAAAAGTAACTATGCATATATATTTACTTATTATATTGATTGAATTTAATTATGTAGTAGAATTAATATTATATAATTTAATTATATAATAAAATTTATTAGGCGTAAAAAATTAAATAATTAAATATAATACTTGTTAATTTAATAGGTATCATACAACATATATATATATATAACTATTTTATTTTTTAAAAAATAAATCGTCATTCCGGGCCATGGCCATATCTATCTTTTAAAGTTATGGTTAATTTAATTTAATAGGAATTTTTTTAGTTAATTTTAAAGTATTAAGGAGGTAGAGAATATATTTTTCAAATATAGGTGGTGAAATAGTGAAATAATCAAACATTAGGAGGTTTTTAAATACCTTTTCTTTTATTTGTTTAAAATTACAAAATTACTCCTATAGTCAAACCGGTCAACCGTTTAAAGTAACGGTTTCCATCCACGAGGAGGCTTTTTAGTTAATTTTGTAAGGTTAAGGAGGTATTTTGGATAATTTTGGAACGTAGGTGGTAAAATGGCGAAAAACATAAACCTTAGGAGGTTTTTTAGCAATTCCCTTTTTTCTTTATAGTGGGTAGTTAAACTTTAATTGATGAATTATATTTTTTTATAAATTTTATTAAATACTAATATATTAGAGTGAGGGCTGACCTGAGGCCCGCCCTATCCATTCAAGGCTAGGGTGAGGGTCAGACCCTCCCTATTTTAGTACAGGGCCGGGTCGGGTTAGAGTCAACAAAATTTGGCTAGCCACGCCACTTGGCCTGACCCCTAATCCAGCCCGATCCGATCCTAATTTTGATCAGGTCTACTCATAGTATAACGCATTATATTGGTTGCCACATGTGTATCTAATTAAACTATTACTTGTATTTAATTTTCATGCCTAATATTACACTAATTTACTTATTCAATTAACGGACCTAAATTACTCAATAAGTAAATTAATATAATCGACCAAAATCCATTAAGTCATCGAATGAATAAATACTAATCAACACCAACCAAAATTATTCTCACACCATATAGCAATGAATTATGTACTTTACTGAGGCTTAACTTGTTATGAGCATAATAAGAATTATCACCTTATTATTAAATATAAAATAAAATAATAAAAAAGAGAAAATAAAAATTAAACTCTGATGCAGAAAGCTTTCCCTCATCCAACAAAATTCAAGATTCTCTCTATTGTTCCCTTCCTAAGCAATAAATCCAAAAGATAAAATTCAAAAAAAGCACAGAGATGTGGAATATGAAAATTTGCATCCACAAAATCCTCAATTTCTAAACAAAAATAGAAATTTGAAAATTAAAAAGTCTTCTAATCTTTACGTGCTTGACTCAATTTCCATAGTAGAAAACATTGACTTGTGTTAGAAATTGTCTCCTTACCCTTATAATCTTCAATTTTGCAAACTTACCTCAAATTTGTAAAAAATAGCAAAAAGAGACAATTAAGTATCAATTATCACAAAACAATCCAAATTTCACATACAAACATGGCACAAATGTAACACATTATGTGCTCTGTCAAGTATGTTTGGCATTAACTGTTACATTAGATGTTGAGTTTGCGGTTGAAGTAGTGACTAGCCGTTAACTATTAAATTAGATGTTGAAGTAGCGGTTTGAAATGAGTGTTTAGTAATAACAATTAGACGTTGAAGTAGTTGTTTGAAATGAGTGTTTGATAATAATAATTAGATGTTGAAGTAGTTATTAGATGTAAAATGACGTATAAAAAAAAAAAAGACAATGTACTATTTTCTAACTTATAGTATAATTTATTTAATTTATTTAATGGTAATATTCATTTTTAAATAATTTTTTGCGAATATTTTTAAATTTAAAATCTATGACAGTGTAGTTATTAACTAATTAAAAATTAAAATATAAACTAATTAAAAAATATTTTAAAATTTTGAATCACACTTAATAAACAAAAATAATATTAAAATTAATATCCTTTAATGCAAATAGGAGCTTTTAATATTAATTGCATTTTGATAACACTCATAATTTGATGAGGATAAAATATGAGTTTTTTTTATTAGCGATTTGTACACAGCTACTTCAAGTAGTTGCATGAAAATCGCTGATTAAAATTTAATTGCTAATAAGAAAAAATTATCCACAGTTGAATTATCAAATAAATATAATCACTACCTAATAATTTACCTACTAAACACACACGTAATTCGCCAATTGTTAATCGTTATTATAATCTGCCAACCGTTAACCGCTAATAGCTAATTATCAAACATGTAATGACAAACCCTCTGGTAGAACCATAGGATAGGAGTTTGATGCTACACACTCAATGCACACTCAATGCAGTATCTATAACCTATAACAGTTTATAAGTGTAAAACCAGTTCACTTATACAAACCTGAATCAATTATTAGTTGATCAAATACATCCCAACATCTCAATATCCAAAAAGCAATAACAGCCCCAAAGTGTTTACAAGTTCCAATATCCAGCAATAGCAAAATACTAATTCAAATACGGAATCCAAAGTTTAAAGAAAAATTCAGAATATAACTAAATGGTAAAATAGTAAAAGATGAACATGCTGATGCGCCGTGAAATGAAACAGCACCTAGTCCATCGATGTACCTATACTCAACCTGGGGTTTTAATCACAGATTACAAAGTAGAAAGAAAGAGATAAAAGCAACGTTAGACTATAGAATAGTCTAAGTTAATAGCTTAAGTTCCAACATCCACATGCAATGCCCTAGACTCGGCTCTAATCATGGGATCACACAATGCAGTCTTTACGGATTCCCTAGAATTTGCTAAAGCAAACAACATATCAAACAATCCTACCAACCGGCCAGTTATTGATTTAAGTGATTAACCACAAGCATTCATCAATTTTGTTCTTATTTCCAATTTTCTTAAGTTGCTATCAAGCGGTTCTAGTCTAAATGATGTTATGCCGGCCAGCGAAATACAAGCCGCGTGCACACGACGGTTCCGCTAGCCGGTTAGAAGATGGGGTCGAGGGGAGCCGCCCTAGGAAGAAAAACTTTCATTGATAGGTTCTGTGATAGTTTCGACTCAATTTTTCAGATTTTTTTTCCAGTTTTTAGCCTGTTCAATTCCTAGCATAAACTACTCAATTTCTTAAGCAAAACAGTAGCAACTCAGCAGATTATATGACCACTTCATTAAGTGCAAATTCAACATACAAACAGTATAATTACCAACTTATATAACAGCTCAGATTATTCAACACAACAGCCACAAATCAGACCAAAACAACACTCTCAACCCAGCAGTTAACTATATTTCAGTTTAACCAAAGTATTGCCCAAAGTAGCTAGTTAGTGAAAACGAGAAACATTAGAGTAAAAAAGATGGCCAAAATCCATCAATAGTAATCAGTATCTGTATGGCCAAAGCCGAGCAGTTTCAATATCAGTATTGGTACTTCAAGCTGCTTATTCCCGTGTGAGGATCATCTATCCCTAGTCATGCCATAGATTCTACCAAGTAGCTATCCTAAGGGCAATATTTCGATCCAATTATTTAGTTTCCAGTTCACCTTCCAGGTTTCAATCCTGTTATCTATTTTACCGGTTATTATACTGGTTTTTGTTAACAACTCAACGTATAGTATCTACACAGACAGATTCAGGTACAAGCAATATAGTATACAGAAGAATCATGCAACAATAAAAAATAATACACTAAAAAATCTATTGGACTCAAAACCACCACTAACTATAGATGCGCAGAGCACAGTGAAATCAGTCCGCTACTCCTCTGCCCGACTAGTTTCTTCGTCTTGACCTTCTGCAGCACGAACTAGGTGTTACATATAACCCTAACCCAAAAAGATTAAACCCTCAATCAAACTGACAGAACCCTAAACCCTCTATTTTGCACCTTATCCAGAATAACGTGTCTTATCGTGGGATTACCAGTTCGCTCCAACCAAAATCAACACCACAAAACCTGTTCATACACTCTACTTATCAGTCGTAAACTACGAAAGCAACAGGAAATTCATATGAACAGCGACGAGACTTACCAAAATCATTCTAATATCTAGCCGGACTCCTCATCGATGGAACCCCTAATCTGCCGAGACCTAACATAGAAGAATCCAAACGATTAGAACCCCAAAAACCAAATAGAACAACACCGAATCTAGGGAGGGAGAGACGAGACTTACAAAGGTTTAACTCGAATTGTGGCCAAGAACCTCAACTTGAAACCCTAGTAACCCCAATCTGAATTCCCTACGAAAACTCACTCTAAGACACTCAAAAACGTGATAGAGGGAATTATGACGAATTCTAGGTTAACTTAGGTGTATATACTATGCCAAAATCAGAATACCCCCCATAAACTTAAAAAATTATGAAATTGACTCTAGAACATCAAATATACTAATAACACCCCTAAGGAGATCGAAATATAACGACCCTACTACTAAGCCCGAAAACCCTCCGTTACAAAATATGTCCAAATCACCAGTACAATATTAAATATTAATTTTATTAAAATAAAAAATAATATTGAGGAAAAAATGTTAAATTTGAAAAACCACACAAATTTTAGGTATTATCAATTTTACCACAATATTTTAATAAATATATATATTTTCGTACAAATTTTAGAAAAATAGTAACATAACTAAGTAGATCTTATAGTATCCAAAATAGTGGACTGTTTGAGTTCTGTTTCCAACACATCAACATCAACAATACCATAATCCGAAACCAGTTAGAGTTGGTTGTGTACAAAACCTTTAACAATTAACCTCAATAAAACTAAAAAAATAGTTAGTACAAGCGTTAGAAGCTTTTGTCAACATAAATTTTACATTTTCGCTCAAGCTTTTTATGCACTAAATCGACTTCAGTATCTAAGGCACCTAAATCCAGCAATTATCTCATTTAAGTAGATTTAGGTATTCTTCAGCCCCTCTTGACCCACTCGACCAACAAATTTTCACATTCACGCACGGCAGTTTGAGAAGATCTCCTTAAAACATGCCCAAACCACCTGAGTCTACATTGCCCTTACTTTTTCACTAACATCTGCCACGTGGACTTTTTGTCTAATATGCTTATTTATAAATTTGTCCAACATATCCACACCTCTTAACATTCTCATCTCCACCACATTCATTTTATGGAGATGTAGTCCGCTAGATGCCCAACATTCGCTACCGTATAGAATTGCTGGCCGAACAACTGTCCTATAACCTAACTTTTACCTTAAGCCTTTATTTGTTTTTAGGTGTGAAATGGGATTGTATTGTATTGAATTGGTAACTTTTTATTTGTTTCAATTTTAAAGTTATGGTTCATGGGATTGTATTGTGTTGTATGGTTCTTTTTCCAACCACCAATTTGGTGGGGAGGCATGGTTTTTCTCATCTAAACTTTCAACATGCTCTCATTTATTTATAATACAATACCATACAAACCAATATATCCCAAATATGAAAAAAGTGAATTCTATACCACACAACACAATTCTATACAATGCCATACATAAATGAACGATAGAATTTTCTATCCAAACAAAGCGTAAGTGGTTTTTTCTTATCGCAGAGAACCCTTGCTACCCCTTCCACTTCATCCATTCAACTTAGATTTTGTGCGTCACATCATCATCCAATCACTCGTCATTCTGGAACACAGAATCAAGATACTTAAATTGTTTGGTGCTAGGATTGAAACCCCATCTAACTTCACATTTTGTTCTTCTTATTCTTAAGACTAAACTGATAGTGCATATATTTCGTTTCACTCTTGCTTAACTTAAAACTCTTATCTTCAAAAGTTTTTCTTCACATTTCCAACTTATGATTAACTCCCACACTAATTTCATCAATAAGCACTAGTTCCATGTCAAACACAAGTTTTTAAAAAATATTTTATTTCTATAAGATTATTACTTTCTCACTCTTCTCTTTTTATCTCATGCATTTGAAGTGGGATTACGAACACTTTATTTCAGCCTACATGTAAACTTTACTTTCTCATTATTTTTCATATATTTTTAATTTATTTATTTTCATCTTTTAAAATTTCAAAAAATTTATTACAAATTTTATTCTTGATATAACAATAAATATGAAGGTAGAAGTGTCTTTCCTATTGCCAATGCTCTTATTATTAAGAAAAATCGATCATGGGTAGTCGGACCAAATGAAAAACCAGAAACACTTAATTTTTTTAATTAATTTTACTCCGTCCCGATATATCATTGCTATTAAAGTTATTTTTTAAAAAATTCGACCAAAATCTAAAAATCCATTTAACCTTTATATCAAATAGTAGAAAAATTATTTATTTATTTTTAAAAGAGTGTTCTAAAATTAATAATATTATAGGCTTCACAACTATAAAAAAAAAATAAAGTAAGTTTTTTAAATATAAATTAATTAAATAATATTATAAATTTATGAGTCGATCATATATATATATATATATTTAATAATATTCCAAATTTTACAACATTAACCACCACTCCACTATATTTTTATCCAATCTTTATCCACAGAAAGATTAAAAAAATATTATATTAATTCATTTAAGAATTTGAAAATTTATTTTTGAAAAATAAAAGTTGTTTGATTCCTACTTATTACCCGAACTCTGTATATTTTCAGCAAGGAGATCACCACACATTTCAGCTACGTACGTACAGATCACAGAGAAGAAAGCGCGTGATTTCACGCGCAACAACACACGACGACCAGAACATGTTTAATAACAGGAGGATCCGATCAGACGCTCTGAGGTACCGCGTAAGGTTCAGTTGCTGCAATACCACGTGCACCGGATGGTGAGTGCGTAGGATAAGATGAAGGAGTGGAAAAAGAAAGAGATCCAATCTGGTGCGCACATTAGTGATGATGATAGTGGAAGGATGACGAGAAACAACAAACAAAAAGAAATACTACATTACAATACAATACAATACATTTATTTCTATTACATCACCAACTCCAGAGAAATTATGTTGACATTATTGTCATTTTTCTCTTAATAATATTGTCCCAAAAAACCTGTTTCGTTTAGTATGAGCTCGGTCTCTCTAAAATACTACAGAAATAAATAAATTAAGATTTTACCATCTTTTTAATTATTATTCCATTATATTTAATATTGAGTGTATGCATATTGGTTAAATTAAAATCAACCAAGGGTATAGAAATTAAATAGACAATGTCATCTATAATTAAAAGATTTTTATTTTTCATTTATTTTTATTTTAAAATTTACAAATTATGTTTTATAGTTATTGGTAATTGAAGTAATATTTGAAATTAAATACTAGCAAAGTATTTAGTATAATAAATAAATTGTAAAAAATTTAAAATTAAATTATGTTTTTTTTTTAAAATATAAAATTAAAATTAATATATATATATATATATAAATTTCTTACCATTTGTATATTATAATATCTATTTATAATTAAGGAATAACTATTTTATAGTTACCAAATATAAAAATAAAAAGAACCATAAAATTCATTTATCATTATCTTAAATTTAGACATATACATTAATATTTTGTTTATAATTTTAAATAAATAATAAATACAACATAAATAATATAAACTATAGCTCAAAAATATATATTATGTAGTTTTCTTTTTTCTATATATATATATATATATATTATATTTCTAATGAAGAAAATTAAACACAATATTATAATATTTAAAATAATAATTATTTTAATTTAAATATTTAAAATTTTAGTTCAAATAGTTTTTTTAATTAAATACTACTTATGGTATTTTATCATTTAAAATTTATTTAAAAAGTTTAAAATTTATTAAGAAATCTACTTTAATTTTTAGTTATCATTTTATATTTTATTATCAATTATTTATATTTAAATATATTTACAATATATTTTATTTATATTTATATTTTCAAAATTTAAATCAGAATAACAAAATTTTTATAATTATTTAATTTTCATATTCAACTAAAATAATATAACATTTACAGTAAAATATTTTAATCTTAATAAAATCAAATACTATCTAAATTGATTTAATAAACATTAAATTTAATAAATTTTAAGAGTTTTTAAAATTGTGAGATTAAAGATGAAAATATTTATATATATATATATATAAAATTATATATAAGTATAGTTTTAAGAATGTGGAAAAAACTAATTATAAAAATAAAATTACATATTTTTTAAACTATTAAAATTAAAAATAAATAGTTGATGGACGTCAATTTTAATATATTATTATTTTTTAAAAAATTATTCTAATTTGTCATTTATATTAATATGAGTTTATTCATTTTTTAAATATATATAATGGAACAATTAATTAAAAAATAAAATACATAAAAATAAAAAATAATATTCAAAATATAATTTATTTAATATGTATATATATATATATATATATAATATTTTTCATCTAGATTACAAATTAAATTTATCTTTACTTATATAAAGACACTAAACTTATATTTATGAAAACTAAACAAAATTAATAATTTTTTTTTATTATGTAAATTTTCATTAATAATTTCATATTTATTATTTATATGATTATTTTTTTTGTTATATATTTTTTTATAAATAATTTTATATTAAATATTATTATTATTTTTTTCAAAAGAGGCATCCTCCATTTATGATAGTAGGTCCGCCATGGACTATACCTATATGATAGGATTATTTTAGTATTTTATTTTATTATTTTTGTCTACATTATTTAGCGTAATTTTAAAAATCTTATAAAAATAATCTTTCAAAATTTTCGTTTTTCAAAAACGAACTAAATTGACCATTTTATGAAGATCTTTCACATTAATATGTGAAGATGTGAAGGTGGTGTGCGAATAGTATTTATAAAGGTGTGAAGATCTATTTTTGAAAATTAAAGTTTGGATGGCTCATAGGTAGAAAAAAAGTTTTATTGATTTAGTTTTGAATTTTTAATTTGCTTGTTCGATGTACTTTTCTCTAAAAATATTAAAAAATTTATAAATTAATTTAATTAAATTGAGAATCAACTTGGATTTTATTGATAATAAAAAAATTAAAATGAATTATTAAAACAAAAATTTAAATAATTAATTTTGTTAAAGATGAACATTTTAAATATACTATTATTATTATTAAAATTTAAACCATGAGGTAACTTTTTAAATCCATTTATCCTTTCCCCATTTATTATTTAATTCCTACATCTTCATGCAGGATGACCTGGAACCATATTCTTCAATTCTTTTGGGATAATGTAATTAGGTACTGTCAATTTTAGCTTAAATATTTAAACTTTGCGAAATTTGATATAAATATTCAAACTTGCAAATTATATTTTTATGTAGGTATTTTAATTTTGTAAAGTTTCCTATAAGCACTCCAATTTGAAAATTAAATCTTATATAACTACTCCAGTTTTATAATGTCCCGATTGCACCACATCAACTAAAGAATCTAAATAACTTATTATTTTCAAATTAGAGTATTTTTACGAAATCCATAAAATTGGAATACTTAATTGAAAATTTTACACAATTATTAATACCCACAGTTACATTATAAGGTAGCATAAAATAAAATCAGTAGATATGGCATGTTGCGATTTAACATTATAATTTTCATGTCCAGTGACTAAGCTTGTAAATGGTGGAAACCTAACAATATACCAATCTTCTATGACAATTGTAAAATAAAAAAGATAAATACATATTTTCCAAAAGTGTATGTAATCTTTGACTCTCTGTAGCAGACGATAAACCCGAAAACATATACTAATAATTTATGCTATGCCCACCCAAAAAAGAAAAAAACCAATGACAGAAGATTTGTTATGATAAAATCATAAATAATAATTGTGTGATGACATGAAGTTAAAAAAATGGAAGCAACTATTTGACGGTCTCTTTTAAGCTGTCGTGTTGTTCATTAGATTCTTCTTAGAAATGATGGGACTTGGAGCTTTGTCTCTCATAGACGAAGAGCAACAACAACAACAAGAGCAGATAGACTTACCGATTGGATTCAGAATTATCAAGTTTGTGGTCTGTTCTTCTGCTCTCAAAGCTTGAAGAAATTTAGCGGGAAAAGAAGTTAGTTAGTACTGTGTTCATCATAGTACATGTCACTTTGAATTCAAGGTCTGTGCTTTTAATGTTTTTTTGATCTTTTTGGTTGCAGTTTTAGATACCCTTTTGAGGTTTTTGCTGCTTGGTTGCTGAGAAAGTGAAGGGAATGAAGAAAGCTTTGTTCTTTTTTATCTTTGCTGTTGTTGTTTTTGTTCTGTAGGGTTTGTTGAAATCTTGATTTCTGTTGGATTTCATTTCATTTGAATGGATTTGTGTTGGTTTACTCGGTGTTTGTTGTTTGTTTGATTGTGCTGTTTTATATGGTTGACTTTTGAACTTCAAAGCTATCTGCTTTAATTATGCTTTTGTCTTGATTGGTTTTTGATTTGCTTGTTTAAGTAGTTTGTTTGTTTATCTCATGCTTTGGATCGTGTTTTTGGAGGTCTTTTGTGTGTGGAAAGGTTAATTTCCTTTAGTACTTTGGCTTGGCTTTTGTCTATGTAATTTCGGCTGATTTTCTCTGTTTGCTTTATCTAAAAGCAGTCAAAAGCATTGTAGTAGTGATAGTGTTTTTGATTATCTTGTTCTTCCTTTTGTGTCTGTAATTGGAAAGTGTACGAATTTGTCGAGGCGTTCTGCAGTCTACCTATCTTTCATCCTGCTAAAAATAGACGCCTAAGTGATCCCCTTATCTGATTTTCCTGGTTTCTTGTTCAATTGGAAACGTTAACCTGCTGTGAATATTTTGATCAAGTATTAGTTTCTGTCTCTTCCCAAGTTGTGGACTTTGTGCTTCTTCACCTACAACATTGATGATTGTTGTTCAGATAGTTCGGTTTATTTGGAGTTTCATGATTCGATCTTATTTTATCAAAGGTTAAAACTTTATCCTTGATTGCAAATCGTGTGTTCATGGTTTTGACATATGCTATAATGTCATTTTCGTATTAGTCTTCAGGCAATAAGGAATTTGAGTTATGGGATAGGTCCACCACTATCTTATAAAAGAGTCATGTAATAGTGAGCTCCAATAATGTTATTTACTTTGCTATTTGGACCTGATCTGGATTTTGAAACCTGAACAAAAAGATTGTTGTTGTTTACTATTTTCTTGCACTTGCCTACATACTTGTTTCTGGAAAGCATAATAGGTCCAGTCATTTTCTGCCTTATCGTCAAGTATTGTGCGATGAAAAGTTGAAACGTAAGCAATCAGGGAAGTAGAAAGTTACAAAAGTCTATTACTGTTCCTTCTTTACTTCCAGATTTTGTTTAGGCGGTGGTGTCGGGTAACTTTTATGATACCAATGCCAGCATTTTGAATTTAGCTTTGTGGAAAGTTGTATATTCCATTGTTAAGTTTGGTTAACTAAGTTTGGCTAACTATCAACAATGGAAGAATTTCCTGTTCTCTATAATATGAAAAAACTATAAATGAGTGGTTCTCTTTTGTCCTTGTCCATTTTTCATAAACAACGTAAGTACCATGAAATTGGTTTCGAATGAGAAAGCAATGTTTTGATTGATGTTGTAGAAGATCTACTGTATTAGTCTTTGCGTATTCCGTTGCCAGTTTCAAATTCATTTTTCATTTGAGCCTGGATGCCGTGATATGAATTTCACTGAGCTATCTTTTTGATCAGTTTGGACAGCATGAACTCGCCTTCCGCACAGTTTGTAACCCCAAGACAAATGGGCATCTATGACCCCATGCACCAGTTGGGCATGTGGGGAGAAAACTTTAGGAGTACTGGGAATGCAAATGCATCTACATCTATAATTGTGGACGTCGTAGATACAAAACTAGACAATCAGGTATAGTTTTCTAAATTTTATTTTCTTCTTCCGAAAAAGGGCATAAAGTTCTTATGTTTCCTAGCATATGCTTGTTCAAATGTTTAGTCTGAGGACACATCACATGGAGCTTTCGGAGTTTCTGGCAGGTATGAACAAGAAGCAAGTAAACCTATCGACAAGGTATGATTGTGTAACCACTCATTTATCATTCTCAGTTTTTCCTTTCTATTCTGTTCTGCTGTGTTGATAGTATCCGTTGGTCAACAAATAGAATTTTTCGTTAAGAGTTTAAAAAGTATGTTCTACTTTGGTTTCTATAGGTTCCTTTTCTCACTTCTTTTTACAGTCCTGGCTTTTGTATGTCTTCTATTTTCATCTTTATAAGATTTCCTGTAATGTTTTCGGGCTCTTGTTCCATAACTCTGAAACTATTGCAACTTGAGGAGATATATTCAAGTTTTGATTTCCATCTCTGATAGATACGTCTTTTTGTTAAGCCATTTGCCACTTCTACATTTATACTTGGCTTCTTGTATTGACAAACTTATGCATGCACATTTTAATGATTGATTATATACTATTTTCTTGAGTGTGAAACGTATGTTCTTTTCACCATTTGTTTGCCTATATCTACAGATACAAAGACGTCTTGCACAGAACCGTGAGGCTGCACGTAAAAGCCGTCTGAGAAAGAAGGTATGATATGACCAAGTATATGCTCTACTTACAAAGAGTGGTTCGACCTTGGCACCTGACCAGAATGTTTTTTGTCTTGTATTGTAGGCATATGTTCAGCAGCTGGAAACAAGTAGATTGAAGCTAGTTCAGTTGGAGCAAGAGCTGGAGCGAGCTAGACAACAGGTAAGCAGAGGTCTTGTAATTCAACATTGTATCTAATTTGGTCTTACAGACCGCCATCTCCTTCATGTATTGAAGTTTTTTCAATGTTTCCCTCATAACTTCTATGCTACAGGGTCTATATGTCGGTGGTACAATGGACAATATGCCATTAGGTTTCTCTGGACAGATAAACTCAGGTCATTTCTCAAAACACCAGCAATTGACAAGTATCTTATTTAGTTAATATGTCAACCTGGGTGCTTATGAATTTGCAAGTCTAAAGTGTTGCAACAATTTTTGAATGTGACACAACATTTTTGCATTTTGTTAACTGAAGATCATGCAGGGATTGCAGCATTTGAGATGGAGTATGGTCACTGGATAGAAGAAGAAAGTAGGCAAATTAGCGAGTTGAGATCTGCTTTGAATGGTCACATAACTGATATAGAGCTTCGAATTCTTGTAGAAGGTGGCATGAACCACTACTACGAACTCTTCCGTTTGAAAGCAGCTGCTGCAAAATCTGATGTCTTCTACATAATGTCTGGCATGTGGAAAACACCAGCTGAACGTTTTTTCTTTTGGATTGGAGGATTCCGCCCATCAGAGGTTTTGAAGGTAATGTGTTTGTGGCCATGTGAAGAATTCTGGATTTATTTGAATGCAAATCTAATCATTTTTAGTTGTGGTACTAGTTAACTCACCATATCCTATTTGATGATTTCAGGTACTTGTTCCCCAGCTTGATCCATTGACAGACCAACAATTTATGGATGTATGTAACCTGCGACAATCCTGTCAGCAAGTGGAAGATGCTTTTTCGCAAGGCATGGATAAACTTCAACAAACTCTTTCCGAGACCGTAGCTGCTACTCCACTAGGCGAAGGAGGTTATCTCACACAAATGAATAAAAATGCAATGGAAAAGTTGGATGCTCTAGTCAGCTTTGTGAACCAGGTACGTAAATCGCTTCTTATCACTTATACCATACTTGCTATGAGCTTTATACGATGTGATCATCGGTTGTGTATGCATTTGTGTTTTGCTGGCTGTGTCAATGACACGATAAGACCCTTTGTCGTCATAAAACAGGCAGACTATCTACGTCAAGAGACGTTGCAGCAAATGGCAAGAATACTAACAGTTCGTCAAGCAGCTAGAGGTTTGCTCGCCTTAGGCGAGTACTTCCAACGACTAAGAGCTCTAAGCTCACTTTGGGTTACTCGCCCCCGCGAGCCTGCTTAATCTCACAATTTAGCATCTACAAATCACAATCTCAGGTTGCGCAATCACAAATACCAGTTTGTTTACATCTGCAAGCTCGAAGGAGGCACCTTTAAGGTAACGTAATTTTCCATGCATAATTCGAGCTGCTGAAATTTTTGAAGCAGCCATCTGCATTGTCATAGAAACTGTAAATATGGAAAAGGAAACTCGCAAGCAAGCAAGCAAAATTCAATTTTCGCGGAATTGTGTTGTTGTTGTAGTAGTAGTACATCATATAGGGTCTTGAAAGGATCAAATTGACGTTCTGCTTTGAGTTTATAGATACACTTTATGGGATGTAAATTTTTACTACATGGTTGGCTTTTTAATTATAGTTGGTAAATGTTTGATTTGTATTTTTGTTTTAAGGTTGTGATGAACCATACCCATTTATACTAGAAACAATTTTAAATTTTCCTTTGAAAATGACATACATGTTTGATGGAGCAATGATGGATGGTCCGTTTAATGTGTTTGATTATTTCTGTATCTGAACTTCATTACTTTTTAGGGTTCTTGGATATCATCTAAGTTCATTAATATTTTGTATAGGTTAACTCCACCAAACTTATCATTATTCTGTTTTCTTGGACTAGTGACATCCATCCATTAAACATTTATTATTATTATTATTATTATTATTATTATTATTATTATTATTATTATTATTATTATTATTATTATTATTATTATAATATTTGTATTTATTTACAAAATTACTATTTTCCACCTAACAAAATTCTCTCGAAAATATCTTTTATTTTTTAAATTTAATTAATAATTATTATACTATAATATCATGTCTTTATTATCTTAATAATTATGATTTGAATTATTATTTTATTATTGTAATGATTATAATATTATTTAATTTTTATTTTATTAGTTTAATCCTAATAATGTAGAAACTTTTTGAATATATTGTTATCCGTCCAAAATATTCAAATTTAAAAGTAATTGAGATAGGAACGATATTAAAATTAGGAAACATTTTGGGATAAGAACGATATTAAAATTAGGAAATATTGATTGGTGTCATTACCAAACAATATTAAATAGTAATCAGTTCCGTACTAAAAATTTGATCAGTTATATTCAGTAAGAGTTATATTCAGTAAGAATGGGACAATCAGCAATATAGATTAGTATAGATTAGTAGTGTTTATACAAAATATTTGACCAGTTATGTTCAATAAGAATGGAAACAATCAACAACGAAAGACCCATTTTTTAAAAAAACATGAGGAAGAACCGTTTTTTTTTTAAAAAATATGAAGAAGGAAATCAAATTATAATAGGAACGAATAAAATTAAATTAAAATTTGAAGAGAAGAAGGAAATCAAATATAAAAAGCAAAATTATAATATAAAACTAATGGAATAAAAGGCCTGTTTGGCAATTAGCAGGCGGATTCAATTAGTGGTTTGACCAACAATTAGCAGTCAGCAGATTGATTATACATCGTTTGATAATTAGCTGTTTAATAATAACACTATTAGTCTATTCAATTATAAAATGAATGTAAAAGACCATCTTAAAAAAATTATTATATTTTTCATAAGATATATTTTACACTACTACCTTCAAATAGATAATACACTGTGTTAATTATTTTAATATTTAATAATAATATTACTAAGTAACAATTTTAATAATATTTACTATTTTTATATAAATTATTAATTAAACTAATATACTAAAGAAAATAATATATTTACTACAATACTAAAAAATTATCATAAAAAATTTTAGTTATAAAATATTCTAATAAAAAATAATACTAAAAATATTAAATATTATTATAATGCATTTTAATTATTTTATTAACACATTAATAATATAAATTTAATTAAAAGTGTGGTAATTTAGTCTTTTTAACAAACTTCTAATTTTGAAACTTCTCAAACGCTCCTACTATCAACGTTTTAGAATTTAGCGTTTTGAACCAAATCAACTAATTAAATTGCTATTATGTAAACTAGCTATTTTTTTTAAAAAAAAATTAGAGGTTTAATTTTGGTCAAAATCTCTAAAATCCCTCCTTTTGATTGAAAATGTTGATTAACAAACCGACTCAAAATATGAATATAAACAATTAAATTAAAATTATAAGATAGTAAACTAAAAATAAACATAAAATAATTTTAAATTTTAAATTATATAAAAAAGTATTTTTAAATTAAAAATATAATTTTAAGAAATTGTTACGTGGAAACCGCCTGCCTTTTTTTTTATTATAAGTATCATTATTTCTTTCAAATTTTCAATAATATCCCAAACTTATTATTAATTGGTCTAGTTTTAAAGGAAAGCATAACAAAGTAGTCAACAGTGAATTAATATAAAAGTTTGATTTTTAAAAATAGTTCTATTTTCAAATTTTTTTTTTTTAAAACTAATCATTCTGAAAGTTGTTTGCATTTCACAAGTAATGCTGACTTTTTTATCCTTAATTTAAAATTTTAATTTCAGAATCGTCTTTTCAAATTTTTTTATATATCTTCAAAAATTTTGAATCGTCTTTAAAAATATAAGAAATAAGCTTTTCAGATAATTTTTCATCGCAAATTCTGATTGTAACTCACGAATTTATAATTACCGAGAAAAAAATTCTTAAGTGGCCAAATTTCAAAAGATTTTCAGTCAATGACAAAAATGTCAGCATAACTTATAAAGTACAAACAAACTTTTAAAATGACTAGTTTTACAGTATTTTTAAAATGAGTTTATTTTTAAAATTCAAATGTTAAAACTCATTCATGAAAAGTTTCCATATTAATTAGAATAATGTTATATTGCCTACTAATTTTTGACTACTCTTAGAGCATCTCCAGTGGTATGTCTATTTACAATTTCTCCACGGCCACGTCAGTAACGTGGAAAATATTTTAAAAAGTAGAGTTACAATGGTACCGTCTATTTTGAATGTCCACCTGACGTGTCAAATTTTAAAATAGACACTGTCCATCAGACCTTCTAATTTAAACGGTCAAATAGACATGCTGACTCAGCTTTTTTATATTATTTAATTAGATTTTCAATGTGTTTTAAATTCTTTTTTTATAATAAAAGAGTTTAATTTTAATTAAATTTCTATTAAAAATTAAAAAGGAAGAGTGATAGACGGTGACCACTGTATGACTATTTCTAAACTATATTATTTATCAATAAAAATTTTGCAACATCAGCATTCACGACTTCTATTTTACACGGCCACATCATCTGACGCCCACGTTCCATTGGAGATGCTCTTATAGCCTACCATATATGTCAATAAGAGGTTTCATTATAGTTAATGGATTAATTTTCATCCAATCATCTTTTAAAGTATGTTAGGATAAATGTACTGATTTACTATTTAATTAATTTGGCCACTTAATTGATTAAGTATGGTCATAACTAGTCAGTTAGGTTAAATCCGTGTAATTGTTTAACCAAAATTGACATAAGTAGTAAGCAAGATAATATGTTGTTCTGTGGAATTTTCATGTTCTTAACTTATATAATTACGCTTGTTGGTTTGCGGGTAAGAGTCTGGGTCGTTCTCAACTTAAAGCAGTCTAGGGTTAAACCTGTCAGGCGCGTGTCGGGGTTGCTATTTAGGCTAGGGACTGATTAGAAGGCGCGTGTCCGGTCGGTCTAAAACCTAAGGAACGATAAGGTAGTTAGGCGCTTCGTCAATTGCTATAACCAGACTTGTCAATCAACATAATTAAACTTTGGTTCGATGATCAACACAATTAAATGAATGACTTTGCTGGATTAGTTTTCTCATACTATTGCTCATACTATTTTTGTTAGCATTTGATTTAATTCACTGTTAAATACAAATCCCCATTTTATTAGCTTTAAAACCTGTACGATCAACAAAATTGATAATTTCACTTTACTCTCTGTGGTTCGACCTTGTAAACATGCAACAAAAATTATAGGAATTTATTTTGACGGTTTCAACGTCCATCAATTGTATTAGAAAATAAGGAATCAAACTGCTATGTATTATATTCCTAAACCCAAGGACGGAGTTAGGAGGCCCGGAGGCCCGGCCCCACCTCTTTAAATTTTATTATATATAAATTGCGTTGATAAAACTAACAAAATGATATTATCAGTAGTAGTGTGATGGTTTTGCTAACTTTTTTATTATTATTTATTTATTTTTTATAATATATTATAGTTATTTTAAAATTATTTTATAATATATTATATTTATTTCTAAATTATTAATATTTACTTCTATTTTGTTAAATATTAACTTTTAATTATTAATTTGTAGTGCAATACTTTTTTAAAATTAATATTATAATTTTAAAGTTAAATTAATTTAAATTTTATAAAATAATTTCACTTTATATACTTTACTATGTAGTTGAGAATGAATATATATGGATGATTGAATCAATCATTTATATCAATAAATTTATTATAAGTATAATTTATAAATGAATTTTTTGATAATTTTTAAAATAAAAATAGTTAATTTAAACTACAAATACTATATTATTACAATTATTATTATATTCAAACAAAATTAAACTATAAAATAAATTTAATAATTTATTATAATAAAATTTAAAATATAATTATTTTAAAAAATTATTTTATAATATAAAATTATCGTTATATTTATATAAAAATATAAAAATATTAATTCTAAATTAATTTATATTTATTTTTATAAATTATTAAAATATAGTATATTGTACTGCGGGACTCCCGCACCTCGTTAGTTACTCTATATTCCTTATTGTCCCTCCAAACAATATTTTCTATCTCTGTCCATGTCCTAAACAAAGAACAAAATCAATATTAGATTTATTATAATAATAGTCAATCAAGCGTATAAAAAAATATGTATAAAAAGTAAGAATGGAAAGAACAAATCGGTCCTACCAAATATATTAGTTATTATATTAAATTAACGAAGCAGTTTAAATATCATTTAAGATAATTTATAATTTAAATATTAAAATATTAGTTAAATAAACTAAAAGAATATTTAAAGTAATTATTTAAAAAATAGGGATAGTTTCACAAATAGCACTTTAAAAGTTTTAATTAAGTAAATAGACCATAAAAGTTTGACTTAAGTTTTTAATCCTTAGAAAGTTTGGTTTTCATTCAATGGCCCTTTATGACCATTATACCCTTTATAATTAAAAAATAAAATTTGAAAATTAAGAAAATGAAATTAAATGTTGAAAACCTAAAATGCCCTTCACTTACACCACTAAGTTACTAAAATGCCCATATAAATAGTATTCATAAAACCTAAAAACCACCCCAACAATCCCTAACCCGATTACTCCCCTTCCACCATTTTTCTCCATCGCTTCTTCTTCCTTCCATTGAAGATCTCTTTCAAACTTGGGAAGTTACACATTAAGGTTAGTATAATTCTTAAACATATCATCATTCATTCTTTTAATCTTGTCTAACATTAGTTTAGATGGCAAATTGATTTCTAGGGTTTATGGTGGATTGGGTTTTTAGAGATTCGTTTTCTATTCTTAAAAATATCATTATTCCTTCTTTTAATCTTGTCTAACACTAGTTTAGATGGCAAATTGATTTCTAGGATTTATGGTGGATTGGGTTTTTAGAGATTTGTTTTTGATTTTTGGTTTTGAAGTAAATGGTGAATGACTTAGATTGAATGACTTTACTAATTTTAAGAAGAAAAAGAATACAATCATGAGTTACAGAGAAGGATTTGGTAATATTGGTGGTGACCAGAATCCTATCGTCTACATTGAAGACAATAGTCGAAAACCTTATAATGGATGCCGACTGCCAAAGGAACGTCGAATTTAGAGAGATTTATCTCTGCTATTTCCATGAGGTAAAATAATCTCACTAAAATAGTGAACAAATCTATGTATTTCATAGATTAATCATGTTGAAAACTAAGGTTTTGTTAAATTGAGGAAGCCCTCAGTATTAGTTCTTGAATCTTCATCTTTATATTTGTCATTGTAGCGATGATCTTACATACTTTGAGGATTCAAAATGCCTGGTAATCTTCTATTTTTCTTTTTTAGCTGATGTTTCTATGAAATAATAAGTTGATGTCCAATGAATCATAAAGTTGTGAATTCCAGTTATATTGGTCCAGATGCAAATATGATTGGAATAGATAACTGTAAATGGTGTTTGTTGTTTTTAAAAAATGTGTAATCAAATTTTTTTTTTAATTAGGTAATATGGTATTAGTGTTGCATTTGAATATTTGATGAATGAATACATATTTTAAAGAATAGATTTGTAGTGTTATGTTAGATTTTGGATTTTAGAAATTAGTTTTTAATATTGAAATTCTTTTTTTGGTTTTGTTTTTCTTTGGTATAAAAATATTAATTAAGCTTTTATGTAGTTATTTAATGGTGTATGATTTGTGGATGTGAATATTTGATGAAATAGATAATTAGAAGAATAGGTTTGTAGTGTTTTGTTGATATTGTGGCTATTTAGTTTAGTTGTTAATATTGAAATTGTTGATTTTTTTGTGGTTCTCATTGAAGCTTTTTTTTTTTTTTTTTTTTTTTTTTTTTTTTTTAGTTTTTTGATTTTGATTTTGATTGTGGAGTATTTTTTGGATTTGAAGTGTAGAATAAATGGGATCTATTGTTGTTGCCTTTGTCAATATACTTTAGTTCTTAAAATTGAAATTGCTAGGTTTATGTAGGTGGTTCTTAAAGAAGGATTTTGTTTGTGATATTACTTGCAGTATACTTGTTGGATTTTTTAAGAGATGTTTACCCCCACTACGCAACTAGTTGGCGAGAATAATGAAGGCTCACATGTCAATGGGGAGAGGTCCTCACATATCAATGGGAGAGTCATGAAGATATAGATATATCATCATAACATGAAGAATTTTAAAGTTATTAGTTTATGATACTATTGTATGAAATTATTTGTTTGTAAATTTACTTTTGTGGATTTTTTTTATTGATCTTTGAAATGTACTATGGTGTCCGTTAATAGTTTTTTTTTTTGGAAAGAAATATATAAAACTGTATTTGGAAATGGATTTTAAAGCTTGAAATAATACTTGTGAGTTTCCATGTCTGGGTAATTAGTTGTATGGAAAAAATGCTTATGATTATGCCTCTAAGTGCGTAAAATTCTCAGGTGGTGTACGAAAAATAGACACCACCTGAGAAGCATTTAGACACTGAAATGTAATTTTTTTTTAAAAAATATTGACAGCGTCTAAATGCTTCTCAGGTGGTGTCCAAAAACCGGACACCACCTAAGAAGCATTTAGACACTGTTATGTTTTACTTTTACAATATTCGACAGTTCATGTATGCTTAATGGTTTTGTTAAGGCACTTACAACCTTCAAACTTTCACAAAAAAATAATACTTCTTCACATAAAAATAAGACTTCTTCACATAAAAATAAGTCTCCTTCACATAGTAGGGTCCACATAGGGGCAAAAAAGTTTTTTTTTTTTTTTTATAGTTTTGGTAAGTCAATTATGGTCTTCTAGCTTTAAAAAAAAAAACAAAATCCTTCACAATAAAATAAGTCTACTTCAACAAAAAAAAAAAAAAAACCCTTCTTCACACAATGGAGTCCACATAGGGGTCAGAAAGTGGATATTTTAGTTTTTGTAGGTCAATTATGGCATTCCAGCCTTTAAAAAAAAAAAAATTAGACTCCTTCACAAAAAAATAAGCCTCTTTCACAAAAAAAAAAAAAAGCCTTCTTCATAAACATCCTTCACATAAAAATAAATCTCCTTCACATAAAAGTCAATACTTAACCTTAAAATGGACTATGTGTCCTTCACAAAAAATTATATGTCCATCATAAAAAAAAAAAGTAGACTCCTTCACAAATATTCTTCACATCCTTCACAAACATCCTTCACAACCTTCACAATCTAGATAGCGTCATTCACAAAAAAATGACCCTCCTTCACCGTAGACAAGATAGTTTTATATTGAACTACATAATGTTGAGATGATGTTAATAACATATGAAAAAACATATTCCACCAAAAAAAATATGTTCTTGAAAAATTTGAAAAATGACCTTTACCATACTACGTAGATGTGCTTAGTATATGCAATAGAAGATATGAACTTAGGCAATAACCAATTCATGGCAAGAATCCTTTACAAATATCTCCTACACTTTAACGTGTTATTTTTGTAATAATATATTAAGTTCGTGATTGTCGCTTTTATGTAGTCACACATTTCTTCGGGCTTCATCCTAAATTTACTCACGTGCAACCTGTGTGAAGGAGACAAAAAGTTAAATGAAGCAAAGATATTTTTTTGTGAAGGCCAAACAGGCCTGAACATGGAGAAAACATATTTTTTCTAGTGCATTTACGTGCAGTCTGTGTGAATGAGACAAAAATATATGTGAAGGAGAGATTTTTTTGTGAAGGTCAATGAAGCCTTAACATAGAGAAAATATTTCATTTCTACTGTATTTACGTGCAGTTTCTACTATCCATCAAAACTTCTAACATTTTATTGCAATTCAAATTATTTAAAAAAATCAAAGCGTTTACACATTATTATCAAAAATTGGTCACCACCTCAAACACTCATATATTTACATCTATTAAATACATTAACATGTGTTTATGGTGGAGTTCAAATTCTAATCACCAAAAAGACATAATTAAACATATATTTCACAGAATAGGTTTTAATATTGATATTTATGTGAAGGACGTTTTATTTTTTATGAAGGATGTGAATGATGGTTGTGAAGGAGGCTTATTTTTATTTTTTTTATTTTTTAAGTCTTGAAGGCCAACATTGACTTGCTAGAGATCTGAAGTGGACCCTACTGTGTGAATGAGGCTTATTTTTTTTGTGAAGGAGACTTATTTTTTTTAGAGGCTTGACTGCCAACATTCACTTGCTAGAGATGTGAATTCCACTTCTGTTGTATGTGTGGACCCCACATAGTGAAGGATGCTTATGTTTTTTGTGAAGAAGGCTTATTTTTTTTGTGAAGGCTAAACATACCTAAACATGGAGAAAACATTTTATTTCTAGTGCATTTACGTGCACCCTGTGTGAAGGAGACAAAAATTTATATGAAGGAGGGATATTTTCTAGTGAAGGCAATAATTAGGCCTGAACATAGAGAAAACATATTATTTCTAGTGCATTTATGTGCAGTCTCTAGTGTCTATTAGAATTTCAAACATTTTATTGCAATTCAAGTTATTTAAAAACAAAATCAAAGCTTTTACACATGATCACCACCTCAAACATTCGTACATGTGTTTAGTGGAGTTCAAATTCTAACCACCACAAGAGACACGATTAAACATATATTTCACAGAACTATAACAACTTAATACATACATACATTTCCCATTATACTATAGCTGCTCTTTCTTGTAAAGTTCTAAACGTGATGATCACCACCTAACACAAACTGTTACATATATGATAGTACAGGACAACATCTTAACCAACATATCTAGGGAAGCAACGAGCTTATCAAAATCCACGAATCCTCATTTTATCTAGCCAAATCCACTCCAGCATTTTTTTATTTCATCAAACTTCTCTCCTGTAAGGACAACCAAACAAATTGATTTAAGTTATTTTAATGTTAATAAATAAATCCTTTAAGGACTCTCATTTATGCATCACATAATCAAATTGATATCTCAATATTGTTGTGATATTATAGTTTATAATCTATGCTTTCAAAAATGTTAGATTACAAGTACTAAAATGGTTTAAACATAGTTCACATAATAAAATTGCACTAAGGTGCAATACCAAAAAAAAGGGGAAAAAGAGTAAATCAATCATGTAATGAATATTCATAAAAATAAGTATGAACTATAACAAGAAGCAACTGTGAAAGGTTGGGAAGGCACACCACTATATCAAAATATTCAAAGCTAGGTATCATTATCATTTACTATTGCCAAGGGAGTTTATAACAGCAATGACCTCTCCAAACCCAGATTCTAAGTCTCTTATTTTCCCACCAATCAGACTTTCAGTACCTAAAACTCTAGCAGGTCTCCTATATCTGCTAGTGACTTGACGAAAAATAACTTAAAGATGAATCTTTTAATCATCTACTACCATAAGAGATCTCAAGCAAATATACTAGAATCAATCTGCTGGATATTTGGAAATTGTGCGTGGAGTAGGCAGAGTAGTTTGCAGATTTCGCCTGCAATGAAAAAACATGGTCATAGTGGAAAAAATGGAAGAAATAATGAAAATTTTGAGGATCTTTCTTCAATTACAGCAAAAGGCATTATACTTATTCATCACCATGAGGAAGGAGTGAAAGACAATGAGTTTTCTTTTGTAAAACAATTTGATTATAGTGTACAATAAATTAGGATCATAAATACAATCAAGGATAGTTTTTTTTTTTTTTTTTTTTTTTTTTTTTTTTTTTTTTTACCTTTTTATTGTCGCCCATTTTAAAGAATCTGAAATCTAACTAGCGAATTTGATATCTAACATTACAAGTATATTACTGTTTGGATATTTCTCTTCCAGATACTACAAACATGTAATATCACCAAAACTCAAATAAATAAAAGAGAAGTCAAAGAATTTCACTCACACACACTACACTACTCTACTTTTTTTGTAGGATTAATCTTAATAAACTTTTGTAAAAGCAAATAAAAATTGTTACCATTGAAATAGCAAGAGAATCAAAGATAACAACGTCTCCATCTACCAGCACATGCACATAACCAATAGGATTCAGCTTTCTGAACTATACAAAATCATGTATCACAGAAATCAAACTACTTAACAAATTAGAAAATCTCAAATTAACAAAACAGCTTGCTAGGACTATGTTGCTATTCTTTAAGCAAATTGACCGTTTTGTATTCATATTCTAGCCCCGTGATTTCAAAACCGACAATTTCTTTAAAGAGACGAAAAAAATTAAAGTAAGTGAATTGAGAGAAAAAGATTAGACTTTTCAAGTTGAGGCCAATTCTGATGTGACATGAACAATAGCTCCTCAAGTATGAATGAAGTTGTAACTTATTGGAACTAGTTGCCTGCTCATCAAATTAAAAGGTTATTGGTAGAAGAAATGAAATCCAAACAACTAATAATACAACAATAAAAACTCTCTAACTATAACATTATCCTAACATAACCTATATTGCAAATAACCTATATTGCAAACAGTTAAAAAGATAAACCACAATAAGCTTGGAACAATAAACATTAACGCCAATAACCAGCCCACAAATATTCATATTCACCATAGCCTTCATCGCGAAATCCAAACAATGATAACACCAAATCAAAACTATCTAACAATACCAATATCCAGACCAACACAGAAAACATAACTATCACAACAAACACAAAATTGAAGAGAAAAAATTAAAAATAAAGTGGGCTATCAGTGCCTTCAAATAAACTCAAGAAAAGCAATAGAAGCAGTTGAAAACAATTAAAAATTTCACAATTCGCACATGAGCAGCATAAGCAAACTGGAACTGCACAGTAGATGTAACTGAAACTACACAAAACAATTTCTAAATCACATACACTCATAAAAATTGAGAGACAATATCACATACCCGGTCTCTTTTAAGAGACAATGTAGCTTTTCTTGTCTTAGGGTTTGTACCAACATCGGTAATAGCCTCCACAACACCACTAGTTCTTCCTTTGTATCTTGCTCATCAGCCAGCTCTACCTCTTCCGCCAGAGCAACATTAGCAGTTGCCACCACCACATAATGGATATAATACCCACTTCTAGTGTTGAAATCATCAATTAACCATCTAGTCTCTATTGTCTCTCCTCATCTGCAATTCAGAAGAGAGAAAGGCGGAATCTTTTACATAAAAGAGATAAGAGAGAGCGGTGGAGTTGTCGAGCCTTGTGGGTGAGAAGCAACAAAAGCAGTAGAAAACAACCGACTGAGGCAATATTCTTCCAATCTCCACCACATGACGAGGTATGAGACGATGCTGTTGATGATGATTTCAAATTGATTGGAAGGATATTTTGGTCATTCAATATTTAACTTTTATTTTAATTAAAATAAATTATAAATTATTGTCATTCTTGTAATTAGATTTTCTGATTGAGGGTAGAATAGGAAGGTTGGCTCATAGATTGAAAACCAACTTTTATTTGGTTTAAAAACTTAATACAAAGTTTAAGGGCCCATTTACTTAATTGAGTGTTTCAAAGGTTCATTTCATATATTTTTCCCTAAAAAATATTAAGAATGATTTAGTAACGTCATTGTAATTTGAGGGTGAAAAATAAAAATCCATTAAATGAATTAAAATATTTTTATTTTGATTAATTTAAAATTTAATATTTATTAATTAATTTATATTTATTTTCCATTCGATATGATTAATTATTGATATGTTGATAAGTTAGTTCACTTTATCCTAATTAAGGTTTATTATTTTGAAGGAGATATGAAAGTTATATGGGATTTCATTCTCGAATATTTTGGATAGACTTTAACTGTATTCCTAGATTTGGAAGAAATTCCAAGAGGTTATAGGAATTAGGTTAAACTTTCATACCACATTTAACCTGCAAACAAATAACCAGTCAGAGAGTAATCTAAATTTTGGAGGATATGTTGACATTTGTGTGCTTGGGTTTGGAGGGAGTTGGGACAAATAATGATGCCAGAAACGTTTGTTAAATTGGCTGAAAGAGTATTGCGAATTGAATAAGAGGAACAATTTGTTCGCTCAATTAATTTACTGAAAATATAATGTCAAGTCCGTTCTTTAGAAACCCTAAACACCCCTTTTATAAGGTGTTACTCTTAACCCTAACAAAAAAAGAAAAACAATTCCGAAATTACAAACAAAAAAAAACCTTAAAATAATAAAAGTCCGAAAAACCCATCTAAATGATCTTGAAATGCCAAAATTCATCGTCGGTCATCGCCAGAGGCAATGGTTTGACTCAGAGAGCCGTTTAGCTTCAACCAGCCAAATTTGGGCTCCGAATTCCATACCCAAATCAATGTCGAAAACCCGGTGCATCACAATAGTTCACAAAATAACCATTATCAGCAAGATGAACAATAGTATCAAAGCATATCACAAAGTCCAAATTCAAATTTCAACATACATTAATTTGGTCCATTTAATGCAGCATAGAAAAGACAATACAGATATAGGTGAGGGCTTAAACATGGCTACTAACCGAACACGCTAATCCGACAGTAGGACTACTCCGGCTGATGTTCTCCTAGTCCATCACCTAAACAATGGGCAAACCAAAATCAATAACAGACTTAACACGTACAGAAATCAAATAGTTAAGGTTAACAGCTTGAAGACAGAAGAAACATTAAAGGACAGACCCAAACAAACATAGAAATCTGAGTTTAGGGAAAACGATTAACTCTAAACATGAATCCATGGATTTACCTTCAAACTAAGTATGTGAAAAAGATCAGCTTCAAGGGGAGCTTTTGAATTGACAGAGTAAAACAAATGAAACAATGCAATGGAATAGTGTTTTAGTTTTTCAAAGCTGAGAGAAAAGAAAGAGATGGGTTCTGACTGCTGAATGATTGTTGATGTGTAATCTAGGTTTTCACCTAACCACTGGTAAATTGCAAACAAGCCCACCAGAGTTCTTTCAATTCAAAATTTTCCCCATTTCAAAAGTATTTTCAAAATTAGTCAAATAACAAAATAAGTTTTAATTTGTTCCCATTTATGGACGTGATACTAACGAGTAAGAACGGTTTCCAACAACCCTAACTAATCCAATTACCTATTCAACCCTAACTCAATATCAAACACCTCCTATACTACCAACAATCATGCTTGAACACAAGGGAAGGAGATTAGAGTTGATCGGAGACTTATCGGAGACACCCAAACGGAGGAATCGCAAGGGAATCGAGAGGAGAATCACTTTTGCAAAGAGAGTGTTCGAGAGAATTTGAAAAGAATGAAGAAACTCGGTCAATTTAGGTTTTAAAAATCCAATTTTGGTGTCTGGCGACGAGGCTGGCGACATAAAGCTCTTGTCGCCAAAACCTACAGTACCTTGCCCAATTGCACGCCTGGAATCGGTCATAGGCAACAAGGCTGGCAACATAACGCCCTTGTCGCCAACACCTACAGTGTTGTGACCAATGTTTGACGTGAGGAATCGCTTACTAGCAACATGGCTGGCGATAAGGGGATATGTTGCTAGTGTCTCCAGTGTTGCGTACCTCATTTGCTTCCTTCGTTCGACTTCATTTTTGCTACGGTTTCGACGTACGTCCAGATATGATACCGATAAACATTTCTAATGTAGTTCAATGATCAAAAACACCATTTCAATAATCTAAACGTTTCAAGGATTACAAAGAAGTTCAATAACTTAACAATCGAATGTAGTTCGAAAAATTAAAAAAAAGTTTAGCCCCAAAATTGGGAAGTTACATGGAGGACATATGGTTCTTGTTCTTACAAGAAGAAGGAGTGATTCTTATTGTCCACGTTGGGATTGGCTTACTAAAACTCTTCTTGATTTGGTACATGAGGTATTTATTATATTTCTTTTGAAACTCATTCTAAATAAATGATAGGATTGAAATATTAGTCTTTGTCAATAGTGGGTCAAAAAGAACTCAGATCAAGACCCACCCAGACTAAACCGATAATTGTCTGTTTATGGTCCGAATAGTTCCAATCTAGTGAAAAAAAAACCGATTACATTTGTTTGTCCAGTCCGATCTCATACTTTCAAGAATCGGATCCCGAATAATAATTAAAATATTAATTAGAAATATATATTAAAATAAGTGAAAATTATTTTAAATGGGCTTTTTAAAGTTCAAAATACAATTATAGGCAAGTTTTGAAAAACATACAAAAACAGGCTTTTAAAAGTTTAGTTTTCACTCCATAGGCCAAGTTTCCTAAAATACCCCTGAAACTTTACAATTCACAGATGCTGTGAATTACGCTCACAGTCTGTGAATTACGCTCACAACTGTGAATGGCCTATGGAGTGAAAATCAAACTTTAATTTTGCAAACTTTTTAAAAGTGAACTATAATTGTATAGTAAACTTTTTATGGCCTATAAAAAAAATTTCCCTTAAAATAATATAATAAAATATAAAATAAATAATTAAATATACTTATTTTATAATTATTATAAAAGGGAGATTCCAAAAAAAAAACCACTATGGGTTTGGTCTATTAACTAAAAAAACCTCCCTCTATTTCGTTTTTAGTCAAAATTTCTAAACTTGAATTTTTTCATCCAAATTATTGTTCATCCATCAATGATGAATAATAAATAAGGGTTATTTCCAAAAATACCTCATTTTTTCAAACGTTTCACTTTGAGCACCCAGTTTTGAAAAGTTTTGGAAAACAACCCCCAAAATCAAAACCACTAGTGGTTTTGGTATTTTTGTGAGCGGTTTTGGTATTGTATGAGTAATTTTGGTTTTAGGGAATTTTCGAACCTCCAAATTAAAGCATATAGAATTTCAAAACCACTCATACAACATCAAAACCGCTCACAAAAATACTAAAACCACTAGTGGTTTTGATTTTGGGGTGGTTTTCCAAAACTTTTCAAAATCGGGTGCTCAAAGTAAAATATTTTAAAAAATGGGGTGTTTTTGGAAATAACCTAATAAATAATGGCATTTTTGTAATTTTCTATTTTAATATGTACTATCAATGTTGACAATTTTATTTCAATGAATTAATTAGTATTTTATCTAAATTATTTTATTTTATTTAGACAAAAATTATATTAATTTGACTAATACCCAATTAGGTAGCTAGTATTTGTTTTAATAATAATATTAATCTGACATTCAATATTACAAAAATTGAAATTTTAAAATGTGTGCATCTATGAAAATGATTAATTTAAATTTCATAATAATCGTTATGAACAAGCCGTTATAGTAAGTCATTTTCGATTAGCCATTATTGACTAGTCATAACCACTGGCCATTACCAACTAACTGTTACCGAGTTTGCTATTAGTAAGATGTGTGACTAAAATTAATGTCGTTACCCACACAATTTAGAAATTGTCTACATTCATTCTCTAATAGTATTTTCGATATTTGAATAAGAAAAAGTCAGGTGGCGATAATTGTCGCTACTCTTTTGAGGTATCAATCAATGTATCAGCGATGAATGAGCAGTATAATGTGTGGTAGAACAAAATGTATGATGAGGCATTTAGTGAAATATATGTTAATTGTTCTAATGTAGTATTAGAAGATTCAAAGATGTCATCTTCAACAATAAGGCAACGACGCATAATTAACAGAGAATGTGAAAAGGGAAACAATTGACTAGTGAAAGATTACTTTACAACTATTCAATACATCCTCCCGAGGCATTTCGTAGACTTTTTCGTATAAGTCATGATGTATTCCTTCGCATTGTGGAATTTTTTTCAACAATTGATCCATACTTTCAACAAAGGTAGGATGGTGTTGACAAAAAATGTCTATTTCCCCTATAAAAATATACAACTGCTATGCGTATGTTGGCTCATGGATCATTTTCTGATGCTATATATATGCGAATATGAGAAACAATTGCTCTTCACCGCTTAACAAAATTCGGTGAAGATGTAATTTTTGTCTTCGGAGATGAGTACGTACGAAGGCCGATTGTGAGCGATGTCTAGTGTCTGCTAAAAATATGAGAAGATTGTCTCTGGTATGATGGGTAGTATTGATTTTATGCACTGAGAAAGGAGAAATTGTCCCACAGTGTGGAAATGTCAATTTCAAAGCGGTCATCAAAGGAAACCAACAATAACACTTGAAACTGTGGCTTCATCTGACTTGTGGATATGACATGCATTCTTTGGAATTGTCTGTTCCAATAATGACATTAATGTGTTTGATTGGTCACTAGTGTTTGATTGGTCACTAGTGTTTGATGATGTTTTCCAAGGATGTGCATCGAAAGTAGACTACACCATTAATGGTACAAAGTACCAAGTGAGCTATTATTTGACCGATGGAATATATCCAGAATGGGCAACATTTATGAAATCAATATCAACACTACAAAGTTAGAAAAGACAGTTATTTGCAAAGTACCAAGAAGGACCGTGTAAAGATATTGAACGAGCGTTCGGGGTGTTACAAGACTGTGGGAAAAAAATAGAAGTTTCGAAAAATAATGAGAACTTGCATTGTACTACACAACATGATTGTGGAGAATGAACGAGTCTTGTAATTAAATAGTTTCAATTAAATTCAAAATTATGATGATGCAAATAATTTCATCGATCCGCCAAATGACATAAGTCGGCTTCGTGATAGAACAAGCACATCACAAAATTCAAGCCAATTTGGCAAGATATATTGGCAGTTCCATAATAATCAATAAATTATTTGATATTAAAAATTTAATCAGTAATGTAGACTATTATTATAATTTATATATATATTTTTTTAATTTGTAATTATGTGACGCTTTCAAATCAATTCTATTTACATTAAGTGGATATTATTAATTCGCTTTTGTTTCTTTATAAATATTTGTTCCTTTATAAATATGTTGATTTATTTAAATAACTGTTTTTTTTAATATATAAATATATTAATATTTAAAAATAATATAAATTCAAATTAATTAATAATATTATTAACTAAAGTTTAATTATATATTATTAAATATCTATTAAATTTTTAAAATATAAAATTATAATAAATTAAATTAAAATTTATTTTTAAATTTAAAATTATTAAAATAATAAATAAAAACATAATAATTTAACTTTAAAATTGAAATTTATCATTAATTGAAAGTTTCATGGCGGAAGTGAACTTAAAATTAAAACTCCTACTTTGAGTGGTCTAAATGAAACTTAAAACTAAAGCCTCTACATGGAGTGCTCTAACATCAGGGAGATGTTAAAAATAAATAAAGTTAACTTGTATGTGTGACAAATCAAATATAGCTGGAGGTGGATTCCACCATCTACACACATGTCTATATGCATGTGGGTGTATCTTCAATATTGACACGTAGCAGATATGTTATATATATATATATATATATATATATATATATATATATGAACATAGTGAATGAAAAACACACCATTGTTCTCTGCTTCAATTTCTTTTTGTTTCATTTCTTCTTCTTGTTTCTGCTGTCAACTTTGGATATAATTATTTTGTTGATAAGTTTTTGGATCCAATCCAAGATTACCAGGTATTTTTTGATCCGAATTTATTTTCGGTTAATATTAAATTATTTTCTTCTACTCAATTTTATTTTATTTTACAACACGTTATCAGCACGAGTATGCTCTTTGGTTGCCGTTTTGCCGGATCTTCCAGATCAGAAAGTGTCTGGTGATGATGTTTTCTTTCTTCTGTGTGTTCTGGGAAATTTTGGAAATTTTTGGAAAAATACCATTATTCACCTGAGTTGAATAAATGGTGGATCTGAAAAATTTGAAATGATAATATTATTCACCCGAGCTGAATAATTGAATTTTTGAAATTGAATTCTGGAAACCTGGAAATCTAAAAGAATGTGTTCTTATTTTACAGAAAATTAAAAATCTGAAATTTGACGAGCTGGAAGTTTCTGGAAGAAATTATATGAAATGGTGTGATGATTGCGAGTTAATATTAAAAACCAAAGAATTATTTGGGACCCTCAATAAGGAGGTGCAAACCACTGAGGTTGAAAAATGTAAAGCCATGTATATAATTAAAACACATCTGGTTAAGGATCTCAAAAATCAGTATATGAATATAAAAGATCCTGCAGATCTTTGGGTAGCTTTGAAATCCAGATATGATCGCCAAAAGGAAATCATGTTGCCTGAAGCACGTGATGATGGGCCAATTTAAGGTTCCAAGATTTTAAAGGTGTGAACGAGTATAACTCTGCCATGTACATGATTATGAACAAATTGAAAATGTGTGGGGAAACAAAAACAGATCATGATATGTTGAAAAAGACATTTACCACTTTTCATCCTTCTCAGACTATTTTACATCAACAGTATCGTGAAAAGAAATTTGTGAAATATGATGACTTGATTGGTTCATTAGATCTTGCTGAAAGACACAACCAGCTGTTGCTGAAAAACAGTGAAAGACGCCCTGTTGGCACCCAAGCATTCCCAGAAGTGAATGCATATTATAATAAAAATCTAGGCTGTGGTCGTGGTTACCGTGGTCGTGGTCGTGGCCGTGGTCGTGGCCGTAATTCTGAGCGTTGGAATAATTATGGAATGGTAATGGTAATGGTCGAGGTGGTAGAGGTTCTGGAAATGGCCAGGGACGTGGTCGTAACAGGAATTATGGACATCCATATCATAATCCAAATGCTCCCCAGAAGTGGAATAATAATAATGCCAGTTCCACCAAAGGGAAAGAAATTCAAGAACCACCAAAGTTCAATCGTGGTCCCTGTTATAGATGTGGTTCCCCCACTTGTTTTTCGAGAACTTGTCGCGCTTCCAAGCATGTAGTTGAAGCTTACCAGAAGTTGAGGCGCGAACAAGAAAAGGAAAAGAATAATAAAGCAAATATGGCTGATGTTTTTGGCGATGGTTATACTGGTCCTGTCGACATATCAAATCTGGAAACCGCTGATTTTTTTGAAGATCGTGATGGGAGGATAGATCACCTGATTGGTGATGGAACCGTTAATTACACGTGAATGTGTTTTCTTATTTTGGAATGTACAGAGAGTGGAATGTAATTTTGATTTTGGTTGTAAATATTAATGAAAAATATTACATTTCCATTCAACTAATTTTGTGTGTTATTTTATTGAGGTTATGAATTCAAATCAAGAAATGGCTTCACATGGGGATATCTGTTTAGTCGATAGTGCTACAACCCATACGATTTTGAGAGATACAAAATATTTTCTGGAACTGATTCCAATTCAAATGAAAGTGAATACCATATCAGGTCCAGTAGATCTGATCGAATGCTCCGGAAGAGCTTCAATTGTGTTACCAAATGACACTGAATTGAAAATCAAAAATGCATTATACTCTCGCAAATTTAGAAGAAATTTACTCAGTTTCAAAGATATACGGATGAATGATTATCACATCGAAACAGTTGATGAAAATGGTATTGAATACCTATGTATTGTTTCAAGAAAATCAGGCCAGAAGCTTGTAGTTGAAAAATTACCCATTTCATCATCTGGATTATATTATACAACCATCAGGCATGTTGAAACACATGTTTTTGAGAACCAGAAGTTCTTTGATCCCAGAATATTCTAGCTTTGGCATGATAGATTTGGGCATCCGGGATCTACAATGATGCGAAGAATAATAGCGAATTCAGAAGGGCATCCACTGAGAAATCATAAAATCCTACTGAATGATGGGACCTGTGTATCCCATGTTCCCAAGGAAAATTGATAACGAAACCATCGTTTACGAAAGTAGGTTTTGAATCTCCATCATTTTTACAGAGAATTCAAGGAGATATATGTGGACCGATTAATCCACCTAGTGGACCATTTCGCTACTTTATGGTATTGATAGACGCATCTGCCAGATGGTCCCATGTATGCTTGTTATCAACTCGTAATGTTGCTTTTGCGAAATTGCTAGCACAAATTACTCGATTACGAGCTCATTTTCCAGATTACCCTATTAAGAGTATAAGACTTGATAATGCTGGTGAATTTACATCGAAAGCATTTGATGAATACTGTCAAGTATCTGGAATTGATATTGAACATCCAGTGCCGCATGTTCATACCCAAAATAGATTAGCTGAATCATTAATTAAGCGCCTTCAATTAATTGCGCGAACATTGTTAATGCGCTCGAAATTACCAGTAACTGTTTGGGAACATGCTATATTGCATGCTGCAGTTTTGATTCGTATTCGTCCAACTGCTCATAATCAATATTCCCCATTACAATTGGTATCTGGGAATCCTCCTAACGTCTCACATTTGAGAACATTTGGGTGTGCTGTATATGTACCCATTACCCCAACTAAAAGAACGAAAATAAGGTCGAAATAATTATTTTGTTGATAAATTTCTGAATCTAATCCAAAATTACCATACGAATTTATTTTCGATTAATATTAAATTATTTTCTTCTATCCCATTCTATTTTATTTTACAACAGTATGATACTCGCACCGCTTATAAATAATACAGTTATGACCGACTTTATGTACAAATATGACATTTTGGGTGATATCACCGTCTTTATATATTTTATTTATTTTTGAGTACCGTCTTAAAATCAAATTACTCGATAATCCCCATCACCTAACTTGAATGAAACCACCCACCGACCACTCACGTGGTTCTTTTCTTATAATAATATTATATCTATATCTATATCTACAGTGTAAAATTATCTGCAGGGCATTTGTGTCCACTGATCTCTCTGTCCTGCCCTATTATTATTAAATCCATTTGGCCTCTGAACAAATCAACCACAACTTAGATCGAATCAATCATCAATCATGGTTCAACTAAATTCAGTTCCTTGCATGAACGCACAAGACGAACCATTCAGTTACGCCAACCACTCTCTTCTCCAGGTTTGGTTTCTTATTTTTACTTTTTTTTATTCACCTCTTTTTTTTAAATAAATAAGAGAAATTAAGAAGATATTTTTCTTAATTTATTTATCACTCTATGAATTTTTTTTAGAAAAATTAACTTTAAATCACGTTATTAGTAAACTTAATTGATTATTAAAAAATAACTCATTAATTTTGAAAAAAAACTAATAAAAAGAATTTAAAATTGTAATTCGTTAAATAGACATTTATTTATTTATATTGTCAATATAAACCATATATTATTTATTTAATACTATTTAGAGTATATTTAAATTTTATATATATAATTTAAATATAAACCTACATATTTGCATTATTATATAATATTATTAAAATATGTAATTTTACATATTTATAATTATTAAATAATTTATGATGGCTTTTTTTAGAAAAAAAAAAACAATTATCCGTTAAATAAAGCAGGTTAGTTAAACAACTAATTCAATATATTAAACTACTAATTTCAGACCTATAACCATATTTGCCTAACATTAACTTAAATGGAAGGTTACAAAATGGATGAAACATGGATCAATTACCCTCTCTCTGTTTCATGGTTAGATATGGATTTTGTTTATTTTGATATTTTAATTGATTTACTTTTTAATTTAATTAATTTTAATGGATTATTTTGGAAAAAAATCTACCATAATTAATTAAATTTAATAATAATCAATTTAAATTATCAAAATAAACAATAAAAAATTCAAACAATATAATACCACTCCTGCAACACTCGAAAACAAGTAAAAGGTTAATATCATATTTTACTCTTTATGTAAACTAGAAAGCAGTAATCGTGAAGGCGAAACAAGTGTTGAAGGAAACAGTAACAAGTATGTTGACCGACACCAATCTTGCTGCAACAACAACTCTAAACATTGCAGATTTAGGATGCTCTTCAGGACCTAACACATTGTTAGTCATCTCCCAAATCGTCAACACCATACATCAAATTCACTTATCAACCCAAGTTCAAGTTTTCCTTAATGACCTTCCAGGAAATGACTTCAACAGCATTTTCAAGTCCCTCCATACCTTCTATGAAACCCATATTGGATCCGTTTTTGTATCGGGCACACCCGGGTCCTTTTACGGAAGACTATTCCCTGATAAGAGCATGCATTTCATACATTCTTCCTCTAGTCTTAATTGGCTCTCTAAGGTTCCAGAGTTGGGAGAATGTAATAAGAAGAGTGTTTACTTGTCCAAGTTGAGTTCTAAGGGTGTGTTTGAAGCTTATTTTGAGCAGTTTCGGACGGATTTTATGTTGTTTTTAAGGTCACGAAGTCAGGAAATTGTTGATGGAGGACGTTTGGTTCTTGTTCTTACTAGGAGTAGTGATCATCATTGTCCTCATTGGGATTGGCTTACTAAATCTCTTCTTGATTTGGTACATGAGGTATTATTATATATTGGAGCCTACCATTCTGTACCTGCAATTTATATCTATTTTTTTTATGACATGACGGGAATTGATTAGGTAAAATTACCTAATCAATTCCTGTCACGTAAGATAGATAGAAAAAGTAGGCACCTAATGGTAAACTCTCAATCATTCCTCTTGTTATATTTCTTTTTGATCATCTAATCTTCCATAAACATTGAGATTTACTTAAGACTAAAGTAGTATTCTTTAGCTCCAGGAGTCTTTAATTTATTTGAATTGTGTAGGGTGTGGTGGAAGGTGAGAAAGTGGATTCATTCAATCTACCATTTTACAATCCAAGTGAAGAAGAAGTGATAGAGATTGGTAAAGTGGAGGGATCATTCAAGCTCGACAAGCTTGAAACATTTGAGGTGAATTATGATTCAACTGATGATGAAGTCAAAAACAACATAAAGTTTGTGTTTAATGAAAATCAAAGTGGTAAAAGAGTGTCAGATTGCATTAGAGCTGCTTCAGAACCTATATTGGTTCCTCACTTTGGGAAGATAGTGATGGATGCTTTGTTTGTTAAATATACGGATAATGTCACACAACATCTAGCCATTGAAAAGACAACACATATGGATTTAGTTGTCTCTTTGACAAAAATAAATTAGAAGACAGATCTCCTCAGCATGAGTGGAAATAAGGAATGTTTTATATGGATCAATGAGAATATTTCAATTCGCACGTGGAGATGGATTCTGGTATTTGATTGCAATTTCAAAATCAGGCGGATGCATCATTAGTTTCATTTATATGTAACATTTTGTTGAAATTCTCATTTGTTTGTAATATTAGATCTCAACGGCCACTGTTGAGCAAATTGAGAATATAAAAATATTTTAATATTTTAGAAAATGTGTATTTATATATATAGAAAGAAGTTTTTCAGCCATGTGAAGTGATGTGCTAAATCTCAGCATTGGATTAAAAAATAGTTAAAATGATAAATTTAATAATTTTTTTGGAACGGTATCATTTTTCATCTCTTGAAATCAATATATATATATCAATAAAAAATATTCTAAAAATATATCAAAAGTCACTATAATTTTATCAATTATATTATCTTTTCCACTTTATAATACTTTATTAACAAATATATTAGATCTCTACTTTAGCTGAAACATCATCTAATACACCGTTAGGGTACACGACGGAATTATTAACAAGTTGTATTAATACACCTGTTTCTTTGAAAGTACACATCTTCAATGATAAATACAAAGGATATGGCATGATATTAAGAGAGGTCTAAAATCACACATAACTCTTTGTATTTCTATTTTACTCATAATACAATGTATAACAATCTTGGATCATCCTTTTCTTAGGGTAATTTGTTTTACAAAATAGCAAAAATATTTTGCCCTATTAATATCTTTTCATAATCAATCTGTTGTTTCCTGTTATAGCACAACTCTTTAAAAAATATAGTGTATTAACATATTTGTTTAATTGCATCAAGTAAAGGGACGTTAACTTCAATTTGCTGAAAGTCTAAAAAATCTTTTCGTCTTTCTTGGCCTTCTTAGTCTCTTTAAATATACCAATAAATGGTAGTCTAGTCTCTAAGTTTTTTTTTTTTGTTCTTTTGTTTCTTTTGAATTAACTTTCAAGTGAATTAATTTTTCTTCTTGTAACCACTGGTACGAGCATAAATTTGTTGAGTTGGATTATCCATGTGCAATTCTTTCTGCTCCTATGATTGTTGGTCATAAACATTGCAGTGCCATAAGTTTGGCTTATGTATTTATTTTTTCAATCTTAAGTGTAAGAGCGCTCATGTTCTTTGAATTTGTTATGTATGTAAGTAAAGCTTTCCCTATGACTCAAATCTATCTAGTGGTTGCAAGTTGACTCATCTATATTTCTAGATTATAAATGTTAACTTTAGTGTCATGTTGAAATTATTGAGTGTTAGTTGCAAAAGATTTGACGATATCGCAAGAGACATGCCTAACTACTATTTGTTCTGGTTTTGTAGAAATGACTGCCTTGGTGGGTTGCTGCCATGTCCATATCTTAATATTTGATGATCCCTCCATCACTTGGTATAAGTGTTAGAGTACAACTTATATTCTTTTTAAACCTCCATAAAACTCTATTGTATTGGATTGTTCAATCTTGTCATCTTACAAAGTTGGATACGCATCAGTAGGGTGTCCTAATGCAATATAGATTCCACAATTCTCTGGTTGTCAATGGAATTGTTGCGAATTTCTTATAGTCAATTGATTATCAAAATAACAAATTCTTTAATTTAACTAGATATAGCAATAACACTTAATTTGCAGCCCTACTAGATTCTGGATGAGCTTCATAATTTTTGTCCTCCTATTTTATTTTTGTTGTTTTTCCATTTTCTTTGTATCTAAATGGTGAAATAGGTGACTTGAAGGGTGTGGTTACCTTCAAGATTTCTATTTCCATATGCATCACATCATCCCACAATTTGTTCTATCATGCCTGGGTTTGTTTTTATAAAACTACTTGATAATTGATAACTTCGAGTTAAATGAGGAGTAATGACTATTTAGATAAGACATCATTTTCTGTCTTTTGGCTTAACTTAAAGCTCTATTTGTAATCATATGAATGCTTGAGTTAACTAAGTATTGAAAAATCGCTCAAGGCGATCAATGATATTTTTTGTATATCGATATAAGATGACATGATTGTGAATATCTATAGGTGGACTAAATATGTATGATTATTATTTATCATTTGAAAGTTATTATAAATGTTATTATTGTAAATCAGACCCACGTCTCGGGTCCTAGAGAGGAAATGGTTCGACGCTACACTTTTTTATTTAAAAGATCTACTAGAATTATAATCATATAACATTTTTTTTAAACATGTTATAACTTAAAAGTAAACAAATGATAGAAAATGATGGAAGTAAAGAAAAGCCAATTTTGTTATTTCTATATAGGAAGCAAACAAACTCTATTATATCATGTATTAGCCTTTTATAAGGAAAAATTACAAAGTTGAGTCAGTTCCTTTGAATAAGATAGTGAGATGTAGTGACAAATATTCATTTAATTTGTTTTGTTATATGAGGGTAAAAAGCCACCATCAGGATTTATAACGCACAATTTAATATACACAGATATACACAAATGTAATTTTTAATAATTCTTTTACAATTAGTCAATCTTGTTCTTTTCGATCCGGTCCCTAGATATATGTGATGTAGTCGAAGGATAAACTATAGCCAAAACTTGAATGAACCGCTGAAGGATAAACTGAGGCTGCTCAAATGAATGAACCTATAAGATTTGATAAATGAGATACAAAACCTAAAGGACACATGTGTGTTATTTTCCATATGCATACTCATTTCAGTATAAGATCCTCAAGGAAATGAGAAGAAGGATAAACAAAGAGGGATCTTATATACTACCTCCGTGCCAAATTAGTTGCAACATTAGTTTTTTTTTACACTATTCATCAACTAATCTTGTTTCACATATTGTGACTTATGTATAAGAAAAAATATAGCCAAGTGAGATCTTGTTTTATTCATTTTAATGCCTATTTTTTAAATATGAAATTACCATAATTTTTAATCGTGTATAATTAAAAATATTTATCGTTGAAATTATGCATTGGCAAATGTGCAAAAAGCAAATGTTGAAACATTAGTGGGAGGAGGGAGTATTGAATCTGCACGGATGACTAGTTAGAGATCAGAGTAATGTAGAATTAAAGACTATAGAAGTTGCTTGAGTAGAATAGTTATCTGGCAACAATTTGTGTTTCTTAGAATGCTTGAGAGTGCTTTCGAGTCAGGGGAAATCAATCCCTTAGAATGACTTGGGTAAAACTATTTATAGACAACCTAGAGTTTGTCATTATTATTGTGAGTGTGGATGATCTAGGATCCTTGTAGCTTGATCCCCCGCAGAATTCAAAATTCAATAAAGACTGAGTCAAGAATCTTTAGATTTAGTTGATTCGTCCATGCGGACGATCGAGCCTGGGCCTGATGAGTTGTTTGGGCTAAATTTCCTAGTTGGATTCGAAGCCTGATGGCTTCATTGAGCTGTATGTTCTGTCTATTACGTTGATTGGGCTGCATGGCCTTTTTGTTTGCTGTTTGAGCCGATCGACCTTATGTGACCATTATAGTGATGTATGAGATAAATAAATCATTTTCGAATCCATTTTTCCTACACTAGATTGAGAATTGTTGGAATTTGGACAATAAAAAATTTCAATCTAATTTGATTCAGTCTCAATCAATTATGTCTCATCTCGATATTTTACACATTCATAGTTACAACCTTATATGTTATAAATAATAAAAAAGAAGCAAAATAGTTTGTAACTATAACATTTAATTAATGCATATTTAGATGTAATCTAATATTGACTAAAACCTATAGAATGCATTCAAAGTCAATGTGATGCGGAATATATTGCATTGGAGTATCTAAAGGACTTGAAAAATATAAAGCCTAAAAAGAAATAACCCTAGATTACTCATTCGTTGTCTGTTATGGCCAGTAAGAGCTTTCTAGAAAGGGAATTGTGAGCTGAACAACTTCAAAAAGTGCCATTGAGATCATTGGGCGAGTCACAGTCAAAATGACCAGGTATCCATTAAATTGGGGGTCAAATTAGCATTTTTATCTTATTTATGTTTTTAGGGTTTTACTAAAATGCTTTTAAAAACAATGATTTCTTTTTTTTTTGGTCCATTTTTTCATTGTAATATTCAATATTAACTTTTTAACCTTGCTATTTACCCCTTGGATTAGAGTTTTCATCATCCCAGTTAAATAAAATTGGCTATTGAAAATTTCTTGTTAAAGTCTAAATAGTCTCATTAACATAAATATATTTTCGTTCTACGTCACGACTTAAGACTAATAAGACTTCGCCAAGAGTTTTTCAGTGGCCAATTTCATTTGGTTAGAACGATTCAAACCCTAATTTAAGGGATAAACAGTAAATGTCAAAAAATAATATTGAATATTAAGATGAAAAAACAGTGGTTGAAACAGGCATGACCACACCTATCTGCCTGTGCCTACAAAAAGCCCATGACTTTATGGTGCTAAATATATTGACCGTGTCTGCACTGTCACGGGCTGCCCATAGGCTTTTACACTATTTTGGCTTGTGCCTGCCCGTACTCGTCCATGCCCGCAAAAGCCCATAGTTTCACGGTCATCAAAATGATAATCGTGCTCGTACGGTCATGGGCTCATTTTTGAAACCACTGGAAAAAACTGTCAAACAAAGTTTTTCAAATTTTTAAAAATTTAAAATAAAATTTAAAAATTAATTTGCCTCTCCCTGGTTTTTGATTGTTTTGACTCGACTGGTGGCCCTAGTTACAATTTTTATAGTTATTTGACTCATGATTTCCTTTCCAAAAAACTCTTGCGGGCGGCAAACGGACAACAAATGAATAATTTAGGGCTATTTCTTATTGAGTTTTGCATGGTCCAGACCCTCCAGCTACTCCAATGTAATATGTTTCGTATTAGAGTTTCTATATTTCGAATTTAAAGTGAACAAAAATTAACCAAACAACTCAAATAATGCAACAAAAATACTCAATAAATGTGTATGGATAAATACTTTCATCGAAATGAAAAATTTGTCCAATCTAGTTTAATCCAAGCAAACTTCTTTTAGAACGGATTAGATTGGACTAAACCATAATTTTTTTTAAAAGCATATTTTAGAGGTCTCAGTCTAACTCTAAGTTCATCGATACATACTTGCAAATGAATTCAATACAAACCTATTTTTACAATTTTTATAAAATAATAATAATAATTTTTATTAGGAGTAAAAGATCGTGTTTTCTTGTCATGTCGGCTTCAACCTGACACTAATACATTTATTATTGTCATATTCGTATCTACCCATTTGACCTGTTGATAAAAAAATAATACAATTTAAAAATATTAATTTTAATAAATTAAATAATTTAATTATAAATATAAAACAAAATATAAGTAAGATTATTATAATGTTAAACTACATATAATATCAAATCATATAACTGTTAGGATTTTCTGTAACTAATTTTATGATCAAGATCAAAATAGATAATACACACATCGAGGTTAGCAAATTATTTAACCCATGGAAGGCAATAACTTTCTATTTCAAAACAATCTTACAAACAATCAGATAACTCTCTCTCAAACAATCTAACAAACAATCGTATTCAATCAATCAAACCAATTGATTAAAAAATATAGAGTGCATCCCATATTTATAGCTAACATAAATCCTAATTCATACTAGTGTATCTAATTCAATAAGGAAACAAAATTTAAACCAATTTAAAAACCAAACAAAAACAAGAAAATTATTCTCAAATAAAAAATCAAATAATTAGAAAGTAGACCCAAAACTCAAAATAATAAGAAGTCTTTCCTACAAATGAATTATTGTGATTCAAGGAAACCCTAACCAAAATAAAGGTTTATTAACAATATATCAAATAAAAAATTTATAAAATAATACTTTAGTGGGATGCTGTGTTGGCTTGAATCTCACGTGCCAAGCCATTTAAATATAAATTGATTCTTATCGTGTTAACCTCACCCAAATTGTCACCTTTAATCTTACATTTAAAATTATAAAGAAAATATAAACTACCATAAAAGTTTAAAGTTATATATATATATATATATATATATATATATATATATATAATATGCTACCAAAAACCTTGAGTTTTTATTATTAAATTTCAAAAGAATGTAGTATAAACTAAAAGGAAAAAAAATCTAAATTTTTTAATATTTAAATTTTATAAAAGGTAACATAAACTAACATAAACCTTCCCAATTTTATAATAAAAGTATCTTCAATGACAATTTCTAATTTTGAATTTTTATTCACATTTAAGTTACTTAATAAAAATTTTATTTGAGAAACTTAAATTCATATGCTCTAACCTTTTTTTTTTTTTTTGTTATCACATCATCAGTTAGTAAGGTATTTAAAATAAAAACCCCTATTAGAATTTTTTTTCACATTATTTATTGTTATACGTGACAATAAATAGTAGTAGTATAATAGTCATTTATCTATATTAAATGAAATTCAAGAAGAAATAAAAAATTATATTATATAATATAGACAAACTAGAATATATATATATATTTTTAAAAAATTAAGCTTATTTTTCTATCCTTGATGACAACACCATACCATAGTCAATTAGTAATAAATTAGATTAAAAAAAAATGGGCACTTATTGCACATAATTTAATAAATATTTATTTTAAAAAGTAAATGAAATTAAATATTATTATAGTATGTGATAAAAAATAAATAAATACCATATATACAAATACTACTTAATATATATATATATATATATATATATATTAGTTTTTGCAATAAAGCAATAGTAGTGTAATTAACCGAAAATATTTTACTAATAGTTTTTATAGATAATAGTGAAATTTTCAAATTAAATAACTAAGTGCAAGCTTTAAAAAGGTTAATTAACTTTGCTCCATAACAACAATGCCAATGACGATTGCGAAATTTATCAATATACAATTTATGGGGAAGAAATAAAATATGGTCAATCTCAAGAGAACAAATAGTTAATCTTGTTGTTTTGAGCCGATAATGAAGTAAATCTATAAAATTAATGAATTAAACAACCCCTATTAAATGAAGTAACCAACAAAGCTAATTAATCAATTTTTGTACTGATAATCGATATCGAAAATCATAAGTTAATCTAGCAACTTAGATATAGTCGTTGACTATGCTTAACGGCCTAATCATTTCCTGACGCAAAATGGAAACATTAAGACAGTTTAGACTCCGTCAAGAGTATATGTAGTCAATTTTATTTAGTAAGGTCGATTTGAAAATAAAGACTATTTAGACTCCCTCAGGAGTTTTAATCAGTAATATTTGATTATGATGGAGATAAATCCTCTAATTTAAGAGGGAAGAAACCCTAATTTAAGGAAAAAGATGGCAAAGCCGAAATATTATTTATGTGGGGAAAACCATATTTCATGGCCTCAAAATAACAAAATAACATATTTATAATAGAAAAAACTAATTAGAAAATCTAAAAATATAAACCTAATAATAATATAAAACCTAATTAAAATATAAAAGAAATCTTAATAAAAATAAATAAATAATACAACTTTAACCCTTCAATCAAAGGAAAAGAAACCATAATATAAAAGTTATACATTTTTCTTCATCAGCTAGACCTAGTCTAATTCTTCAATGGATCCCACTAAAAACTGGTCCACGTCATTTTCTAAGTAGACGGACCATATTAGGTATTAGAAAGACATGAGGGCACAACTAATGAATCAAAACCGTTTGTTTTTGAAACTATGTTTGCAATATCCCACAATATAAAAAATCACATTTATCGCTACATGTGGTGGCAAATAAAACCACAATCAAATATCAAGGCTAAGATTGCTTGAGAAAAATAACTAAAATCTTACAAGTTCAATTTTACTGGGTTGTTCTCTAATGAAAATTGGATCCCTTTATAGTCATATTTGACCTCTATTTATAAGGGGTCTAAGTGTTCTATTTCTATAAGGATTGAGTCTCATTTTCTTTCTTGGATTTGGTCTCCTTATCTTAATTGAATAGGGTTTCTCTTATCTGTCTACATTCGAGAAACTGACCATGGATTGGGCCTAAAAGACCCGGGCCAACTTGCGTCATCTAATGCGGGCGAAGGAGGCCTGCTGAATTTGGGTCTGGTTCGGTCAAGATGAGCCTGTTGAGCTTGAACACTCTAATACCGTTTGGACTTATTATGATGTCCTTGGGCCGGAGCTGGTGGACAATGGGCTCACTTCGATCGATGGGTGTTTTGACCGAAATAAGACTCTTCTAGACTCATCGCCTGATATTTCAGTGGAATTCCCCGACTCTGGTACCTCAAGGATTTCACCCTCCACCTCTGATGGTCCTATGTTATTTTCCCATCACACTACATAAATCAATTTATTAAATAATTACAGATTAAATTATTTGACTAACGGTATGTTGATCTATTTGATTTACTAATCATGATTAATTTATCATGACATCAATTAGTTGAATAAATTTACACATGTAATCGAAACCAATAAGTATAGAGCTAACACAAATACTAATAAAAGACCTAGCAATCAAATTCTAATCGAACAACGCATATAAATTGATCAAATAACTTTACTTGATTGGATTAGTTTAGCATCCATCGGCACAATTAACATAATTATCTTAGAAAATTAAAAATAAAATATACTGAAAAAGAAGAATTTTAGAGAAATTTAGAATAAATATTTCAAAAGAAATAAAATTTAGAACTTAACTTCTATTTTTACAGTAAAACATTATATTAGAAAACTCATAAATTAATAAAATGAAATAAGTAAAATAAAAAAAAAATCTAAAATGTATCTAAGAATTTAGAATTTTATTTGAAAATTCTTAATTCAAATATTAAGGGGTCGGTATCTAATCACGACTTTTCATGACTTTTATAGACTTTTATAGACTTTAAAAAGTGAATGACTTTTATAGACTTTCATAGATTTTTATGAATTTTATAAATCCATCAATGACTTTCATAGATTTCTTAAAAAAATATTTTTTATGATTTTTATAGATTTCGATATATTTTTACAAATGATTTTTAAAAACTTTGGTAGACTTTCAACGACTTTCATAGATTTTCAATGACTTTCGTAAATTTTCAAATATTAATTGATTAATTTTGAGAACTTCAAATATGTTGTATTGCATAACTTTAGAAACACACTGGGATACATTCTATGTAGTTTTTTAAAGTCATCTGGATCCTCCAGGAGTATCTTATATATGTAAAAATACTCATGTGACATGATTGTACACCTAGTTGGAGGTCATTGGACATGATCACATTGCACCTTAAAATTTAGAAGGGTAATAGCACCTTGAATTACAACCAATCCAACCTTAACCACTCCATCATAATTTATGTCAATCTCTCATTCCTCGATTTTATTCATATTAGAATTACTCATTTCTTTAATATATATATATATATATATATATATATGCATAGTGGTGTAGTTAAAATATACACAATTTTAACCATTCAAATAAGTAAAACTTTATCAATCAAAATAGTAATACCATATATGAATAAAATAAAATATAATAAAATAAAAGTAAAATATTTTAGAAGTAATGAATATAATAACACAATCATCCATAAAAAATAAAAAATTGTCCACTAATTTACTAAAAAAAAAAACTAATAAATTGATAAATTAATCTTGGTAGCAATCACTTTTTTTTTTTTAATTGAAAAGTTATCCAACCCACACGGTTTTCAAGTGTCATGTCAAAGAATTCAAGCTTCTTCGCTCTAGTGTCTAGAAAATCAAGTGCCTTGAAAGAGTATCACTATCTAAGTATGAAATCTCCTTAACAAACTCCTTACAACTTTGTTATTTGGCCACTTGTGATTCCATGATTTGAGTAATTTTGTGGATACTTTGAGCCAACTTTCCAATAGAATTTGATTGACTATTGCTAATCTCACCCTGTTTGCCTGCATTATTTTCAGGATATAATAGTCTTTGGATGAAGTAATGGACAATTCACAATCTTCAGGACATGACTGAAAAAATTGTAATTCAATTACTTCATAATTATAATAGTAATTCATAATAATTGTGTGTGTAGATACACCCAGATTTTTAAAAATTTTAAAAGTCTATAAAAGTCATGAAAAATCATGATTATACACCCATGTAAGAATAATCCATATATTTACTATTACTAATTTATTAAGGCTTTAGAGTTTAATTTTTAATATTGTTTTTATTATTAACTTGGCATTTTCTGTCTCCAATACTCGAAATTTCTTATATTTTTATAATTACTTTCAGGCCGGTCATAATTATAAAAATAGGATAAAATTATATTTAAATTTCAAAATTATATCATGCGTAACCATAAGAATTTGAATTTTATATTAATTTATTAATTAATTTATTTATTTTTAAATATGTCATACAACCAAAAACGTTAATCTTTATATATATATAAAGATTTAAGTATAGGCTACAGGACAACACATTTTTTATATTTAAATTTTATAAAAAGTAACATAAATTACCAAAAACTTTTCAAAATTTATATTAAGAGCATCTTCCATAAGCATTTTTAAATTTTAATTTTTATATCTAGACGAAAATTTTCATTACAAATCCATTTCGTTATTAAAAAACAAAAAATCTTCTTGTTTCTCTTCGATGTATAAAGTAAAAAAATATTATTCATCAACAAACTCTAAATAAAAGATACAATAAATATTTAGTAATAAATTAATTTAAAATAAATAAAAAATTATAATAAAGCAGAATAAAATATTTTTAAAAATTAATATAATAATAAAAAAATCAAACATATTTCTCCACCCATATTAACAACATTATCTAATATTAATAAACTTATTTTATAAATTATCCTAGCACTAAATTGCACTTAATATAATAAATATTTATTTAAAATTTTAATTAAATTATATGATATTATATTGCATATTAAATTAATATATAATAATACTCATAAAAAAAAATATATAAAACTTGATCACATAAAAAATGAAACCATAGTGTCAAATTAACCGGAAATCATTTAAATAGTAACCGGAAATCATTTTAATAAAAACTTTCACAAAATAGTCAAAATTTAAAATTAAATCACGAAATTGAAAAATTACTAAAAGTTTCTAACAAATGACTGAATTAAAGGCCCAGGCCCATAACACATCTGCATGCGCGCGCGAAAACTTACCGGTATAAAAGCATAATGCCCTAAATTTGTAAATTCAAATTAAAACCACACACCTTACTTAAGCAGAACAGAACAGAACAGCTATTCTCCCTTCACCAGGTATTCTCTCTTCATTTTAGATCTCATTAACATCTTGATGTATGTTTGTTGAACTCTGAGTTCTTTCGATTTATTTGTTATTATTGAGTTCATTTATGATCTATGTTGATTTTGATTTGAATTAAGTCTGAGTTCTTAGGTTTGTTTGTAATTAATTGAGCTGATTTTAGGTAAAAAAATCAGCTGCTTGGTTGATCGATCTGATCTAAAACCCTAGAATTATATCTAGTGTTGAAAATGGCTAATCTGGAGGGTCGCTCGATGATGATGGATGATTTGGATTGTAGCTGCAACAAAAGACTGAAATTTAGGGATGAGATAGTAGATCAGATAAGCAACTTGCCAGATTCTTTAATCGGTCACATTTTGTCGTTTACAGATGCTAAATCTTCTGTTCAGACCAGCGTTTTGGCAAAGAAATGGAGGCTTCAGTGGGCGTATGTCCCAGGATACACTTTTGAGTCTTCTACCTTTAAAACATCTCAAGATTTGGAGGACTTTGTTGTTTGTTTGTTGAAGGAACGGAAGCGTATCAATATTAGCAAACCTTTCTTTTGCTTCAAAGGGACAACAGTGGAGTCTCTTATTAGAGTCTTTTGCAGGTATGGACTGTTGTACAGAAATGAGGAGATCGATATTCAAAAGAAAGTTCATATTCGTGATCACAAGCTGGTAGATCGGCTGAGTAGTTTGCCAGATCCGTTAAAACATCAGATTTTATCTTTCATGGATACTAAATATGCTGTCCAGACTTGTGTTTTGTCCAAAAGATGGAAGAAGCATTGGACGTCTGTTTCAACGCTCAATTTTAATTACTTGAGTTTGATACATGGGCTGGTTTCACCAAGTTTGTTACAAACGTTTTGAAGCATCGTGCATCAGTCGATGTGCGAAAACTTGTGTTTTTATGTGGCGGTACTATCAGGGTGCAGCTTACTAGGTCTGTATTTCAGTATGCTATATCACATGGCATCGAGGAGCTTCAAACTGATATATTTAGTGGATTTCGTAAGAGTCTATGTGGATGGGAGATAGAACTTTACAAATGTCCAACGCTGAGGACTATAAGTTGTTGTGGCACTATTAGAGACATGGAGTTGGGCAAATTTGTTGCTTTAAAATCCTTGCGAATGACAGAAATGGTATTACCAAGTCAAACTGATGTCTTCTGTAATTGCTATCATCTGGAAAATTTAGTGTTAGTGAACTGCAGTGTGCCGTCTGGGGACGTCTTCTGCGTAGCTGCTCCAAACATTATTTCATTGACAGTTATCTCAGATAACGCATATTATGATATGGAGATCGATGCTCCCGGACTGAAATTCCTCAATTTGAATAGACCTCCTAGCACATTAAGGTTCAAAGTACTGTGTGTCCTGGAAGAGTTAAATATTGTAACAACTCCATCACCTCCATACAACTGGTACGTTTCTGCATTGAGGCTGATTGCAGCAGCGCTTTGCTATGCCAAGTCAATTTCAGTACTGTTGATTCTACCCAAGGTCTGTTGGTATACTCATGTTTGAAATGAATAAATCTAGATTACAATTTTTATGGAAATTTGACTCTCAATTGACTCATTTTTCAGGAAAGATTCTTAACAACTTATAACAGTACTTATGCTGAAGTCAAAGTTACAAAGCTGAATAAGGTATTTTTACAAAACACATTTGTCAATTCAATTCATTTACAGCTGGTTTGTGTATGCCCTTATTATGTGGTTTTGTTTCAGGAGCCTTGGAGAAATGAGCTTTTCTATACATTTTATATGGTGAATGGTCCTAAGCAGAGTCACTTTGCGACCATGTTAGCAGAATTATGGCGAGTAGATAACAAGAGACTGCAGGAGAGTAGCTATACAGGTGTGGATCGATTGAGTGATCTACCAGAGTCCATCATCGATCAGATTCTCTCCTTGGTTGACACTCGAACTGCTGTACAAACCTGTGTCTTGTCCAAGAAATGGAGAGATAGGAATCTCTGGGAAAGTATCCATACTATCAATCTTGACCACAGCTATGACACAGCCAATGAATGCAATAACTTTCTTGCAGGTGTTGAGCAGCATTGTCAGCCCTCCAGTAAACTTCAAAAATTGAACCTTCATTTGGGTGAGAACAGATCCCAGTCCCTAGCTAAATCAGTTGCTAAGTTCGCAGTTAAGTGTGATCTCAAAGAGCTTAACACAAATCTCAGTGTTTTCCCTAAGGCCTTTTACAAATGCCGGAATCTTACAACTCTAGAGCTGGGTCCTAGCCGAAGTATGATCACAGATTTTCCTGATTTATCAAGATTTGTCTCATTGAAAACTCTGTCACTCACAAACATCAAATTAGCATCTGTTGACCCTTTCTCAAATTGTCTGGTTCTTGAGCACCTGTCCTTGATAGACTGCAGTGTGAATCACAGATCAACTCTCACAATATCTGCTCCGAAACTTGATACCTTCATTCTCAAAAACATTGACGGGGAATATCACATGTTTTGGAGTAATAAGGTAACGATAAAGTCGCCGAGATTGAAGTCATTTAGCTTCCATGGAACATTGCCTCTGTCTTTCACTGTGGCAGAATGTCCATTGCTTGAAAATGTGTATATCAAGATGATATATTTGTATAATGTGAATGCTGATGGTGCATATGTGAAAAGTTTCTTGTCCTGTGTCCTAAGTATGACAGAGGCGTTCTATCATGTGAAATCATCCACATTTTGCTTTGAGTACTGCAAGGTATGTGGTGTATAATTGCTATATGTTTTCAGTAGCCAACTGTGATTGATTGCTATCTTAATCAACTCATTGTTTGTTTTGAATTTTGTTAGGAGGAGTTTATTTTGTGTCCAGGCAATGTTGAAGGACACATGAAATTTTTGGAGATCAATAGGGTAAGTCATCAAATACTTCTACACTTCTATTGATAGAATTCAAACTGTGTTTGTAATTAACTTTTTAGAAAATGTTTTAGAAGGGATTAACTTTTTTAATTAATTTTTTAAAAAATAAACAGAAAGCATTTTATTATGGAAAACTTTGTTTTTTTGTTTTTTTTTTCAAGTTTTAATTAAATTAATAAATTGATGAAATTATATTTTTAAAAATAAATATTTCAAAATTTTAATTTCACAAATTGTATTTATATTTTTTCCTTCACACATCTTTAACACGGGTTATTATAACCGTCTGTCAATAACTCCCGTATGTGTGAAGGATCTTCGTAGCCGTGTGAAGGTTTATTTTTATATATATATATATATATATATATATATTTTTAAGAATTTGATAATGATAAAATTTGATAAGAATGTGTGTGAAATTACTTTTATAATACAAAATTTATTTTAACTTATGAATACATACTAAAGTTTAGTAGATTAATATTTTAAAATTTACCTATTATTATATAAAAGAATTAAGTTGAATTAATTGATTTTGTTGAAAAAATATTTATAATAATAATTTTAAAACGTCTGAAATATATAATTTTATTTAATTGGATGAAATTATTTTTTTAAAAAAAAATTATAAATCATTATTAAATTAAATTACTATATCTCATCCTAAATTCAATCATATCATTTATCTTTTTAATTTTATTTATCAAATTTAGTTAATATTATATATTTAAAAGGGATAATAAAATTTAAAATACTAAAAAAAAAATGTTGGTGTAGTAAAATCTTAATATCTTTATTTTAATTTAATTTATAATGAAATAAATAATATATTTTCATTGTAATTATAAAATAATTGATATTATTATTTTGTAAACATTGTTTATGAATTAAAAGGAAACATAGCATTATATATATTTTATAAGAAAATGAATTTCAATTTAATAGTTATTTTTTTTAATTATTATTATTTATTTGAAATATATATATATATATATAAATTGATTTTCTATAATTTCTTCTTCGTCCAACCATCAATTGCCGATCTCTGGGAGTTTTACCAAGTACAAAATTCATTTTTAAAAAGTTTAATCATTTTCGTCCTGACGGTGGTAAAATGAAGAAAATAAAATTGGTGTGGTTTTATTTGGAAAACTCCAAAAATACGGTGATTTTTTAGAATTATCCATATTTAATTTAAGAAAAAAAAAAACAAGAAAATGCTAAATTTTTAAAGCACACTACTTCCTCATTTGTATAATCTGTTTTTACATTACAGGTCACTGGGGAAAAAATTTTGTTGGGTTTGGCTACTTTGTAAGAGAGGCTTCTATTTCAAGGAAGGTGGGTTATACTTAATTTATTGCAATTTTATTAATAATCCAGGACAACCATTTCTTTAATGATGTTGTTATTATATTGTTCGAAGCATTATCAATATGTTAGAACTCAAAGCTCACAGGGTATGGTTACCGTACCATAACATGATTGTTTCGATTTCTTAGTCAAGGTGTGCAAATTTCTTTAGAATTTATATTCAATTTTTTTAATAATCAAATTAAAATGTTAAGAATTCTAAAATTATTTTTATGACTAAAATATATTATAAATTATGAATAATTTTTATTTTTTTTTCTAATGTGTTTTCTAAATTTTTTTCTCCATTTTTTTTACCAATTTTGTTAAAAGTTTACTCTCACCAAAAAAGATTTTTATTTGATATTATTATCTATAATATATTTATAAATCTTTTACTTTTGTTTATTTTATTGTAAAATACTTTTTTTATTTTTCTTTCTATTTGTGATGATTTTATTTGTAGAATATAAAAATAAAAATAAATGATTCATGATCAAGTTACAACCTAAGATCTATGTCTATATTATGTTTTTGTATATTTATTGTTATTTATTTGAAAAATTGTCTATTTAGAAAATAACCATGCAAACATAAATTTGGTTTAGAACTATACATTTACTTCAATAAATTATACTTTATAAATGTATAACAGGAGTCACGTCCAAGTAAAAGTTAAATGACTATTACATTATAGCTCACGATGAAGTTAAAAGTTCCATTGGAAAATTACTCTAGGAGTTAAAGTTAATATTAGTGTGCTTTGGATCGCCACCTGGAAAGAAAGGCAAATAAGTCCAAATGATTTTAAGTGGATGGCTTGTTTTGCAGTATTATATAAGGTGATAAAAGGGAAATGACTAGGTTAGTTGAGGGGTTTAGACATTTTTGTGATATTTTTCATTTTTGGCGAAGGATTATAAAATAATGGAATTGGTAGATATGCTTATATTACGAAAATCATATATTCCAAAAGATCTTTAAATAAATGGTTGCATTTTGCACTGCGCTTCTGAAGATCCAGCTTAATTGCTACTCAGGAATAGAATCAGGAAATTTGAGTTATCCAAGTTTGGGCGGAAGGGTATTTATTGTTTCAACCTTCATACCGAGCTTCTAACTTGGTGAGCAGTTCGGTGATCAGTTCGGACAGAAGGTTCTTCATTCTTCAAAGGTAATTGCCGAACTACAATCCGATGTCCATTTCGATGTGGAATTCGGACAGAATGACATCATCAATGTCCTTCCACCTATCGAGCTGCAAGTTCGATACCTATTTCGATGTGAAGTTCGAACAGAACAACATCACATCCATTCTTACATTCACTGAGCTGTCAGTTCGATATCTAGCTCGGTAGCTAGTTCTGTATCTAGCTCGGTAGCTAGTTTGGACAGAGAGGTCTTTTAATGTCTTCTTCATAAACCTAACTACCGCTTAGTGGCTATTGACGATAAAAATTCCTAATAATCTAGTGCAAGTATACACTAATATCGTCAAGTAATAAATTATCAATCCACAGGGTTTGACAACCTAGAATAACAATACTCTTCCTTCATCCTAAATTTACATTCATGCATTATTTTTATACATGTAAATTTAGAATGGAGGAGGAGTATGGTTGGAATTTCACCACCCTATTAGTGATTATTTCATAATCACAAGTAGCCCCAAACATATACAAAGTTTATTTTGATGTTGAATGGCTTTCATGATTTAGATAAAAATAAATGAAAGGCATGGCTAAAGATGGTAAAATTTGGTCCCAGTATGAAATAGGAATTATTTGGAGATGAGATGGGGTAGGGGGAAATGGTTTAATAATTTGTTTGGCGATCTGTTGAGCTTCCCTGATTGTATTAATTTTGCTTCACCAGGTAGAAGAAACTATTCTATCAGGTATTTATAGACAGGTAGTTTCCAACTAAATGAGTTACCGCTAGGGGTGGGCATAAAAATCGGACCCGACTAAATAGGCCCGGCTCAAACCGGCCCAAACTGATTTTATCCGATTTTTCAAGTTTAATAGGTTCGGTTCGGTCTTGGTATGTTTAAAACCGGTTATACCGGTTCCGGTTCGGTTTTGGGTCTTGAAAAACCGGTCAAAAACCGAAACCGGTTGAATAAATAAAAAATTAAATATATATTGGTTATTGTGAACATTATGTGATAATTCTATTTATTTGAAATATGTATTGACTAGTTAGTTATGTAATTCTTACAATATTATAAATATATATATTTAAAGTGGATTAATTATATTTCGTGGTGACGAGATGATAGTATTGGAATGAAAAACTCTTTTTAATTTATATGTTTGGATAATTTGTTTTCTTTATTGTTATTTTAATAGGATTATCAATAAATATGTAATATGTTGCTAAATTTTTTATTTGTGTTTTAATAGGATTTTAATGGATTCATAATATGTCGCTATTAGTTTTTATTTGGTAAATTATGAAAATTTAAATTAGATTAATATGACTACTATTTTTAATAATTGATGATCATTTATGTTGATTGATTAGAATAATTAGCAATTTAAATTTTCCATGATGATTTCTCGATATAAAATGTTTGGAAATGATTTGATGATTGTGTAGTTTTGAAAATTTTATGAATATATAAAAAGTTAAATTTGAAGAAAAGAAAAAGTTCGATATACATACCCAAACCGACAAAACCGGCCCGGCCTAATCAAAAATCGGACCGGCCGGTTTTACCATCTAAAATGTATCGGGCTGGTCTCAACCTTTAAAAAACCGGTACAACTAGACTTGGGACGGTTTTAGGTTAAATCAGACCAGACCTGCCCACACCCACCCCTAGTTACCGCAGTCTCAGCTGAACCTTTGTCATAAATTAACACTACGTGGATTTTATCTATATTGCAGAAGACACATTTGATACCGTCTTCCGTACGATTCTATACGTGTTCGATAATTTTAATAATTTTATTTTTTATACTCTTTAAAAAAAATCTGAATTTATTATTAATCAATTTATTTATTTTAAAATATTTAAATGGTAAATGTTGTTGATTTATATAAATAATAAATTTATACTTAAGATAAAAGTACAAATACATGACAATTATTTATTTTTATATAAAAATAATAATAATATTTTTAATATAAAAATATTGATATACATTATTTTAAACTATCATGTTGAAATCGTCTTGTATTTTAACTTTTTAAAAATTATTATGTTCGGTGTTGATACTAGCATGTTTGTAGCTGTGCAATATAAAATTTTATTCACCTGCTAAATATCGAAGAGGGGTGGTTCTACCGATCATAAACGAATAGGCTCTTATCTTAAAGTAAGACCATCTCCAATGAAATGTGGGCGTAAAATAATGTGATTATATAAAATAAAAGTGATAGTGTGGTAAAAATTTTATTGACAGAGAGCATAATTTTAAAATAGTCATATAATGGTTATTGTCTATTACAGGCCGGTTCTGAGTGGCGGTGGGAGAAGTGATTGTCGGGGCCCGACGTGGAGGGGACCCTCAGAGCAAGAGGTAAATGGAGAGAGTTTTTTATTTCTAATTTTTTTTTTTAATAAAACGATGTTATTTGGCGTCGTTTTCTTTTTAAGTTAATTAAAATAGTACTGAAAACTAGAACTCGTGTCTACTCTATTAATCGTGGTGTTAAAATTTTTTTAAAAAAAAAGTTAAAGGGACTCATTGTGTCACATTTGCCCGAGGCCTCCAAAAATACAGAGACGGTACTCGTCTGCTACGTTTTTTTTAAAAGAAAAAGAAAATTAATAGAAATTTAATTAAAATTAAACTTTTTTATAATAAAAAAAAATTGAAACATATTAAAAATCTAATAAAATAATATAGAAAAAACTAAGTCAGCATATCTACTCGATTGTTTAAAATAGAGATATGATGGATGATATCTATTTTTAAATTTGTCACTTTAACTGTATATTAGAAAATAATATCGAAGTTTTATTTTTTAGAATATATTTTAAGATGCTGATGTGATAGTGAAAAAATTATAAATACATATACTACTAGATATGCGGTAATGTATAAGGATGCATGCAATTGAATTAAAATGGATAATGTTTGGTTTGACAAAGCCTTATCCGCAGGTCTGACTGAAAAGCAATATTTAGGATATTTATATTTTTTATATTATTAGATTTGTGTCAACTGCAAGGCCCGTGGTGGTATTTTATTTATTTATTTTTTAAAATTTTATATAAAAATTAATAAATTCTACTAATATAAGTAATTATATATAAATTATTATTATAATAATGGAAATTATTGAAAATGGACCATCTAAAATTTGAATTTTTTTTCTAAATTCTTACTAAAATAAGCTTTGTGAAAGTTTGATTTTTAGAAATAGGTCGCATTGACAATTTTACTCTCCACTTGAATTTTTATTTCCATACTGTCATTCTGATATCACTTCATAAATTCTGAATTATCTTCAGACATCTTTGAACCTAGATCAGAAATAAAATAACAATTGAATCACAAATTCTGATTTCATATAAAAAATGTATGATCGTGGATCACAAATATGTGAAGTACGCGATTTTTGGAAAATTTTGAGTCGATGATAAAATTGAGAGTACAGTCTACGCAAACCAAACTTTACAAAACTTATATTTGAAAGAATTTGAAACTAAACCTATAAATAAAATTTCAAATTTTAAAAAGTCCACATATAAAAAAACCCATTATAATATTTATATTTATAAATTTTAATTTAATATATTTTATAAATATTATTAAAATTAAATTATTAAAATTGTTAATATTATTTTTATTTTTAATTTTTTAAAATATTTTTATAATTTTAAGTTCTCTAAGAATGCGAGGAAATGAGGTATATTTTCAAATCTCACCCCATCCATCTGTGAAAGTGGCAAAAACTCATTTGTAATAAAATTTGGTCAAACCTTACCACACTTCTTTATAATTAATCATATAAAATAAATATTTTAGTAATAAACTATTTAAAAATTAAAAATTAATAATAAATTCTGCTCATTTTAATAAAATATTTTATCGTATCATTTTTTTATATAAAAATATGGACCAGGATGAAATTGGTCTTTTAAATTTGAAGTATTTATAATTATATATTTTTTAAATAACCTCATACTATTATATATTTTAATTTTAAAAAAATAGTATTATATATTATTTTTCAAAATAATTAATAATATTATCGTAATTGAAATAAATAAAACGATATAATTTTTATTATATATACAAAATTAATAAAATATGACTAATAATTTATTATTATAATATTACATTATTGGATTGTTGCACATCCTTATTACAGACAAGAAGCAAACTAAAGGATCCAGCTTCTTCAAGATGGTAACCATCCTATAGTACCTTCAAATCACCAAAACAACTAACTTACAGAATAAACATACAAATATGATGTAGAATATATCATTCACTTTAACGAATGAAGAAAAAAAATAGCATAATGAATTTTCTATTAGTTTCCACTACCATATACCAGGAAACTTTAGAGAGAAATATTAGGAAACAACACTTGTTTTTCAGTATACTTTAAGAAAGCAGGTATCTTTCAAGTTTTTGACATAGGACGCATTATAAGTAAGATATTATTTAGTGTCAAGGACCTCGAAGTTATCGGATGTAATTGATTCAATGTAGAACATGTCAGTTGTTTGACCAAGTTTACTGGCTTTCTCTTTTAAGTTTCATTATGTTATTATTTCTTTTGTTACGAGATTTTATTTAGTATTTCTGTTTTTCTTGGATTTATTGTTATTGATTAAGTTATTATCACAATATAAATAGCTGTCTTATGTTGTACTATGTGTGGCAGAAAAGCAAAGTAATAAAATCAAAGTTAAAGTTTACATGTCTCTGTGTTCTGCCTCTGTTTTTGTGTTCTGTAGTTTTTGTTTGGTTTACTGCAACTCTGATTGTGAGTGTATTGTGAGTATAATTATTTTTGTTAAATATTTTGTTTTGGGAAATACAAGGTAAACACATAGTGAAAACACTTGATAGGTGAGAGCAATGGCAGCAAACTCAGCGCCAGTTTCATCTGTGTCTCAACTATTTATACCTATTTTTTCAAGTGAAAAATATGAATTTTGGAGTATAAAGATGAAAACTCTTTTTTATATCCCAAGAGCAGCAGCAAAGTTGGATGAAGAGGCAATAAAGAAACTAAAAGAAAATAGGAAAAAGGATGCGAAGGCCTTATTCTTCATACAGCAGGCTGTCCATAAAACCATTTTCTCAAGAATTTCTGCTGCAACAACATCAATGGGAGCTTGGCAGATTTTAAAAAAAAGAATTTCAAGGCTCCTCAAAAGTAATGACGGTAAAACTGCAAACTTATTGTCGTGATTTTGAAACTTTATTCATGAAAAGTAATGAATCTATTCAAACATACCTATCTAGAGTTTCTTCTCTTTATATCAAATGAGATCATATGGTGAAGATATGTCAGAAGAAACTATAGTTGCAAAGGTTTTAACGAGCCTTACTCCGAATTTTGAATATGTTTTTGCTGCAATTGAGGAAGCTCATAATTTATCTGATTATTCTTTTGATGAACTAATGCGTTCTTTACCATCTCATGAAGATAGGATAATCAAATAAAATGAAAAGAATGAAGATAAAGCTTTTCAAGCCAAAACTGAATCTTTCCAGAAGGAAAAGAGTGAAAATTCTGGCGGTCGTGGTCGTGGCAGAGGTTATTCACGTGGAAGAGGACGTGGTAGAAATCAGGGCAGAGGAAGAAGTAGGGAAGGTTCAAATGAGGATAGGCATAACAGGACCTTCTAGTGTTACTACTGCAAAAAACTAGACCATAAGGAAGAATTTTGCTATCAAAAGCAAAGAGATGAGAATAGTCGTGCAAACTTTGCAGAAAAGACTGATGAAGAAAGTAAGTTATTCATGGCCCTTTTGATGAAAAGGAAAAATTTGATGATGTTTGGTTTTTGGACAGTGGTTATTCCAATCATATGACAGGAACAAGATCATTATTTAAAGAACTTGATGAATCAAAGAGATCGGAGGTGACACTCGGAGATAATAAGAAGGTTCAAGTTGAAGGAAAAGGTACCATTAGCATTACTACCTGTCAAGGTTCTGCTAAAATTTTGCATGATGTTATGCTTGTCCCTAGTTTGTCTCATAACTTGTTAAGTATTGGACAACTAATGAGCACTGGTTATTCAATTTTATTTGATGATGGATGCTGCACTATTTGTGATAAAACAACTGGTCAGCTTATTACAAAAGTTTCAATGACTAGTAATAAAATGTTTCCCCTGGAGGTCTCTTTGGTTGAAAAATGTGTTATGACTGCTAGTATTGATGCTGAAACTAGATTATGGCATTTGCGTTATGGACATTTGAATATTAAAGGGTTGAAGTTGTTGACACAAAAGGAAATGGTTTTCGCATTACCAAATATTGAAAACCTTGGTTTTTGTGAAAGTTGTGTTTATGGTAAGCAAAGTAAGAAACCTTTTCCAGTAGGAAAGGCTTGGCTAGCCTCTGAGTGTCTAGAATTAGTGCATGCTGATTTATGTGGGCATATGAATAATGAATCTCTTGGTAGTAGTCGATATTTTCTACTTTTCACTGATGATTTTAGTCGAATGAGTTGGGTTTACTTCTTGAATAAAAAATCTAAAGCTTTTGATATGTTCAAGAAGTTTAAAGCGTATGTAGAAAAAAAAGTGGGTTTCAACTAAAAAAATTACGAACCAATAGAGGGGGAGAATTTGTTTCAACTGATTTTAATATTTTTTCTGAAGAGAATGGAATTTTCAGGGAACTTACAGCCCCATACACTCCTGAGCAGAATGGTGTAGTTGAAAGAAAGAATCGAATAGTTGTTGAACTAGCTAGAAGCATGTTGCAGGCAAAATCTCTTCCAATTCATTTTTGGGCAAAAGCTGGTGCAACAGCAGTATACCTTCTCAACATATCTCCTATAAAAAGCAGTTCGTAATCGTACATCGTATGAGGCATGGATCGGAAGAAAAGTAAAGTAAGTCACTTACGAATTTTTGGTTGTATATCTTATGCTTTGATTAAAACTCACTCTTACAAATTTGATGAAAAAACTGAGAAAAATATTTTTATTGAATATTGTTCTCAATCAAAAGCATTCAACCTATATAACCCAAATACTGGCAAGATTACTATAAGTAGGGATGGAACTTTCAATGAAGATGTAAAGTGGGAGTGGAGAATTAAAAATGAGCAGCAAAAGATTCCTGTATGTGAAGGCGACTTTGTTCCAAACTCTACAAAATTAGACTCTGCGACTTCCAGTATCTGCAATCCAAATCCAACAGACCAAAGTTCAACAGTTTCCAACTCTTCAAGTGAAACTCCTCTACATAAATTCATATCCTTGAAAGAAATTTACAATATATGTTCTTTTGCTTTACTTGTAACAGATCCAACTTTTTATGAAGATGCAGCAAAAGAACTAGTATGGTGTAGAGCAATGGAAGAAGAGATTAGTGCCATACAAAGAAATCAAACGTGGGTTTTGGTTGACTTGCAAGAAGAAAAGAATGTCATTAGGCTCAAATGGGTTTTCAGAACTAAGTACCACGCAGATGGATGCATCCAAAAATACAAGGCAAGATCGGTAGTGAAGGGATACTCTCAAAAGCAAGGGATCGATTTTGACGAAACATTTTCTCTTGTTGCCCGTTTTGAAACTATAAGAATCTTCTTAGCCTTAGCTGCTCAGTTTAATTGGCTTGTGTATCAATTTGACGTGAAATCAGTATTTTTAAATGGTGATTTAGAGGAGGAAGTGTATGTTTTACGGCCTAAAGGATTTGTAGTTAAAGGTAAGGAGGAGAAAGTCTATAAATTAAACAAGGCACTATATGGTTTAAAACAAGCACCACGGGCATGGTATTTTAAAATCGATTCTTATTTTCTAAAGAATGGTTTTGAATGGAGTAACAATGAACCCACTCTTTATATAAAGAAAGGAGATAAGAGTGATTTTTTGGTTGTATGCCTCTATGTTGACGATATTATCTATATGGGTTCAAATCAGATTGTTGTTGATGAATTTAAAGATTTTATGATGAGGAAGTTTGAGATATCTGATTTAGGTCTGCTGCGTTATTTTCTTGGTCTGGAGGTTAGACAAGAGATTGATGGAATATTTGTTTCACAAAGAAAATACGCAGCTGATCTTTTAAATAATCACAGTCTGGTAAGTTGTAAAGCCTCTGTTACTCCTATGAATGCAAATGAAAAATTATATCGTGATGATGGTGCAGATATAGCAGATGAAACATATTTCAGAAGTCTTGTTGGTGGATTAAATTATCTGTGTCACACACGGCCAGATATTGCTTTCCCAGTTGGAGTTGTTTCTAGATTTATGCATAATCCTAGTAAACTTCGCTTGGGAGCAGCAAAACGAATACTGAAATATGTTGCAGGAACGGTTGATTTTGGTATTTGGTATTCAAAAGAGTCTGATGGTGTATTAGTTGGTTTTACTGATAGTGATGGGCAGGTAGTGTTGATGATAGAAAATGTACATCTGGTTTTGTGTTTAATCTTGGCTCAGGTGTTGTATCATGGTGTTTCAAAAAACAAGAAGTGGTGGCATTATCTACTCCGAGGTAGAGTACATTGCTGCAACATCTACAACGTGTCAAGCAATCTAGTTAAGACGTCGTTTAGCATATTTGAATCAGAAGCGGAGAGGTGCAACACAGATCTTTTGTGATAATAGATCCACCATAGCAATGACGAAAAGTCTGGCATTTCACAGCAGAACCAAGCATATTGACATCCGGCACCACTACATTCGAAGTCTGGTTTCGAGTGGTGAAATTGTTTTGAAGGCGTGCAACACAAATGATCAAACTGTAGATGTGTTTACAAAGTCTCGTTCACAAGCAAAGAATGAGTATTTCGCACGACAACTTGGTGTCTGCAACTTTGAATCAAGGGGTAGTATTCGATGTAATTGATTCAATGTAGAACAGGTCAGTTGTTTGACCAAGTTTATTGACTTTATCTTTTAAGTTTCATTCTATTATTATTTCTTGTGTTACGAGATGTTATTTAGTATTTATGTTTTTCTTGGATTTATTGTTATTGATTAAGTTATTATCACAATATAAATAGCTGCCTTATGCTGTACTATGTGTGGCAGAAAAGCAGAGTAATGAAATCAAAGTTTCAGTTTCATCTTCAAAGTTTAGCAGTCTCTGTTTTCTGTCTCTGTTTTTGTTTGGTTTACTGTAACTCTGATTGTAAGTGTACTGTGAGTATAATTTATCCAACATAAGTAGCACAATATGAAGTAATTTTTTTCCGGTGATGATTACAAGAAACATGCGTACATATAATGTTGCTTCACAATTATTAACACCGAAAAACACCTGTAAATAACACAAGTTTCTTTCTGGTGTCAAGGACCTGGAAACAGCACTATATGTATTCTTATTTCCCAATAGTCATAATTGAGAAACAATACTTCATTTAGTTTTGCTTCTTAGTCCTCTGAAAAGCATAGCAATTTACATAGTTTTAGCAGTAAATATAAAACTAACAAATCTTCTAATCCAACTTATTAAAACATGTCATTCTCAAATGTATACGACTAAATAAACCTAAAACAATACCTAACAGCCCAAATTCTAAAATTAATCAACAAAAATTAGAAAAAAAAATATAAATAAAGCAAACCCTAACCTCAATATTTTGCTTATATTTCGATGGAGTCATTGATGGAGTCATTGATGGAGTCATTGATGGAGATGATTACAATATTGTTGACAATTTTTAAGGGAATATAGAGATGTATAAATAGAAGCAGAAGTGGAAGGTTGAGAAGGTTAAGAGGAGGAGATGAGTGAAGAAAAAAGGATTGATGATGGATTGATGATGATGAAGCGGTGAATGGAAGTGGAAGTAAAATTTTTTATTTTTGTATAAAACGATGAGTTAGAGAGATGGAAGTTATTTTCATTAAAATGTTAATTTTATTTATTTTTCGTTATTTTTTATGGAAAGGGTAAATGGATAAATTTGATTTAATAAGAATAAATACTTATTAAAAATTTTGTTTTGCAATTTTTTTATTTTGACTTAGACATGAAAATGCAAATTATCATTTGATAAAAATGTTATACATAAAAAAATACAAAGTTTTTTTTTTTTAAGTTTTTTAAAAGTCAATCAAATAAATTTTAAGTTAACAGCAACATTTCTAAAACCTCATTCAATTCTATACTCTAACATAGATCACAGTTGCAAAATATTCAAAAATTCATTCATTCATATGATAATTTCCCTTTCTTTTTTTTTTTTTTAATTTGATTCAAACCACTTCATAAAAACTCAATAAAACCTCACTTTGAATATATATATATATATATATATATATATATATTCTCTTATATTGTTAGAAATTATAAAGTTTTGAACATTTTGATTTATAAATATAATATTTAAATTATGTGTGAAATAGTATTAACTGATAATATGTGACGGAAATGCAACCGTTAATGTTGCTGTTGGTATCTTTTGAATCTGAAAATTTGATTAATATTAATATAATATATGAAAAATTTTGAAAAAATATTCAGAAACTGATATCGTATTTTACATTTTCGCTTCCATCCCAAACTATTTGAATCAAAATCTTTCGTATAGATTTTTTTCGCTTTAATTTTCTAAAAGTTTTAAAATTTTCAGTCTCTAACAATTTGTACACCAAAGGATGAAATTAACCATTACATTAATTTATTTTTATTTCTTAAATAAATTATACTTAGGTTTGCATAAGAGTGTGTTTTGTATTAAATTTTCAATAAATCGTTAAATTAACATTTCAAATAATGGTAGCAATTATTTATTACATTAGATTCTAAATTAACTATTAGGTTAATGGTTGGATTGAATTTTTAATAATATTTTTAATTTTTAAATTAACTGTTAAATAATAAATTATTCAAAATTTATTACACTTGTAAATACAATTGAAAAGATAATGATAAAATAAATTACAAATGGAATATTAATAAAGTAAATTATTTTAATGTTGGGATTGAAAATCATATTTAATAGTTTTCACAAATGATATCTTAACCACATGAATATGATTATAAAATGGACATTTTTTAAAAGATGATTTAGAATCCAAACGTTATATGATATGCTAATTGAAATTTTTTATCATACACACTAAATTTAGTATGAATTAATATATTTATTTTTCTTTAAAAAAAAAATTATCTTGTATAATCAAAACTAAGGGACTATATGATCATTACTATCCCCTCGTTAAAATTAGATATATAATTGTGGAAAGCATAGTTTCTCAATATATACGATCATTATTAGAGTTAATTGTTTGGTATCTATACTTAATAGATTAAAATAATACACATTTGGTGCCTATTCCCATGAAGCTTGATGGGCATTTGATGAGAGAGAATTATGTCTCTCCCTTCATAACTCTCCAACTATGGAAAGCATAGTTTCTCAAGTATCAAAACCCTTGAGTTTGGGGATCAGATTCCTGCTCCAAAGCTCACAATCTTCACCTAACTACTCATCTGCATTTCAATGATTAAAAAGATAAAATTAAAAAAAAAAAAGTCATTAACATTCAACTTTGACAGTACATTTTATCGGTCATTTTAGAATTCCGGATACATACCAGTACCTGCCTCCCGCTTTAAAATTTTGGTGAATTGTTGTGCCAATTTTGAAATATTTGAAAATTCTTTATCCATGAATACGTCTAAGAAAAACTCAATTATTGACCTGGAATACATCAACTCGTACGTGCCTGTAGTGAAAAAATCATGTATTAGATTACAATTTAAAGAATATTTCAATAATGATCATCTATATTTGATAGTATTTTCTTAATCTTCAAATAACAATCTTGATAAATATGCTGAGCAAAGCGAATTTCAAATAATTACCAATTAAAAATTATATTTACATGAAAAAATATCTATCAATAAAACAATTCCTAGTAATTTGAGGAAATAAAAATCACAAAGACGAATTATGCAAAATAGAGAAGGATGAAAAAAAAAAAAGGAAGAGGAACATACCAATAGTTATGTAGATCAACATTTGAAAAAAAGAACAAATGAATGAAAAACTCATAAAATTTTGATATGTAGGATGAAATACTTTGTCATGTATTTATAAAATAACTTTAAGCATCATATTTTTTATATTCGATTTGTGCTAGCTATAAGTATATTCATATCGAATATTCGACTGAGTCAAACTATCATTTATAAATAGCATTAATGATTAAATCTCCTATTAATTTTAGATTTGGTTGTATATACATAATAAAAATAAATATTAAAAATATTAAAAGGGTGTTATAATTATTTATACCGAATATTTGGCTCACTAATAAGATTATAATTTTCAATAGCACTAACATATTTCTTACTATTTCTAGAGTTGTATATATCAAATAGTGGGTGATATTTTCTCTATACATCCTGAAGAATCTGACTCATAGACTGGCTCAGGCTCTTTTGTCCTTGCATTTTCTTTGTTCATTCTTCTCTCATCTTCCTCTATTACTTCATTGGCACCCTTTTTAGTTGCTAGATCAAACCGATCACCCAAATTCCTCTATACGTTATCCTCTTCTACACTGGGAACCTCTGGTAGCTTAGTGAACTCAGGTTGGCTATCCAGTAATTCCTCTTGCTCAAGATAAAGAGGCTGATAATCATCTTCTTCTCTTTCTTGCTCAACTGGTTCCCTGATGCTTACCCCTTTTACAAACTCGCAAAACCCACAGGAGGAGCACTCTACTTAGCCCTTTGTAATTCCCACATTCTTAGAAATTCTTGTGGGTCTGAGATGTTGTTGAAGAATTCGGCTATTCTTTCTTCAACCTTCATGTTAACCATCTCAGAAACCATAGCATCCAGTTATTCTCTTGATAAGGGTTCAACTACTCTTTCATTTTCTCTTCTGGGACTGTGAGTAGGAGCTGGAATGGTCTCCTGCACTGGTCTTACAACTGAAACAGGCGAAGAGAACTTGTTCTTCTTGGTATTTGACTTCTTGGCCTCCCTCAAAGCCTTTAGTTCTAAGACTTTTTCCACAGCTTCAGTGCAGGTTGTCTCTTTCCTCCTCTGCTCTCCCAGATTCTCAATTCCAATCCTCCAGTGTGTGGCTTAGAATTAGCCAACCACACATTCTTCTTTTTGCTTTTGACTCCATATCTCTCCAGTAAACCTGTGATGAGAGATGGAAAATACAAAGTCCTTTGCCTAGACTTTTCCTTCCTCAAACTGCACACCCTCTTCTGAAGTTCTAAGAAAATCAACAGACCTAGATGAATAAACTTGTTTTGGTTGAAATCCCTCAAAAACTTCTTCTCATCTGTAGTGAATCGACTGCCTTTGTTTCTAGGCATCACATTATCCCTCAGCCATGTTAAGCATATGGCTGTGTGAATATCTAATTCACTAGCCAAGACATCCTCTTCAGTACCTTGAGTTGGATGCTGAAATCTTCTTAAACTCCTCAAATCTTCAACAGTTAATTCTGCAGCATCCATCCCTATATCACCTTAATGATCAGCTTCCATTAAACCGTAATAACTACAATGGTTTCTGCCGATATATCCACTTGGTGACCTCTAATGTCAAAACGATTATCCAACTCCTCAGGAGCCTCATTGTAGAACTCCTCTACTAGGGTGGCATTGACTTTCTTAGTCTGCTCCCCCATCTTCTTCATGAACCAGCCCCACAAATGATTTCCAAACCTCTTATCCTCCAGCTCATCCAACAGAATCTCATTTTCCTGCCAAAACTGCAGGTTTTCCTTTTGTAGTGGGCTCTTATCCTGAGATTTATCCTTGATAACCTTAGGTGAACTAAGCTTCTCCTTTTTCCCTTTTTTACTGGCCCCAAACTCTGCTGCAGCTTGTTTCTTGGCCAATACCGATTTCTCAACTTAAACCTCCCATTTTTCAGCATTTGGTGTAGAAGGGGTTGTAGGTCTATTTTCAACACTCTTCTTCTTAGATGATCCAATCTGTACTCCTTTCTGCTTATGACCCTTAACTGAATTTGACCCAACAGACTTCCCAGATTTCTCTTTAGATGGCTTCCCTTAACAGCAGTTGAAGTAGAGGGGGTCTTAGGAGTCTTCTCTTTAGACTTTGGCGAAGAAGGAAGAATTACTCTAACCTGGTAATTCTTTTCATCATAGATCTTTGGCCTGGCCGAAGTCTTTGCCTTCTTGCCCTTCGTAGACGGGCTAGGAGTACTATCACTCTTTCTTTTGGCCATTTATTTGTAATTTGAAACAATATTTCAACAATTATAACCAAATATCAAATTGACAGAACTTAAAATCATTAAAGCAGCAGCATTATCAATATTGAACAACTGACAGTATATTGCAACATGGTTTCAACATTTATCACGCACATTTAACAATCAAGACCTTAAACCACGTTTTACAGCTTAAGCACTAACAACTATTGTCAACAACATAATCAATTGCATTCGTAAAATGGAACATCCAGCTAAAATCATACATGTTCATAGTAAAACCCAAAGAGATTAACTCATTATTACCGTTAAACATTGCTCTATTAACACCCTAACAATCTCAATCAATATATCAACACAGAACAACCACAGTAGGTAATATTGTTACGAAAAAAATTTGAGAAGAACATACCTTGTTTTGTTGCTGTGATGAAAGTAGATTCAAACTGAGAAGCAAATTGAGAGATTCGCGATTTAGGGTTTTTGTGAAGATGAAAAATCAGAGAGCAAGTAATAGTAACGGTAAAATCGATTTGGGTTTATAAAGGAATTAAGAAATAGGCGCAATGATGCAAAAGATTGGCACAAGGCGGAAAGATCCTCCCTCGCCTCGTGTCATACAACGATAACATTTGCCTATGTGTCGTCAAAACATTTTGCCACTTCATTAAGCGCTAGCGACATAAGTGGACGAAATATTTTATGTAGCAGGTATTAGGCGCATTAACAATTTAAAAACAGGTGAGAAGAATAATTCGCCTTAAAATCATCCTCAACTGGTGACATAAGAGGCGACATATCTATAATTTCGCCTCAATTAAAATGAGCAAGGCGAATACAAAGGACAATAAATTTAACTTTGCCTTAAACAATGTGAACTTTGGCGATCAAAAAGAAGGCTTCGTCTTAACAAAGAATTTCAGGCGAAGTAATGAGGCAAAAAGAACCTATCTTGCCAAAAGTATTTTCAAAACAAGCGATTTTCCAGGCGAAGAAATTTGGCAAAATTAAAACTTAGCGCTAGAAAACATACCTGTTTGATGAGATACAATGGCAATGTGTTGAACTCTCGCCTCACTTTACTTGACACTAGGCGATATCACAAGGCGAGATTCTTCCTCCTTCGCCTTTGTCAGAGTAAGATAAGCGAAGTTTTTGGCTTGACTATCCTTTCTCGTGTTCACCCAGGCGACCAAGCATGGCGATATCCCATAAATCGCCATCTTCAAGACATTCATACAGGCGAAATAAAGTTATTCTTTGCCAATTGAGAAACAGCTCTAGCGAGTATTTTGGCAATAAAAATGACATCTCGCCTTCTTCTTTAAACTTCAAGTTCATCTGAAAACAACAATTTATTTATTTATTTTTTTTTTTGCAAAACATGAACTTGGTTAATCAAAAACTTACACAATTAATTGATCATAGCATAAATACAAGACAAAAAATTAATTGTGTAAGGAGTATGCTTTGTTTAAGGTCGTTAGCATCGACCATGGCAAGTTTGCTATTGATTTTCCATTATTTCTACAGGATCTGAGATATAAAGGATATCTCTTGTCCTGTAGATGTCTCCCCCCAAATAATGTTTGAGTCTCTGTTCATTCACAATAAAGGAATCAGTAGACTTGTTATCAAACAATTCAACAGCTCCATATGGGGAAACACTCTTCACTCTAAATGGTCCAGACCATCTAGACTTCAGTTTTCCTGGAAATAAGCTAAGTTTGGTATTGTAGAGCAGCACATATTGTCCAGGTTTCTCTCGCTTGACAATCTTTTTATCATGGTAATTCTTCATCTTCTGCTTGTACATCTCATGATTTTCATAAGCTTCAAGGCGTCATTCATCCATCTCATCTAGTTATAGAAGTCTCTGCTTTCCTGCTTTTTCATAGTCCATATTCAGAAGCTTTACAGTCCAGTATGACTTGTGTTCTAACTCCACTAGCAAATGACATCCTTTGCCATACACCATTCTAAATGGTGACATCCTAATAGGAGTTTTAAAAGTTGTTCTGTAAGCCCAAAGAGCATCATCTAGCTTGAAGCTCCAATCTTTTCTGGACTCATTAACAGCCTTTTGAAGGATCATTTTTTACTCTCTGTTTGAAACTTCCACTTGCCCATTTGCTTGTGGATGATAAGCTGTGGTAATCTTGTGGATCACTTCATACTTCTTAAGCACATTTTCCAACAGCTTATTGCAGAAGTGAGACCCTCCATCACTAATCAGTACCCTGGGTATGCCAAATCTAGTGAAGATATTTTTCTGAAGAAACTTCTCCACTACCTTTCCATCATTTGTAACACAAACAACAACTTCTACCCATTTAGATACATAATCAAAAGCTAAAAAGCATATACTCATACTTGTTTGATGGAGGAAATGGTCCCATGAATCAATACCCCAAACATCAAATAACTCAACCTCCAGGATACAATTTTGGGTCATTTCTTGCCTCTTAGAGATATTACTCATTCTCTGGCATCTATCATAGCTGGCCACATAAGCATGTGCATCTTTGAATATTGATGGCCAATATAAGCCACATTTTAGAATTCTGGCTGCTGTTCTTGTTCCAGCAAAATGACCAGCATATTCTGATGAATGACAGTGCTTGGTGATGTCCAATGTTTCTTCATATGGGATGCAACGTCTCAGTACTTGATCAGCATATCTTCTAAACAGATAAGGCTCATCCCATATGTACCTCTTGACCTCATGAAGAAATTTTTTCTTCTGATGACTGTTTAGACCTTCAGGCAACACTTTACATGAGAAATAAGTTTCATAGTCAGCATACCATGGGTAAAATGTTACCTCACATAGGAACAGTTGCTCAGCTGGAAATTGTTCATTGATGTCGACGTGAGCCTCCATGTCCTTTATGTGCAGTCTTGAAAGGTGATCAGCTACTACATTTTCAGTGCCCTTTTTGTCTTTGATTTCTATGTCAAACTCCTACAGCAAGAGCACCCATCTTATCAACCTAGGCTTAGACTCCTTCTTAGCAAATAAGTATCTCAATGTTGCATGATCAGTATGAATGATAATTTTAGACCCTAATATGTATGATCTAAACTTATCCAATGCAAAGACTATTGCTAGTAGTTCTTTTTCTGTGGTGGTGTAATTTCTCTGAGCCTCCACCAACGTTTTACTAGCATAGTAAATGAACCTGAACAACTTTTCCATTCTCTGTCCCAGCACTGCACCTACAGCAAAGTCAGATGCGTCACACATGATTTCAAACTCAGAATTCCAATTTGGTGGAATTATGACTGGTGCTGAAACAAGCTTTCCTTTAAGCTGCAAAAAAGCTTCCAAACAATCATCAGTGAAATCAAACTTTTTTTCTTTTTCTAACAAAACACACAGGGGTCTAGCTATCTTTGAAAATCCTTAAACGCCTGTAGAACCTAGCATGTCCCAAGAAACTTCTAATGCCTTTTACATTGGCAGGAGGAGGTAAATTGGCTATCACATCAATTTTGGCCCTGTCTACTTCTAATCCCGTAGCAGACACCTTATGGCCTAAAACAATATCCTCTCTCACCATAAAATGGCATTTTTCCCAGTTGAGGATTAGGTTAAATTCCTCACATCTTTTAAGCACTTTCTCTAGATTATTCAAGCAATCATTAAAATTAATGGAAAAATCATCCATGACGACCTCTAGAAACTTACTTATAAAATCAGTAAAGATGGCTAGCATAGCAAATGTTCCAAAAGGACAAGTAAAAGTTGTTTTATGCTGATCGCCAGGAGCTATGGGGATTTGGTTATATCCAGAATAACCATCTAAAAAGCAAAAGTAAGGGTGTCTTGCTAGCCTATCTAACATCGCATCTATGAAGTGAAGGGGGAAGTGATCCTTTCTAGTGGCATCGTTTAAAGCTCTATAATCTATACACATACGCCAGCCTGTAACAGTTCTAGTAGGGATCAATTCATTCTTTTCATTCCTAATCATAGTAATCCCTCCCTTCTTCGGCACACACTGCACTAGACTAACCCATTCACTATCTGAAATTGGAAAAATAATACCTGCATCGAGGAGTTTCAGTACTTCCTTCTTCACAACCTCCTTCATAGTTGGGTTCAATCTTCTCTGAGGTTGGATCTTGGGTGTATATTTGTCCTCTAGGATGATCTTGTATGTACAGAAAGTGGGGTTGATTCCTTTACTATCTGCTATCGTCCATGCAATGGCTTTCTTGTGTTTCCTCACCACTTGGAGAAGGCTTTCCTCTTGTTCTTCTGTCAAGTCATTTGAAACCACAATAGGTAAACTAGAATCATCAGGGTTTAAGAATGCATACCTAAGATGACTTGAAAGCGCCTTCAGCTCCAACTGTGGTGGTTTTTCAGTTGAGGGAAGCATTGGCTCAGCAGATAGTTGTATATCACTGATGTTGAGGACAAAATGAGAAGTCATGCATTCCCGTTCACCATTGTAAGCACTTTCCTCTGGAATATCCCTATCCACATTATTGATTAATACATTGTTCAGTGGATCGGAACTCCTCAGTGTGAGAATTTTATCCATCAACTCCTCATCAGCTGCCAATTGTAAACTCTTGACTTCATTAAAATCGTATGGAAATTTTAATGACTCCAAAAGGCTAAATTTGGTTTCCTCCCCATTGACCCTTAACGTGAGCTCACCATTTGCTACATCAATCATGGCCCTTCCGGTTCTCAAAAATGGTCGACCAAGTAGTAAAGGCACGTCTTCATCTACCTCCATGTCAAGCACTATAAAATCCACAGTAAACATGAATTTGTTTACTGTGACTATCACATCTTCCACAACTCCCTTAGCATGAGTGAAAGATCTATGAGCAAGTTGTAACAAGTCCTTTCATAGATGACCAAAGGCATCCAGTTTATACTAGCTCCCAAGTCACAGAGAGCTCTCTCTTTGAATCTGTCGCCTATGGTCAAAGGTATGGTGAACTTGCTAGGATCCTTTTCTTTCCTGGGAATCTGGTACTTGACAAGCTGGCTCACGCTCTCATTTACATTTATGCATCCCACATCAGCTAAATTCCTTCTATTCGACAACAACTCCTTCATGAATTTAGCGTAGACATGCATTTGTTTTAATGCCTCAACAAGATGTTGACATGAATCTGCTTCATCATGTCTAAGAACTTCTCAAGCTGCTTATCCAGCTTCTTCCTATTCTCTCTTTGAGGAAAAGGTAAGGCAATCTTCATAGCCTCATATTCTTTTGCAGCAGAGTTGCTAATTTCTTCTGTTTCCTTATTCTGTGCAGGAGGTACATAACTCTTCTTTTCAGTAGAGTTCTCCAGTTGTTTCCCACTTCTCAGTGTAATCGCAAGCACCTGTGCTTCCTCCTTAGATTTATCTTTAACCTTTGATTGGACACAATGTCACTTGGAAGTGCCCCTTGGGGTCTTTGGTTCAGAACTTGCATAAGCTGCCCCATACGAGTTTCCAAGTTCTTGATTGAAGTGGTATGGTTGGTGAGAACAGCATCAGTCGTTTCCATGTATTTTAAGAAAATCCTCCATATTAGGCTTCTTCTGCCCCATTGGCTGATACTGAAACTGTCCCTGCTATTGGTAACCAGGTTGAGGATTCCTTTGGTAGTAACCCTAATTTTGATAGGGTTGATTCCTCTGTTGATAGTACGGCCTCTGCTGGTTTCCATAATTATTGTTTACATAATTTACTTGTTCAAGCTCCTCTGGCTCTTCTTCATCATCAGTAAATGATGCCTCTTGTGCATAATCCGCCAGAGTTGTTTTCTGTTTTTCAACAGAATTGACTGAAGTCTTCTTTGGATGGCCTTTATTCACTACCATATTGTCCATCTTCTTATTCAACAATGCTATCTGAGCAGATAATGCATTGAAAGACTCCAGCTCATAGACTCCGGACTGCTTTTTAGTTGCAGCCTTATCCCTTTCATTCCAACCAAAATCATTATTAGCCAGCAATTCGATGAAATCATGAGCATCTTTAGGTTCCTTATCCATGATTGATCCTCCAGCTGAGGAATCAATGCGCATTTTGATCTGAGGAGGCATAGCACTATAAAAAGTCATTATAATGCTCCAAGATGCTATTCCATGATGCGGACATCTCCTAATCAACTCTTTAAACTAGAGGTGGGCAAAAAAACATGCAAACACCTAAACCGAACCGCTCCTATCCGAACCGAACATGTTTGGTTCGGTTCCTATCATGTTTCTCTTGGTGTTCGGTTCTCAATAGAACCGAACACCCAAGGTAGGGTGTTCAGTTCGGTTTTGGGGTCCAAAAAACCGAATCGAACACCTAAACATATTTTTAAAAGATTTTATATATTTTACTATTATTTAAAGTTCAAACACCAAAAAAATCTACATATTTGATTTGATTTTGATTTATTTTTGTTTAAATACTAACATTTGTTCTATATTTGAATCAATTTCATTAAAATACATTTTAATGACTATGTATTTTTATAAATAGTCAAAGAAAAGTCAACAAAATTTGAACACCCAAGAACTGAACCGAACCGAACATGTTTGAGGGTGTTCGGTTTGGTTCGGTTCGCCATAGGATATTTGGGTGTTCGAAAATACCTAGAACCGAACACCCAATTTACATGTTCCTGGTCGGATTCACTCGAAATCGAACCGAACATGTAATTGCCCACCCCTACTTTAAACCTCTCCCAGCTTTTATACAATGAGTCTCCATCCAAATATTGAAAAGAAGAAATCATATTTCTTAGTTTCACCCTCTTCATGGGAGGAAAATAACGAGCTAAGAACTTCTTGACTAAGTCTTCCCAACTATTGATACAACCTGGTGGCAAGGAATATAACCAGGCGTGAGCTTTGTTACTTAGTGAAAAAGGGAATAGTCGAAGCTTCACTGCATCCTCAGAAACTCCATTGTGCCTGAATGTACTGCACAGATGTAGGAAAGTGTTCAGATGTTGATTGGGGTCCTTATAAGGTCCTCCTCCAAATTTGTTCTGTTGAACCATCTGGATGAGTCCTGATCTAAACTCGAAATTATCAGTTGTTATTGCTGGAAGATTGATGGCTTGTGGCATGCCATCAACTGATGGTGTGGAATGTTGACGTAGAGTCATCCTTTCAGGATCTACTCTTCCATCATTTTCATTATTTCGGTTGTAGCGTTCTCCAGACATTGTAACTCTTGACTCAGTTCTGACTGTTGATCTCGTTTGTGATCTAGATTGTCTAATAATCCTTTTTGGTTCAGGATCAAATTGTAAGTCTTGAGTACCTTTAGCTCTTGTCTGCATACACTACACACTCGAACAAACAATTTTTTTAAAGTTGAAAAAGAATTTAATAAATCATGTTAGCGCCGCTCAATGTAAATCTTAACCTTCAAAAGCAGTCCCCGGCAACGGCGCCAAGAAATTGGTGGTGGATTTTCTTACCGACACTAATGTTCACAGTAGTCAGACAGAAATCCTATCAATGTCTAATGTAGTATTTAAGATATCGTCTCCACAGGGATTGACAGCTAAGAAGCATGATTGAAACTAAGATTTAAATTGAACTACCACAAGAATTCTATATACAAATTGAATCATAGAAGTCAAAGAATTGATGTGGAATATAGACACTGATGACATTCATTCAATTAAAACATGAGTCAGTACTCTATTCTGCAATTGATCTCAACAATGAATAAGCTGATCTGCTAAATTCTGTTATCAATTAACTTCTCATGCACACTTCGACTCTAAATCACACATTTACTTTCTAGATCATCATCAATGATCAGTTAAAAGATCTCTCGATTCAATTTAACAGATCTCTGTCATATAGTTGCATATATCTCTATACTACACTCAATATAACTAATAAGCACAATCTGTAGAAAACTAGATCTATAGTCTATCTCTAGAACCATGATCCTCTATTCTTAGATCTGGAACCTAATCGCCATCTCTGGTCTAAATCAAGCTACAGATTAACAATATTACGTAACTCTCATTCTTGTAATTCAATCAGCTTATGAAATTCAAGTAGATCTGACTATAATTGAACAAGAATCATGCAATCAAAGTAATAATCAACATCAAATCTCAGCAAATCAACAGAGCTTTTAGCTAACATGTATAGTTCAGCATAAACAATTACAACACAAAATCTTCATCAACATGTTTAAGATCTAAATCTTACCAAGGAAGATTAAAGCTAGGCTCTGTCATAGTTGTTGCTTCACAATCTTCAAGCTAAATCTCAATGATCAACAGAAATAAAGTACAAAACTTCTTCAAGAAACTTCTCTGAAAATGTTGAATAAAGCGTATAGAAGAATCTAGAATTTTTCTCCCAAAATAACAGAATGTCAAAATTTCTTTTTTCTAATCTCTCTGTATTATCGTATATCTATTGCTTAATCTGAGCTCCTATTTATAGAGTTTGGCTCGGTGGCAATTTTGAAATAAAATCAATAAAGAAACACAAATTGGCGAAGTAACATTTTTCTTCATTTATGTCGCCTGTTCCTTCGCCTGAACCAAACGACTACTTCCAATCTCGCTTGCCTTGATCGCCAAGCTAATAATCTCCTTAGGCAAAATGTACTTCTCATAGCCTTTGTATGTCACCTGATGCTTAGGCGAGTTGATCTTCTTCGCCATATCATTCTTTACTTCATACACATTCTTGGCGATGTAATGCAAATGTCGCCCTTCACTATTTCTCATCTTGGCGACATACTCCTTTGTTGCCTCAGCTATCGCCTCAAGGCAAGGCAAAGTAAAACCTTCAGAGCCTAATAACTCTACTAGGATGGCGACATATGAAGGCAAAGATATTCTATTTTGCCTCATGTGCTTTAGTCCTTCAGGCGAGATCTTCCCGATGTTGCCTTCTTCATCGCATTCTTCTTTAAATTTGTGGCGATGTATGCACAGGCGATCTCTTTCCAGCATAATCATTTTGCCAGTTTTGTTGACTTTGGATGAAATTCTGATTTGGTCCTTCTTTCTTCTAATTTTGCATGTTTTAGCTCATTTTCCCAATCTTTTCATCCAAGTCTCTGTCTCAGCAATAATAGTCTAGAATTACTAGAAATGGATTCAATATCTCATCTTTAAAGCTCAATTTCTTTACATTTAAGCTCTTAAAATATACTAAAATATAGGTAAATTCTAGACTTATCACCAATATACATAAACAATAATAAATACACGGTTGATAACAAGTCTTCATTTTAGCTATGCAAGACTCGTCCTTACATACACATCCCAGAATCATTTAACTTAAATATCATCAAACAATAAATGATTATAACACTTCAAATAATTTAAAAACATTACTATAATCATCTCTACATAGCACAACATTTACACAAACTTATCTAGAGATTTTCCAACAAAATATATTATCTTTATTCAACATGATCCGACATAATTCATATCATACAAAGATCACATAAATTCTTTACTTAATCTCATAAAATCTTAACACACAAGTGAAACTGTTTCAAGTAATTCATCTCATTAACCATTTATATTTATTTACTATTTCCTAAAATTATCATTATATTATAACAGAAACCATTTATATTTATTCACTATTTTGTAAAATTTATAAATAAATCATATCAAAACTAACCGAAGCAAAATGTCACATATCTCACACTCATAAATATTATTCTTATACTAAATCCATATTATAAAAAGATCATAATAAATTTGTAACACAATTTTTACGCAGATAGTTTAACAGACAATCCGAACTGCTTTTATCGAAAGACAACAATGTACTTATTTTTACTATAATTATCATGAAGAAATTTCACAAAATCTATTGATTAATTCATCTAATAGCCACACACGCACGCGCACGCGCGCGCACACACACATATACTATTTTCCAAATCATAACTCACTACGCATTATAATAAAACATTTAACCAAACTAACACCACTTATTAAATACACAAATCAATAACCACACAAACATATATATCAGAATATAACACATTTAATCCATTTTAAATTCTCGTTTAAGTAAGAACCTAAACGACTATAAGACACGGAAACCCAACAAGAACATATCGAAATAAAAAATTAAGGCACGGCCAAAGGTCTCATAACTCAACCATATGGTGGACTGAAGTCTTTTTTAATCGCAAATCATATGCGGAAAAATAGGCAAGGCCAAAGGCCCCAAAATTGATAGTTATCCTCCTTATGGCATGCCAACTATCCTTACAGCCAAAAATCTCTACTTAAGGCGATATATTTATGTGACCAGAACTTGACAGATAAACTAATTGAATTATATTTCCAATTAAGCCAAGATTATATATCATAACTTCACACACAAATCAGTCGAATTAAATTTCAAGTTAACCCAACATCACAATTATCAGAATTTCCAACAAATTACTCATTGAGTAACACAACAACTACATGCATGTTTTCCCTAAGCCGACCAACAGATTTAAGTCTCAATAACCATTTTCACAATATTAAATTCATCAAAATCTAATAATCTACACAAATAAATTCCTAATTGTCATATTCAAATCATATTATTTATCCATCATTACATAGCAATTGACTAAATTTTCTAAAATAACATGTTATTGCAACACACACACAGGTGCACACACACGCACACACGCGCACACGCGCACACGCGCACACGATTACCAAATTTCATTTATGTAACTAATCTCTCTCTCTCTATATATATATATAAAGCAAAATCTCAAAATTACCTACTTTGAGAATTCGACACGTGGCATACACATGGCAACAGTTTGTCCAATCAGTATGCCACGTGTCAAAATGGATTTTCTAAAAACTCCAAAACTCCAATTTCATTCAATATTTTATTCAATGCTTCATTAAACTTTGAAATGAGACTTTTTCTATTCTTTCCGTATTTTAAATCTATTTATACATTGATTACTCCTTAGTGTCTCTTTTTTCTCTCTTCCATTAACCAACGAGCAATTAACACAGCAATGAAATATTTAACTTATATAATGAAACCTGGAGAAGATAAAAGACTTCAAAATCGATGTCTCTTCCTTTTCCTCATCTCTTTAATAAGCCTCTCTTTTTATTTTCCACTTTAGAAAATGCAGGTTAAATTTTTTTCTTTTTTTTTTGTTGTTGTTTTAGGCTATGTTCGGCGTCAGCGGTTAAAATTAGCGGTTTAGATAGCTATAGCGGTTAGCGATTTGAAATAGCGGTTAGAATAATGGTCAAAATAATGGTTACAATAACCGTTCGTAGATAGCTATAACAGTTAAAATAGCGTTTAGATATAAAATTACAAAAATGATAGATTTAATTATTTGATTTGTATTCATTTATGTGAAATAAAAGGGTATTTTAGTAGTTTTATAACAGCGGTTGGAGCGAAAGCTAATTTGAATAGCGTTCGTCGGACCGTTAAGTGAACCGCTATTTTAAAAAGCTATCACTGAATACCTATTTTTTCAAAACGCTATTCAGACCACTATTGAAACTGCTAACTGCTAATAAAACTGCTAACGCCGAACACACACTTAGTTGATTAAAGGTGTTTGGAGAAGAATCAGCGAGCCGATAAGAATATGAGAAAATTGGTGGTAGTGCAATTAGCTTCATGTCAACTGAGGACATCAACTCACTATAATCTCGCTCAATAACGCATGTCGTCCAATAGAAGATGAATAGAAAAAGAAGCAGCACAGATTTGTTACGGCGGTTGCTCTTTTCTAATAACGATTTCTTCTTCCAATTTTCACTTTTTTCCTTCCTCTTTAGGACGTTCTGGTCTGAGCATCTCTCCAAATCCATCAGTTTAAGACACGCAGTAGAAAGACAAACAAGGACAGAGATGAAGAAAGAAGCGTGATCAGAATTGAAATATGAGATTTGAAATTGATGGTGTATTTACTATTGTTAGATCATCAATGGCAAAGGAATCAGCTGTAAAAAAACCCCCACCAACTTGAATGAATTTGTTACTGGTTGAAGTCTCATCCAGTTGTACAGCTCAGTAAGTGTGACTTATTTAAATATGCATGTTTTAGTATCTGCTAATGAGTACTAGAGCTCCTTAGTAAGTGTAACTTACTCAAAGATGGGTGTTTTAGTATCTGCTGATAGTTTTACATTTTTGTTGATTAATTTTCCTGTTATCCATGGTTTGATCATGTGTTTAAATCGAGATAGTCAGGAGAAATATCACTGGAAAGTATTTTCATCGAACGGGTGACTTTGTAGAGACATAAAATCCAATAAAGAAATTCTAACTCTAGCTGAAAAATGCAAGGTGATTCTCTCACTCTAACTCTCAAAATCCCACTTAGATTTTTCATTTTGTAACTTCAATTCGTGCTGTCTTTCTGCGTCTTTCTATTTAGAATGTTTTGGCTACAAATTGGTTGGAATACTTGAGTACTGCCAAAGCCGACACCAAAGGAAGGTATACATCTTTATTTATCTTTTCATATTGCTTGATGGAAAATTTTGTTTAGATAGAATAATTTTTAGATTATTGGTTTTGAAAATGGTGATTAGATGTTAAATGTAAAACTTCTAGAATCTTATAGTTAGATATTGGAATTCCTGAATCTATATAAATAGAGAAGAATGATTTGATTGTGTTTAAAGGTTTTAGCAAGGGAGAGGTATCTAGTTCAAAAGACAAGTAATACTTAAAAGAGGGAAGTCATACATCTAAATACCAGAGCAAGAGCTACATAATGTGGTAAAAATTTTAATATTATATTTGAATATGGTCTTGATGTAGTCTTTCATATTTCTTCAATCATCCCATGTAAATGAGAATGAGAGGAGAAAGGTGTTTATTGTTGCTTAAGTGGCTGCATAAAAATAAACCATCATGTGATAGTTCTGATTTTCTTCCCATTTTTGTTATGAAAAATACAATACTTGATGAGAGTGTTTTTATGTAGCAGCCCTTTTCCCAAGTCTCATGGGTAGTTTACTGAAATCTATTAAAAAATGTAAGTAACATTTGGGATTGACTCGCATTCATTATGGTTATCTAATTGTGCACATATGCTTCACCTACCTTAACCCTTCTCATTTAGAGTTGTGTTCTAGCTATAGAAAATCAATGATCCATACAATCTTAATAGTTTTGACTTTTTAAACTTGTTGCAGTTACCAACTAAAGTTGTTCTAGATGTGGATGTTATGCCTCTTAAAACCAATAAGTTAATCAACACAAATTTCAATACTTTGGAAATTAGTGTGTGACTATGAAGTATATTTAGGTATTTTTAGTTCATCCACGGACAGTGAAAACGGGTATAATCAGAAGATTTAAAGGCTTCCTCACAGATAAAGTTCAATTTCAACATTTGTTGTAGTGTTGATGTAATTTGGTGGAAAGAATAGGTATAAGAAGAACAATCTTCAATAGTTTTCAAGTTATTAAAATTTACATCTCAAGTTAGTTTTGTTTGTTTGCACTTTTTTGTGGCCTACTTGTGCAAAATAAATTCATACTTGGCTTTGATTTAATGTGGTGGTAGCAATTCTGACGTCAAAATTGTGACGTTGGTGTTGGTGTGTGAAGGGTGTATTGACCACTTGCTATGTTGCTTTGAGCCCACAAGCAGGTGGTGTCAATTGCAAATACTTAGGTGAGTATTACTGTTGAGATTTGGTTCATGATAAAAATGAACCAAAAAACTCTAAAAGCATACATGTGCACTGATCCATAGAAGACTGGGATCAACTACAACCAGCACAAAAGTAGCAAATGTCTCACCATCTCTAAGTATGAGCAGAACATGAATCAAATCAAATGTAAAGACACTTATTTTCGTTATCTATATGTATATGCACTACAACGCATGGCCTTCCTAACCATTTTATAATGATCGAAGCTTAATCTATCTTAATTTATTTCTTATTGTTTATTACTTTAATAAAGATACTTTAGATACTGTTACTCCTATATTATTCTACTTCCTTTTATATTCATGTGAAGTTATTCACTTACAATTCTCAATTTCATTTATTTTATTTTATTTTACTCTCGATAGATATTACGATCTTAAAAAATAAGATAAAAATTATCGTTATACTACCATTTTAAAATTTAAAATTATCAAATAATTGTAGGATTGATTGTCTAAAAAAAATTAATTAATTGTTCATATATTTAAATATATATCGTAACAAATAATATAAAGTAATAAAAAATAAAAAAATTATTTATATATGTTATTTTAAAATTTAAAATTATTGATTGTTTAATAAAAGATTAACTAATTATTAATATATTTAATTATATATAATAACAAATTAAAAATATATTATTATCACGCAACACGCGAGCCATTTTACTAGTTGTATATAAGATTATATGTCCCGGAAATAGAAATCATATGCACAAACAAAAATGTTATAATATTAATATATATATATATATATCGCAATACCACTCAATACACAAATTACATGATGCACAAATAACCATGACAAATATTATAATGGACAATATTCACATGACAATTCAACCAATTAAATCTAGCAAGTATATTCACGACATTCAATTTATCACACCACATCCACGTGAACTTTTCTAAATTAACAAGCTTACTCTAATTCACAAACTAACATATTAATACACATAAATATTGTCATTCATATTGAATATATTCATATTATATATTACTCCCTTTGATTCTTTTTATTTTTCGTTTAAGGAATTTTCACACTTATTAAGAAAGTCTTAAATAACATATAAAATGACTCAAAAGCCCATAATTAATACATTTCTCTTTCATCTAGTATTCTTAATACTTATTCTTTTTCTTTATAAATGCAAGGACAGAATAGCCAAATTTATTAAAAATGTATCTTGAAAATATAAAACAACAGTATTTTGAATATCTCAACTGCTCCTAAAACGACAAATAAAATGAATCGGATGGGGTATATTATAGATATAATATATATATATATATACAAATTAAATGTACGTATATATCTCTCGAGAGAGATAATAGAGACCTAATGCTTTGATGATATAATAGCTATATATAATGCACAAGTAACAATTGGATAGTACAAATATTAATTTTAGCAACTAATATACCTCCATAAATAACAATAAAAATAATATAAATATTAATTTCAATAATGAAATATATGTCTCGATAATACAAATCATGCACTTGTAAATTTTCACATAAAACAAATAACTCCAATAAACCTCATTACATAAACTTTGAAATCAAGCCAACTATATCCAAATATACACAATGATATACACAATAATCAAGTCATGTAATAATCAATTCAATTAAATCCAAATCCACACTGGCACACATAAAAGGTGAGGGTAATGCACTCACCAAGTGGGGTTGAAGATCTCCCAAATCGAATCCCAAATCAAATTTCAGATTGACTCGAAAACATTATATCGAGAAAAATAATTCTCGAAAACACATACATATAAAAAAAATAGAATTAAAATCGGATCATTGGATGTTTTAAATTGAATTAAGCCAAAATAAAAAGTCGGAGAGGCGAAACTGACTTGATGATATTGAAATCAAACAAAGTTTTAAAGACTTGTTAAGTATGTGGAGACATAACTAACAAAAACATTTTTAGGTCAAACAGATACCAAACGGAAGAGAAAATCATTGAAAAATATATTTAAAGACAAACGCGGGACACCAATTTCGCTATGATAGGATATCAAACAGAGAAGAACGTAGCTGACGAATAAGGTAATCAGTTTAAGAGATTTTTGCGACAACGAGAGGTTTTGTTTTTTATTTGCCTCTTATTAGTAGGGTTTTTCTAAAGTAAGTTTTCTTAAGTTATCCTAATATATTTGGATTGGGCTCATATTGTGTCAAGACCCAGTCAAAAATTTTAAAACAAATAAATTTAGAAACAAATGTGAAATAAATATCAAACTTATAATCTATGAATCGAATAAAAATAAAATTCTCAAATGTCAAAATCCCAAATTCAAAATTCCCAATTTTTAAACCCTAACCCTAATTTTCCCAAATCACAATTTCTAAAGTAAGTTTTCTTGACAATTATTATGAACTACTATTATGATTATGAAGTAATTGAATTAATTTTTTTTTTATCATTTCCTGAAGATTGTGAATTGTCCATTACTTCATCCAAAGACTATCACGTCCTGAAGATAATGTAGGAAAACATGGTGAGACTAGCAATAGTCAATTAGATTCTATTGGAAAGTTGGCTCAAAGTATTCACAAAATTACTCAAACCATGGAATCACAAGTGGCCAAAAAACAAAGTTATTGGGAGTTTATTAAGGAGATCCCATACTTTGATAGTGATATTCTTTCAAGGCATTTGATTTTCTAGACACTAGAGCGAAGATGCTCGAATTCTTTGACATTACACTTGAAGACCGTGCGGGTTAGATAACTTTTCAATTAAAGAAATAAGTTATTGCTACCAAAATTAATTTATCAATTTATTAGCTTTTTTGAGTTAATTAGTGGAAAATTTTTTATTTTTTATGGGTGATTGTGTTATTATATTCATTACTTATAAAATATGTTACTTGTTTTTTTTATTTTATTCATATATGGTACTGCTATTTTGATAAAGTTTTATTAATTTGAATGGTTAAAATTGTGTATATTTTAACTACACCACTATGCGCACACACACACATATATATATATATATAATATAATATAAAGAAATGAGTAATTCTAATATGAATGAAATCGAGGAAGGAGATATTGACATAAATTATGATGTAATGGTTAATGTTGGATCGGTTACAATTCAAGGTACTATTACCGTCTAAATTTTAAGGTGCAGTGTGATCATGTCCAACGTCCTCCAAATAGGCGTACAAACATGTCAAGTGGTATCTTTACATACATAAGATACTCTGGGAGGATCCAGATGACAAAAACTATATAGAATATATCCCAATGTGTTTCTATAGTTATGCAATCAGCATATTTGAAGTTCTCAAATTAATCAATTAATATTTGAAAGTCTACGAAAGTCATTGAAAATCTATAAAAGTCACTTAAAGTTTACAAAAGTCTTTAAAAATCATTTATAGAAATCTATCAAAGTTAATAAAAATCATAAAAAGTATTTCTTAAGAAGTTTATGAAAGTCATTGATGGATTTGTAAATTCTATAAAAATCTATGAAAGTCTATAAAAGTCATTCACTTTTTAAAGTCTATAAAAATCATGAAAAGTTGTGATTAGATACCGGCCCCTAAAAGTCATAGGTTATCTAATCATGACTTTTATAGACTTCTTATAAAGTCTTTAAAAGTTTTGGGGTATTGTAATTTTTATGACTTTTTAAAACTTTTAAACTTGACAAACTTTTATAGACTTTTGTAGGTTTTTTTAACCAGTTAAAGAAATTTAAAGTTAAAAAATTATCCACTCCTTTCATTACAAACTTTGATTAACAAGTAAAAACTTAATTTCACTCCATTAATTATTTCTTTTATTTATTTATTTTTTACTTTTATAGTTGTGAAATATTTTGGAACCGTCTATATGTATTTTTTCGATAATTTTTTATTTACTTTAATCAAGTGTTACATTTTTTGTTTTATTGAAAAATTTATTTTATTTTTATCATATATTTATAATTAAAAAATAGATTGTCTCATTCAATCAATTATATTCAACAAATAATTAAAAATTGGGTTAGAAAGTGTAACACCCGAACCCCCACCCTGACGGAAGGGACGCGGAGAACAGATGTCACATGCAAAACTGAACGGACAGACAGATATAACAACATAAATACAAATCAGATACACAAATATGAAACAATGCCAAAAAGATTCTCATTAATAAAATCTTATCACATATGAAAATCCAAATACAAGTTTCTAGGGAAATAAAATCAAAACCGAATATTCAAATTGTCTAATTCGGAAAAAAATCCCAAAACGTAATGCAGTGGTTACAATTCCAAAATCTGAAACTAAATCCAAAATGTAATAATAAAAGACAAAGTCTTGAAAAAGATGTCAGATGATAACTGATGCTGACATGAGTGAACCATATCCTGCTACTCCACATGACTGTCAGAACTCAGTAATTTCCATCCCAAATGGGTTCAAAACATACAAAACAAAAATATAAACCACGAAGGATCAGACTATCAATGTCTGTTAGTAAGCCAATGCCCAACAAGCATACACAGGATGCGTCTTATTTAACATAATAAAGTGTCACACATATATTATGCAGGTTAGTTTACAAACATGGGTAACAAACATGATCAAACAAGTTGATTAAGAACTAAATTAATCTCATTACAATCCTCTTAAAATGATCTAGGATAAGTGATTATTTATTATTGCAATTACCGTCTGAAAGTAGGATTTAAAGTTAACAAATTATTTCAAATCAGTGCCCGACACCAAACTGTTAGTTCGGTACCGAGTTCGGTAAGCAATTCGAACAGAGAATGCTATCAGTGATATCAAATTGTAGTTCGGTAAGCAGTTCGGTTAGAGGGTAATATTCGAATTTTATAGTGATTTAGTGACAATTCGGTATACAGTTCGGTAAGAGTTGTTACTTAAATTTCTACTCAGATTTAAGTGGCAGTTCGGTATACAGTTTGATACCTAATTCAGAAAAAGACCCAATTGACTCCTAAGGTTGAATTTAAGTGATAGTTCGGTACCTAGTTTGGTAGAGAGTTCGGTCATGGCACTGTTCACGTTTTTAGCCTATTTTAGATTATGATTTTTACTATTCAAGCTTTAGACATCTATTTGGATCTAATCCTATCTCCTATGGCCAGTTAGCAGTCAAAATCATGCTACCTAAAGGTTAGAACCCAAAGTAACAAGCAATAGACAGAAATCAAACAATTCATAGCAGACATTCTCAAGCAGAAGCAGAAATAATTTTAATATAACAGACGTCAGATTATCACATCGTTAAATGGTGTTTAACTTACCAGGCCAGTCCTTAGCTTAATAACTGAAATCGGGAATAGAAAATAGATAGAGATAGAGTAAACCCTCATAGATGGATCAAAGATCCCAGAAGTGATGTCGTTGCATCCAGACATAAGCAAAGCTCCAGAATGATGTCGTCGCATCCAGAAAATAGGTTTGCAATCAAGGCCATATACGCTTTCGCGCATTGATGTAAACAACTAGTTTTCCCTACGACATACTGGCCTTATCGTATTAATCTAGGACAAGACTCTTAACAGATTACAAAATTATATTCTCAGTTTAGCAGACATATATGAGTATCAATTCACATACCCACGTTTAAGCAGTAGAATTGAACAGAATTTATAGAATTAATCTGACTGCGTACAAATGCAATTCAACAGATATAACCTATCAGCTCATACTCAAAGGCAGCAATAGATTATCTAAATCAAGTTTTAGATTTCAGCTTAATAATAATGTTTATAATTTCACATGCAGCGAATCAGACAGAAACAAACAATTGTGAGGGCATAAGCATGGCTACTAACTTTTATCGCTAAATCCAGTCCACCGAATCACTCCGGCTGACGATCCCCAATTTAATCTAGATCAAATCAATAACAAAATACGTAATCCTCAATTCTAGAAAGTTAGGGTTTTCAAATAATCAACAAATAGAGTCCCAATTAAAAAAGTAAAAACTAAAAAGCCCCAAATGATACATATTGAAAACCAAGGGTTTCAAAACCCAAATCAATTTAAATTAATCCCCAAATTTACCCAAACCTTAATTAATTCGAGAAATCCCAAATTAAGCTTAAGTGATCAAATCAAGAAAAGAGAATGAAACAATTACGTGAACAAAAGAAACCAACAAGAAATAAAATCCCAAACTGAAATCTTGAAAAGCGTAGTTTTGAAATTCGCGGACAAGGGTTTTGATTTGAGAGAAAAGAGAGGATACATAGAGTGAGTTTTCTTGGTTTTGTGAATAATGAATTCTAAGATCTAATTTTCATATTTATATATCACCATAAACCCATAAATAATCAAGTGGTTTTAAAATGACCCAAATTGCTAAATAATTACAAAATAGCTCAAAATTCCCTTTTTGTTTCAAAATTGCCCAAAAAGTCAAATTGGTCAAAATTATACGGTCAAACCAAAAAGTCAACATTTTAAAATACCCATTTTACCCTTAAACGAAAAATAATTAAAATTTAAATAAAATTCAAATAACGAAAATAGATTTCCAAAAATACAAAAATTAATAGCCCTATCTTACGAACGTGACAGAAAGTGTGAACATAATATTCCTTTACTTTATAGAGGGAAAAAAAGTTACAAAACAATCGAAGGAAAAGTGGAGGGAAAAGGAAAATGGGAGGGAAAAATTATAAAATATAGATATTAGAATTAAATAACGACTTACTAGAACACCAGGTTGATGCCACCAATCGTTGATGACGTGATAGTAATGATATCTTTAGCAAGATTATTGTTTTAAAAAAATTCTTCCTGCTCTTAAAAAAAATTTATGCAAAAAAAATTTATATTCTCAATATCAATGATCTTTCATCCATTCTTGAAAAGTATTTGAAAGTTCTATCATAATTAACCAAGTGATATATAAAAGTATATGAAAGTCATTAAAAGTCTCTACAAGTCTCTAAAAGTCATTGAAAGTCTACAAAAGTCATTTATAAAAATCCATCAAAGTTTACAAAAAATCATAAAAGGTATATTTTTACAAAAGTCATTTATAAAAATCCATCAAAGTTTACAAAAATCATAAAAGGTATATTTTAGAAGCTTATGAAAGTCATTGCTGGATTTATAAAGTTTGTGAAAGTCTATAAAAGTCTTCGAAATTCATTCACTTTTAAGTTTATAAAAGTCTGTGAAATTTTATAAAAGTCGTGATTAATCTATTCGCAGGATATAAACATAACCAACCAATTTAATAAATTTGATAATATATCGACTAATATTCATTATGATGAGGTAATATGAATTCTAATATGCTCTATGGCCTGCACAAGGTTTATGATGAAACCTAAAATTGAATATTAGAAAGATGTAAAAGGCTTGCTTATATATTTTAAAAGAACATTAAATTTTGGTTTGATTTATAACAATTATATGAATGATGTTTCTAATTCTAGATATTAATATGCTGATTTTGTAAAGGATATTGAATTTAGAAGAACAATATCCTCTTATTTATGCATGGTTTGTGGTTGTTATATGTCTTGAAAATCTAGATTTCAATTTAACATAACCTTACCAACCACTGAATCTGAATATATCACTTTGACTGAATTTATAACGAGGTCATGTTGACTAAGGTCCTGCTGAAAGAATTAAAATTACTGAATAAGAGGTCATTGTATATAGTTAAGTTACCTAACATATTAGTGGGAATCTCGATTACTATGATAAAACAAAGTACATTGAGATGAAATATCACTTTTATCAAACTTAATATTTTGAATAGTTTAATACAAATAGAGAAAATTGAAATAAACAAGAATCCAAATCAATACAGGAATTTATATCAAGTAGGAAGCTACTTATTGTAAAAATTCCTCCACATTAAAGGAACTAATTGAAGCCGGATAATGGCAAAAAAAAAAAAAAAAAAAGAATTCCCTAATTTTGACGTCTCACGTATACAAAATTTTATTAATTTTATAACATACCTTATCACCACTTCATTTGAAATGTAAATATATGAATAAGTAAATGAAAGGAGGAGGAGGTAACCTACAACTCGTTCCGGTTAATTTTAGAACGTAAATGATCAATTATTCTATGTAGGGATGTCAAAACGTGTTAAGGGGTCGTCTTGGATCAACCCAACTCTTTTCATTTATAAACAAATTAAGCGAGTTCATGTCATAATCGTGTCAACCCATCTATCCTCAACCCAATTCATTTCTTATTGAGTTCGTGTCGAACCGTGTCAATACATCATGTCGAATGATAATTTTTTATTTATATAAAAGTAAAGATAATATTAAATAATTCAAACAAGAGACACTTTAATATATGTATGACTTATTATTTTTACCCAGAAAATGTTTGTAAGATGATAAATGTTGATATTAGTATTTATGCGGTTAAATATATATTATAAATTTGTTCCCTTCCTATTTAACAAATAAAAATAATTTTTTTAAAAAATTAAGTTAGACGGGTTAAATGGTGTTGGACTTGGGGCTTATATGGATTGGCCCAAGCCTCATATTGATGTGGGCTTGGGGCTATTGGGCCTGGGTGATTGGTCCACCCAACAAAGGCCCAGCCCAAGTCACTTACTTGTCCATTAAGCAATGGATAGTAAGATAACAATCTGATTAGAATTCAAGAGTTTGAATTCGAATGAGTCCTAGTTCAAGTGAACTAGCCAAGGACTAATAAATAGAGTCCTCCTCTCATTCATTCAATAATCCCAAAATCTTCACATCTCAGAGCGTTCTCTGAAACGTGAATTGCAAACAGTGTTTGCAAAGTGAAACCTACTCCAAGGTTTCCAAGAGTTTAAGTTTTGAAGAGATTCCGCGTTCGTGTTCTAGAAGTGCAATTGGGGTTCTTAGCCGGTGAACTGAACGATATTTCCAGGAGATTTATCGTCGACCAATTGACAGTAATCTCTCTTTCCTTTTCCGCTTATTGTTTGTATGTTGATTGCGTAGTATGCATATAGGATCAACATTGGTATCAGAGCCTGTCTATATTACTGTTGTTGGTCGTAATAATTACGCTGTCGTTAATTTTTGCTTGAATGAAATATAAACTACGTGCTGAAAATAGTGTTTTGCATGTGATTTTCGTGACCATGTTTAAGTTTTAATTTATTACACGAATTTTTCCAACATGCAAATTATATATCGTTGGATTTGTCTTCGAATAACGAATCCGTCGATATATAATATGAATTTTTTCGACGAGAAACGAAGGAGTTATGGCCTTCCGAAGTTTGGGGACAGATTCGAACGAATCAGACCCAAACAGCACTAATGTTTTTCATGTTGAGCTACTTTGACCAGTCACAGCTTCGGAGAGTGCAGTTCACCGTCGACGAACGGAGCCCCGAAGATGAAAACCGACGGCACGGCTGGAAAGAGGAAGGCGAGAGGAGCAAACGGCCGCCGGCCCGACAACCGTCGCACCTCGGCAAGGCGGCGCGTGCACCTAACGCGCCAGGCGGGCGCGTGAGGCGCACAGGGGGCGGCCTGCTCCCAGTCAGCGTCCCAGTCAGCACTTTTTGCTGACTGGGCAAGCTGACACCTCGTGCCGCGTGGCGCACAGGTCAGCACTGACGTGGCCGCCTGCGTGGCAGCCACGTCAGCCCAAATGCTGACTGTGCGGCTGACGCACCTGTGACACGCGGTGACGCCTCGGCGTGCCACGTGTCACCGGCGCGTGCAGCACCCACCCGGCGCGTGACCGCCATGCGCCGCCGCCGGCGACCGAAAAAAAAATTTCAAAAAAAAAAAGTTATTTTTTTTTTCCAAATTTTTTTTATTTTTAATTTTATTTAAAACCTAACCTTTTTATGCCATTTTTTTTGAGTATTTTGAGCATGCAATTTCGTGGAAAATCTTTGGAAATATTATTTTCTATTTACTATTGCATTAATTATTTTTTTTAATTTACTAATGCCGTTTGCATGCTTATGGCATGTGCAATTTTTATTTGCACAGGTTATGGTTCATAGATATGGTTATGTTGTGGACAACGACTTCTGGGTCCCCGCTGAGAGGGCTGCTCAGTATCCAGATAGGCACCTTGCACCGGCTCTCGTCTATATATTTCCTCCGAATCTTCCTCAAATGATGGTGCCACCTCCCTTTGGACCTGCTTACCCAGTCCAGCAGCAGCATCCGGCTGCTCCACCACCTCCACTTCCACATCAGCCGATGGGTTTTAGATGGGCACATCCTTTTCCCCATCCAAACCCCCCGGTGGCACATTATTTCGGTCCACCGCCTCCTCAGCATCCACCGATGGTTCCACCACCGACCCCAATGTATCCTGAGCATCATCCGGTTGCTCAAGCTTTTGTTCCTCCTTCTCCTGAGCAACACCCGGTTGCTCAAGCTCATGCACCTCCACCGTTTCCACATGTGCATGGAGCTTATGTGCCTGGAGAGAACATCAACTTCATGGATGACATACTTGCAGAGCAGCAAGCGGCTGCCGAAGCTGAGTTGCAGCAACAACATGAGGCAGATGATGAGTTCGAAGATGAGCACGAACCTTGGAAGATGAGCTCGCCCAATGGGCTGGTGAGGGAGAACCCGAGTGGGTTGATGAAGAAGAGGACGAAGCCCAAGGGGCTGGAGAGGAGGAGGAGGTCGCCGAGTGGAATGGCGACGAAGAGATGGAAGTCGTCGATTCGGACGGCGACGAACCTGAGATACCTGACGAGGCTCAGGATGGCGATAGTGTGATTACTGAGCCCGAGTACACCCCTCTCACACCATCCGATTGGGACCCAGAGGACTATCCATAGACCATATATCTTTTTAAAGGATTATTCATGTTTTGTTTAGAACTGATTAGTATGCAGTTTTTATATATTATAGATATATTTTTTATAACATGAATCTTTTATGATTATTCCTTGGTTGCTGAATAATTTAGTGGATGTTCTAGGCTTGCATGCTTAGACTTGTTTGCACACTGCATGATTAACAAGTTGATGAAGTTGAGGATAAGGATGGTGATTGGGTAGATTGCCTATCTTCTCGATTCCCCCTCAGATTGATTCGATGAGTTTTTTATTGTTTTAGCTAGTGCATTTATATTACTATCGGATGATTATGCTAGATTAAACATAGATGGTCTTATGTATCTCTTTGGTGCTTGTCAGTGATGGCCTCTGCTACTAAGTCTATTGTCGCTGAGCTGAACAAGGGTGACAAACTCAATGGAGACAACTACGATATCTGGCATCGCAAGATCCAGTATATCCTCGAGGAGCAAGAAGCTCTCGAGACCCTTTCGAACACGATGGTCGAACCAGCACATGGTTCCACTGCACAAGCAAGGTGTGATATGGACGCCTATTTGTCCTGGAAGCGCAAGAATAGCATTGCGCGCATCACCATATTGTCGAGCATGGCTGATGATTTGATGTGTGCTTTTGAAGATTACCACACTGCACAGGCTATGTGGGTAGCACTGAAGGACAAATATGGTGGGACTTCAACCACCAAGCTCCGACGGCTGACGATTAAGTTTGATACTTATCGCAAGCGCGGTGATCATACTATACGCCAACATCTTCGTGAGATGGCTAACATGATCCGCAAGTTGAAATCAACTGGTCATGTCTTAACGGACGAGCAACAAGTGCAGGCAGTGATAAGGTCCCTCCCAAACAGTTGGGAAAAAATGAAGATAAACATGACACATAATGATAACATCAAAACGTTTGATGATATCTCCCGTCATGTGGAACTTGAGGACGAGCACTTAGAGGCGGCAAAATCCTCTGGTCAGCTTTACATGGCTGATTCAAATGTGCGTAGGGGCAGTAATGCTAAGCGCAAGAGGGGTAATAAGGGCAGCAAGAAAGATAAGGATTCGAGGAATCCTGCTAAGCCTGGGACCAAAAACCCTCGAAAGAAGGCCAGACGTGGAAAGGGGCAGAAAAGAGACATGGGAAAGATAAAATGTTACAATTGTAACAAGATGGGACACGTCGCTCGTGATTGTTCCGAGCCGAAAAAGGAGGTATCCTATTCTGATCTCAATATGTCTAATGTTTTTGTTTCTAGCACCGTTTTGCTTGCCGAGTCTTATTCTATGTGGATTGTAGACTCAGGGGCAACCGACCATGTAGCTAGAGACAGAGGAGCGTTCGTAGAGTACCGACGCATACCGCGTGGTACTAGATGGATATATGTAGGGAATAACTCTCGAGTTGAAGTAAAAATGATCGGCACTTGCAAACTAAGGATGCAAAGTGGCCACGTTTTACTACTACATGATGTCCTCTACGCTCCTGAGATTAGACGTAGTCTCGTTTCGGTCTCTGTTTTGATGAATTTTGGATATAAACTTGTGTTTGAATCGAAAGTTTTGAGTTTGTATTATGACTCTGTTTTTATTGGTTCTGGACGAATGGCTGATGGATTTATTTATCTTTGCATTGATGATTATGTGAACCCTTCTTATGTCGATAGTGATACTAGTTTTACTCTTGTTGCATCTGGTGATATTGATATTTCCACTTGGCATGCTAGACTTGGTCATATAGGACAAGATAGAATGAACAGATTGGCAAAAGAGGGGATTTTAGGATCTTATAATAAGATCGAGTTGCCAGTTTGTAATCATTGCCTAGCTGGGAAGGCCACTAGAAAACCTTTTGGAAAGGCAAATAGGGCCATTTTTCCTTTGGAGATAGTTCATTCAGACATATGTGGACCTATGAATGTTAGGGCTAGAAGTGGTGCATCATATTTCATTACCTTCATAGATGACTTCACTCGTTTCGGTATAGTCTATCTAATCTCCCATAAGTCTGAAGCTTTAGATTGCTTTGGAAAATTTTTGGCTATGGTGGAGAATCAGTTAGATAGGACTGTTAAAGTGCTACGCACTGACCAAGGGCAAGAGTATCTATCTGACCAATTTAAGACGTTGTGTCAGGAGAAAGGTATAGTGAGACAGTTGACTATTCCCAGGACTCCTCAGCAAAACGGAGTTGCCGAGAGGAGGAATAGAACACTGTTAGAAATGGTACGATCGATGATGGCACAAGCAAATCTTCCAATATCTTATTGGGGAGATGCACTTCTAACAGCGACCCACATATTGAACAAGGTTCCTACGAAATCAGTGACTACTACACCCTATGAGTTATGGACAGGTAGAAAACCTGACCTCTCCTATATGCGACCCTGGGGTGCGCGTGTTATGTACATGATCTTTCTAGCCCATATGGGAAGCTAGGTGCGAGGGGTAAAAGATGTATCTTCATAAGATATCCCGAGCAATCCAAAGGATATGTACTAATAGGAGAAAATTCAGATGGTACCATTTCAGAATTAGAGTCACGTGATGTTGTGTTCCTTGAGAATGAATTCCCCAAGAGGGGTGAAGTAGAAAGAGAGACTTCCTTCTTTGAACAAAACGAATCAGAGGACTTAGTTCCTCCACAGATGGATATTGATCCTAGTGGGAGTGAACAAGTGCCTGAAGAATCAGCTCCACTGGTACATGACAGTGGGAGTACACAGATTCCTGATTCTTCGATGCCTGAGTCATCGAATCGAAGAAGTAGAAGAATCCCCATTCCCCGACGACGTTACGAAATTGAAGGGGAAACGTTCATGATGGCTTCACACGATGGTGATGAACCAAAGAACGTAAAGGAAGCTCTCAATTCACCCGCCAAGGATCTATGGATGAAAGCCATGGATGAGGAAATGAAATCGATGAAAAGTAACCATGTCTGGGACTTGGTTGACTTACCGCCAGAACGTAGAGCCATCAGAAATAAATGGGTCCTTCGCATTAAATGGAAGGCTGATGGTTCGATCGAGAGATACAAGGTAAGACTAGTGGCGAAAGGCTATACCCAACTTGAGGGCATAGATTATGAGGAGACGTTCTCACCTGTGGTGAGATTCGCTTCTATTCGCCTAATCTTGGCCTTAGTCGCACATATGGACTTGGAATTGCATCAAATGGATGTCAAGACCGCTTTCCTCAATGGAGGACTGGAGGAAGAGATTTACATGGAACAGCCTGAGGGTTTTATAACTAAAGGCAAAGAAAAGAAAGTGTGTAAACTCTTGAGGTCCATTTACGGACTCAAACAATCCTCCAGGCAATAGTACCTGAGACTTCATGACTCGGTGTTGTCATATGGTTTCCAAATGACATAAGAAGACCATTGCATTTATGTGAAGAAGTCCAGTGACGGTTTTGTATTACTGTCATTATATGTGGACGACATTCTCTTGGCTTGCAACAACAAGGACATTCTAATGTCAACGAAGAACTGGTTGTCGACAACTTTTGAGATGAAGGACATGGGTGAGGCTGCCTATATATTAAGAGTCAAGATTTCAAGGGATCGAAGTAAGAGGTTATTGGCTTTATCGCAAGAGCTCTATATTCAAAAGATCCTTGAACGTTTCCATATGGCTAATTGCAAACTTATGGATACACCCATTGCAAAAGGGCAGACTTTGAGTCTTGAGATGTGCCCTAAAACTCCGCAAGAGCGTGAGAAGATGCAGAAAGTTCCATATGCAAATGCCATCGACAGCCTGATGTATGCTATGTTGTGTACAAGGCCCGATATCTGCTATGCAGTAGGACTGGTAAGCAGGTATCAGTCTAATCCAGGACAAAAGCATTGGATTGCTGTGAAACGGATTCTAGCATATCTAAAAGGAACCTCAGATTATGCTCTATGTTACCAAGGTGGTGAAAGCCATCTAGTGGGTTACACTTATGCTGATTGGGGTGGCGACTTAGATGAGAGGAAGTCAACTTCCGGTTATGCCTTCATTCTGAGTCATGGAGCTATCTCTTGGAGTAGTAAGAAGCAGACTTGCATAGCATTGTCCACCATGGAAGCAGAATTTGTAGCCTGCTCGGTGGCTGTGCAGGAGGCTGTCTGGCTCAAAAGGTTCTTAGATGACCTTAACCTAACTGAGAGTGAGCCAAAGCCAGTCACTGTATATTGTGATAGTCAGGCAGCTATTGCCTACACTAAGGACGCTAAGTATCACAGTAAGTCTAAGCACATAGAGACTAAGTACCACTTTGTCAGGGATATAGTGACAAAGAAGCATGTAAAAGTCAGATATATATCTACACATGATATGGTAGCAGACCCATTTACTAAGGCTGTAACTAGAGATGTTTTTGTCAAGCATTCTAGGTCTTTGGGTCTACGTAGATTGTAATGTCTTGGATTGTTATGCCTATGTTTTAATGATAATTGTTTATCTTCATGTGTTTTCAAGCATATAGAGAGTTGATTCATCCGAGAGTATGTCGTCAGGTTTGAGAGACTTGCGCACTTGCACGCGCAGTTGCCTTGATTATCCGGTGATAATGCAAGATGAGATCTATACACTTATGTTGAATGGGAGTTTCGTGAACTAAGAGGTATACAATGATAGCCTTGACGTGGTCGTCAAGATGAGATTCTCCAACATGGATTGAGAATCGCTCATGAGAACCACAATCATGAGACCTGACTAGCCGGAATAGACTTTTGAGTCATCACACTTAGGAAAGTGGGAGTGATCAAGTCTGAGGAATAAATTTGTGCTGCCGTCAGGACAATGAACTATCATAATAGACATACGCGCCTAATGTAGAGGCAAGGTTCATTGTCGCGCATGCTTTTATACCGTGCGAGCTATAAGTTGACCCTATGGGAGATAAGTTTGAGAACAGTCCCTACTCCTTATCGTATAAAGTCCCATATTTATTTATCCTTAGTACAATCTCTTTTGTATCCGGAGTGTTGGGGTAATGACTGTGTCATTGGCGTGTCTTTCTATGGCTACGGTAAATTCGGCCTATGTGACATGACCGTGATGTCGGTTACTTTCATCGACTTTTGGGACAAGAGCGAATTGGAAGACTCTGATTGTATTCACACTATTTAAATCACACGCTAGCGGACTGTGGTTCTTGGGAACACAGTTGTGATTAGAAGTACTTCGAAGTTTTCAGAACATTGGTTCGTTTGGGACCGAACATGTCTGAAGTGAATTCAAATCATGGTAGTCTGGGATATGAAGTGAATTTCGAGATTGTTCTTCTTTATTGAAGAAGCTGGTTCATTTGGTCACACCGGTTATTTGTCGTATAAAACCAATTAATTGAACGACGCGTGCTTTCTCTGTTTAAGCCTTGACGGTCCTTAGTGGGCTGTGCCTCTGTTGTGTGAGTGGGAGAATGTTGGACTTGGGGCTTATATGGATTGGCCCAAGCCTCATATTGATGTGGGCTTGGGGCTATTGGGCCTGGGTGATTGGTCCACCTAACAAAGGCCCAGCCCAAGTCACTTACTTGTCCATTAAGCAATGGATAGTAAGATAACAATCTGATTAGAATTCAAGAGTTTGAATTCGAATGAGTCCTAGTTCAAGTGAACTAGCCAAGGACTACTATAAATAGAGTCCTCCTCTCATTCATTCAATCATCCCAAAATCTTCACATCTCAGAGCGTTCTCTGAAACGTGAATTGCAAACAGTGTTTGCAAAGTGAAACCTACTCTAAGGTTTCCAAGAGTTTAAGTTTTAAAGAGATTCCGCGTTCGTGTTCTAGAAGTGCAATTGGGGTTCTTAGCCGGTGAACTGAACGATATTTCTAGGAGATTTATCATCGACCAATTGACAGTAATCTCTCTTTCCTTTTCCGCTTATTGTTTGTATGTTGATTGCGTAGTATGCATATAGGATCAACAAATGGGTTGATACATTTACCCATTAATGAAATCCAACTCAACTCATTTAATCGCGTTAAAGAAACCCAACTCAACTTATTTAATTGTGTCAAACGACTCGTATCTCTAATAGGTCAAATTTCATTTAACTTCAACCCTTTACCCTTACACTTAGGTCGAAATCCATTTAACTTCAACCCTTTACCTTTACCTTTACTCTTACCCTTACCCTTACCCTTACCCACCCATCCTATCATGACCCATCTTGACACACCTAATACTACGCAGTTAATTACTTACTAGTTGGCATGAGAGAACATTAAGCTTCTTATGTGTCACGGCAGTGAACCTGTGTTATTTCTCATCCTGACCTCACAGTAAGCAATTTGGGTAGAAGTTCTGAGTACCAAGATTAATGCTTTACTGACAGGGCAGGGCGTATCTACTTGTCAAATTTACAAACTAACATCATGATCATATTACCCTCTAATGAACCTAACACTATTTAAACAAACTGATAATCCATAGATATGATTCTTTGAACTCAAAATTTATCAAGATTAAACTTACATTTTCATCTAGTTATCCATATCAGTAATAGAACCGAACTCCCTATGATTAAGCACCATATGTGCAACATTTATGCACTATTTCATTAGTTATTTTGAGGACATTATTGTGATTTTATACTAATTTCCCTATTTTTGTGAATATAAACAGTTTGGAGGCATTTGTGCAAATTATGAAGATTTCTGGGATTAAAGACCAAAAATGCAGAAAGTCAAGGATTGAAGACAAACTTTCACATCTTTCAAAAATTAAATCAGAGATTATACTAGAGAGGATTTTGAGGAGATTTTATGGGTTTTGTTATTTTTCTTAACGGAGTATATTTACTCTGCAGAACAGATAGTTGGATTATCTTTTGTTTTCTGAAAATACTTGAAGAAGGAATCAGGCTTTAGTTTTTCTATTTGTTTTCTTCTTTTTGTACGTTTACTTCATATTTTAGACAATGATGTTGATTGCACCCATGGGGTGCTAAACTAGTCTGCCCAGCTAAACGATTGATTTAATTAATTCGTGTTGTGAGATCTTTGCTTTGATGCTTTATCTTTTAATATTTGTGTAATCTTTGTGTCCATAGTTAAGGTCATTCTGTGCCCATAGCTAAGGTCATGTTAATTTTATTTAATTAATTGATTAAGCGCGCGATTGGTTAATTGAGTATGCTAATACACTGCATGTTAGATAATTCGTAATTAATCTAATCTAGGTAGTGTTGAGGTTTCACAATCATAGTTCAAGAGCTGTCGTACTGATTCATTGGCTATGACCATAGGTCTTTTCTAGTTCATATTGCAATCTACGTGTTAGATTAGTGATTGATTCGAAGGGTCGTACCCGGTCAGTCTAATAACTAAGGAAAAGATTGGTTGTTAGGCACGTTGTCAATAATTATAACTGTGTTTATTAAATTCGATAGAGATATCTTTATAATCAATGATCGACACATTAATTAAATGATTGGTTAGCTGGGTCTTTTAATATATTTGATTGTTAATATTTTGCATTTTTAGCATTCAGTCCAAATCCACTTTTCAAAACCCCATTTACATTACTTGGTCAATATACAATACACAATTGATAACCGTTTTCTGTGAATTCGACCTTGTTTACTATAATCAATTTGTTGTTTACAGGATATTAAAATTACTGACGGATTCGGCACCCGTCACCCTATCACGATTCCTCAATTTAATCACAATTATACAGTATAATATTGGGTCCAGATCATATACTCTCCGTTTCTATCGTGTTAATGTAAAATTTAAATAATTTTTGGAAGTGAAACCTGATCGGAAGGATTTCATGAACCTGAGATATGGATCTCCAGGGCCCGGAACAACACTGACATGTACCTGCTGCTCAGTACCATCTACTGTTAGGATTGCTATTAACCTCACATAAAATTTTCAAAAATATTTTTTTAACTTTTAAATTTAATTAACAATTGTTATATTATGATATTATGTTTTTTTTATTATTTTAATAATAATTATTATAATTTTTATTTTATTATTATAATAACTATTATTTTAATAAATTACTTTTTTTATATTTTTTACTGGGTTAATCCCAAAAAACCACGGAAATTTGCTAAAATTTCCAAAAAAAAAATCACACCAAATTGAATTTTCTCCATTTTACCACTTTTATGTTAATTGATGTGGGGTTACTATCCATCTATTTGTGAAGAAAAGTGGTAAAATGGAGAAAAATCAAATTGGTGTGGTTTTTGAAGAATTTAGCAAACTTGTGGTGGTTTTTTGGGATTAATTATTTTTTTTATTTTATTAATTTAATTCTAATAAATAAAAAATATAAATCATAAAAAAATATAAATTAATTTATTATAAATACAATTTATTTAAAGAAATTATTTCTAAATTCTAAAATGTTTAATAAATATATTAATTAAATTTAATAATAACACCAATTGTTTAATGGTTTTGCAATATTACGTGGAACAAATATATTAAACAAATTAATACTAATAATTTTGAAAAAAAAAACAGCATTTATCGGTAGAATGCCAAATTTAGAAGAGAAGCTTGAAGAATGACTATAAACAATATATATATATATATATATATATATATTTGTTATTCTATTTATAGCAATATATCTATATTCTATTTATAGCATTATATCTATATTCTAAATTATAGTCCTAATTGAACAAGGATATTAAATTATAATAGAAATAAAAAATTAAATTAAAATTTGAGGAGAATAAAAAAATCAAATATAAAGAATAAAATTATAATATAAAACTGATGAAATAAAATATAAATATAAAAAAATAAAAAATAACATAAATAAATAAATAAAAGATAAATATAAACTTATTTAAAATTTAAATTATATAAAAGGGTAGTTTTGGAAAAAAAAAAGTGGTATTAATATATTGTTATGTGGTAAATAGCAATGCCCATTTTTTCTTTTAGTATTTTTTATATAAAATTAAATTTAATTATATAAAATAAATTAATTTTGTATCTTTTTCCAATGCTAATGAAATAGATTTTAAAAATGTAGAAAATAGCTTTTTTCTACACAATCTCTGCAACTTAAGTAGAAAAGTAATTTTATACAAATTTATAGAATTTATAATTATAAATTTAACTAATCTTCAATCAATCTTTTCAATATAAGTTTTGTGGTTTAATGCAAAAGTCTATAAAATGATGCGATTTGTATTGATTAATTGGTTTAAAGAATTCAGATATATTTAAAATATATGAAGTAATTATGTAAAATAATGATGTATTTTTAAAGTAAAGATTGTAAAAAAAAATAAATTCATTTTATTTTTTATTTTTTATTAAATAAAGTTAATTAAGTAATTTTAATATTACTTAAAATTATATTATATTAAAATTAGTAAAATAAAATTAAATGATATTTAAAGTAATTATTTAAATAAATTAGAAATATTTTAATAATATTCATGTTGGGTGTAGTATTTTTAATGTGAAACATAACAAGCATATTTCAAAAAAATGTTCAATGACTGTATTTAAATTTTTTTTATCGTTTTCTTTTAATATTATAAGGCTTGCACTACGTAACTCATTTATTATATAGTATTGACTCTATCAAATAATATAATTTTATTTTAAATATATATTAATTTTAATAAATTAAATTATATAATTATAAATAAACTCGATCTATAATGCATAATAAATTAGTTATTTTTTTCAAATTATATATAAATTTTATATAATTAATGATTCAACATTTTATGTATGAGTTTAACTGAACACCCTGTTTGGATCACATTGATCATGGTTTCATAAATATAGTTTATTATATTCTGTTTTAAAATCATGTTAAGATAGGTGGTTTCATAATAGATTATTTAAGAAATAAATAATAATATATTTACCGAAATGTCCACACCTCACATTACACTTTTTTTCAATCATCTCAATTGTTATCTTCCCGTCTAGAATTGTAGGAGGAAAAAATTTTAATAAAGTATTTCATTGATGTAAAAATGAGAGAAGAAACAAAAATTCAATTAACCAATAAGAATCATAAAGATAATATTTTTATGATAAAAAATCTTTAAAGATATAGATATACAATGGGAATAATATGAGTTGAGGGAGAAAAAATATTAAAATTAATGAAGAATAAAGTAAAAATATTATTGGAGAAAAACAAATTGTTAGGGATAATTTTGATAAACTATTTATAGCCTAAAAATAGTTTAGTAATAGAAATATCCGATAAAGGATAATTTTGATAAAGGATACTTTTGAAATGTAAACTATAAAACTATCCTAACACATTAGGGATGGAAAAATAATCTACGAACCCACGAATCCGTGGATGTCCATCCACAAAATCGGTCATAGATTCGAGTTTGCGGGTAAATGGGTTTATGGGCTCAGGTTTCATTTTCAATTCTTTAATTGTTGTGGGTTTGGATTCGGGTTCCAGTGACTCTAACTCGAATCCACGGACCCCTGAATTTTATTTTTTATTTTTAATTAGTAAAAGAAATAACCAAAAAAAATATCATGTGGAGATATAGAATCGGAATAATATGAGTTGAGGGAGAAAAAAATATTAAAATTAATGAAGAAGAAAGTAAAAGTATTATTGGATAAAAACAAATTGTAAGATAATAATGATAGCCTAAAAGTAGTTTAGTAACAGAAATATCTGATAAAGGATACTACTCATTCAAATAAGGGGTTAGAGTGATTAACGATAAATATACAGTGATGAATGACAATTTTATGAATAAAACATTTGATAATAAAAAAAATTAAAGAAAAAATAACAAAAGAAGAAGAAAGGAGATCATAATCACACAGATAATCAAGTACAAACTATTACTTCAATGATAGTGTAAGTTGTATTATGTTTTAATAGTATCGTCGTTAGGGGTGGACATGGTAATCGGTCCAGGTTTTTCTAGACCCAGGCCGGTTAATGTAACAAGTTCCAAAATTTTAGACCGGACCGGACCGATTAAAATGTTAGACCGATCGGTCCGGTCTCGTCTCGGTCTTGTGCTACTGGATTAGATTTTTACCAATTTTTCAATTTTTTTTAAATATTAAAAAAATAACTTTTAAAAAGTTATATATAAATCACATCTAATATAAATTAAATATATATATTTTATGTTAGTTTATAATATTATAAGTATTCACCTAAAATATTTTTTTCTCTTATAAGTTCAAATTAGTATAATAAAATTAATTAAATATTATAATAAATATTAAAATTTTACTATCCAATTAAATTCCATCCATTTTATAAATAAGTATATATAATTTATTTTATTTTAAGTATTTTATTTGTACTTTTAATATGTATTTATTTATTTAATAAATATATATTTTTACTATTAATCAGTTCGATCCAGTCTGCTCTCTAGAGGCATGGGACCAGACCTGACCGACAAAAATATAACCGATTCCAATTTTTTGGACCGGACCGGGACTGTTTGGACCGTGGACCGATAAATTTCGGTCCAGTCCGAGTTGATCCCGGTTTCATGCCCACTCCTAATTGTCGTATTCAAAATCTTATGTGTTGTCTCTAAAACATTTATAATCTTTTGGTTATGTGATTGTCCTGTCACCTATAGATATCGCCAGCGTTTTTTTTTTTTTATTTCCCACAGGTTCCAGTAGTAAAACTAAATAGGTAAATTTTCTATGAAACTTTTTAATTTGAAAGATAGAAATAAATAAAAAAATATTTACCAGTAGAATCAAGAAATATCTAATTTTAAAAAACCTTTACAAATTGAATTTTGATGTATGAGACTCTCTGGTGTAATAGTTTACTAATAAATAGGTCATGTACTTAAATTAATTTAAAAAAATGTCATTTACCATCTCACCTGATCTTTAAAAGCATGGATTTTATACTATAAAGAAGAAAAGATAAATAGAATCTTAGTCATGTATCAATCTAGAAAAAAAAGTAATTCATATACGATGTAGATGCACATGTGATTCGGTTAACGTTTGTATCGAATTTATAATTATCTTATTATTTTAGAGTTCTAGTTGTTTCCTTATTTGTTGAGAATATTATTTCATTAGGAAAGTATAGTTATTTTCTTATAGATTTTATTTGTATCTTATTTTGGTTAGGATCGTAGCTTATTTAAACACATACCTCTATAAAAAAAAAAAGGAAAGTAATAATTTAAATTTAAAAAATAGAGATTAGGGTCTCTCTGTTAGGAAATATTGTAGGCAAGATAGAAAACTAAAGATTCTAAAGAGTAAAGAATACACGGATTTTCTGTGGTTTGGCTAAAACTACCTACTCCACATCACACTAGTATTAAGGTTTCTACTCTCTTTTCTGAGTACATAGGGTTTACAATTACAAGAGATCTATTTATATTCTAACTGGCCCGACACAATCTGAGCCCAACATAAAAGAGAAAAATAAAATAATAAAAGACAGACTCCACACTTAACAATCTCCCACTTGGAGGTTGACATCATTATTTTTCTCCCTCTTGTAAATTTAGTAGACCCTTCTTTTCCTTCACTAGTGTAATAGCCTTCTCTGCGATCAGCTCTGAAGGCCAGCTAAAGCTATGCAATGCTTCAGCTTCTCTTTGGTAACCACCTTAGTAAACATATCTGCCGGGTTGTCATCACCTGCTATCTTTACCAAGGTTAACACCTCATCAACAATCAGCTCAAGGATAAAATGATATCTTAGTTGAATATGCTTCGTCCTGTCATGAAATACTGGATTCTTTGCAAGATTGATTACACTCTGACTATCACTGTAGAGTACACTTTGAATCTGCTCCTTACTTAGTTCTGCCATGAAGTTTTTCAACCAAATCATCTCCTTGCTAGCTTCTGAAATAGCCATGTACTCAGCTTCTGTAGTGGAGAGCGCAACACTTTTCTGAAGCCGAGACATCCAGCTAACAGCTGTACCACCTAGAGTAAAAATATATCCTGTAGTACTTTTTCTCCCATCCAAGTCGCCTCCTAAATCTGCATCAGTAAAGCCTTCTATGATAGTATTTGTTCGCCTGAAACAAAGTCCTCTATCTGTAGTGCCTTTCAAGTAACAGAAAAGCCACTTTACTGCTTCCCAATGCTCTTTTCTTGGATTTGATAACCGACTCACAACTCCCACTGCATGAGCAATATCTGGTCTCGTACATACCATCGCATACATCAAGCTACCAACTGCTGATGCATAAGGAACTCTGCTAATGTAATCTCTATCTTCATCTGTTTTTGGTGATAGCTCCTTTGAAAGTTTAAAGTGACTTCCCAAAGGGGTGGTCTGAACTGTAGCATCCCGAAGATTAAACCTGTCAATTATCTTTTGAACATACTTCGTTTGGGACAGCTTCAAAGTACCTTCTAACTTGTTTCTGGTAATCCTCATCCCAAGAATCTGCTGTGTAGAACCTAAATCTTTCATCTCAAAAACATCAGATAATTGATACTTTAACTTGTTGATTTCTATCATGTCAGATCCTGCAACTAACATGTCATCAACATAAAGTAACAAAATTATGTAGGAGTTTGCAAAAGACTTGATATAGCAACAGTTATCCATCTCACTTCTCTTGTAACCATTGTTAATCATAAAGCCATCAAATTTCAAGTACCACTGTCTGGGAGCTTGTTTCAAACCATACAAGCTTTTCTGCAACTTGCAAACCATGTCTTCTCTACCAGTAATCTGAAAACCCTCTGGTTGCTTCATATAGATATCCTCGTCAAGATCTCCATGTAAGAATGCATTCTTTACATCTAACTGCTCTAGATGTAAATCCTCTACAGCTACAAGCCTCAAAACCAATCTGATAGTAGTCATTTTTACTACAGGAGAGAAAATCTCGTTGTAGTCAATGCCCTTCTTTTGCTGAAAACCTTTTACTACTAATCTTGCTTTGTATCGATTGCTTCCATTAGGTTCCTCCTTGACTCTGTATACCCATTTATTCTCAAGCGCCTTCTTTCCGACCGGTAACTTAGTCAATGACCAAGTCTTGTTCTTTTCAAGAGAAGACATCTCTTCTTGCATTGCATCCTCCCACTGCTTAGAATCATCTGTCTGTATTAGAAATGTCAACGGTACGAATATGGTACGGATATAACTCTTACCATATCCGTACCGTAAAATTTTAAATATAAAAGATCCGCACCATATCCGCTCCGCACGGTATAAAATTTGTTACCAAATCCGCATCTTGCGGTTTTTAACAAAATCCGCTACCATATCTGTATCCGCATCCATGAATCTCTTTTAAATTTTTTTTTTAATTTTTTAATTTCGTAAAATAATACATAACCTATTATGACTTCCAACAACACTAAATGAAATGTAAGATTAAATCTTCTATTAAAGTTATAATATGAAATATATAATTATTTGTAACTTTTGAGAAAATATTTTTAAAATAGATAAACAAAACATAAGACATCATACTCAAAATAATATTTTGAATAGAATATTCTTCATACTTGCATATTAAATATAATTAATAATTAAATTAGATTTGACTAATAATGATTTTTTCCTTACCAGAAGTCTTTTATTTTCTTACTAATAAAATAAATAAATACTTATATTATATATATTTATTATATAATTTTTGCGGTACAGATACGGTATGGATACGGACGGTAAACTACTATATCCATATCCGTATCATATCCATTACGATTACAGTAAATTTATATCCGGATACAATAACGGATTAATTTTTTCCAGATACGAATACGAATATTTTTATTATGATACAGTACGGTATATGCGGATAGCGGATCATATTGCCATCCCTAGTCTGTATTGCCTCTGAGTAATATTCTGGTTCACCATGTTCTATCAAAAGCAAATAAAACTTGGATGGGGAATACCTATCCACTTGCTTTCGCTCTCTGCCAGACCTCCTCAATACAACAGTAGGTGTAGGCGGATTTATTGGTGTATCTTCGTTTGCACCAATATCATCTTCAGTAATATCTTCCAGCACTACTTCTTCTCTTTTCTCAATCTATTTCATTAGAGTCTCAGAATCTGCCATAAACTTGTCTTTGTATAAGATGTCCTCATGAAAAATAATATCTCTACTTCTGAAAACTCTTCTGCTATCATCATCTCAGAATCGATAACCCATGTCATCAGAACCGTAGCCGATAAAATAACACTTTTTCGATTTCGAATCAAGTTTATCCCTGTCAGAATCTGTAACTCGCACATGTAACACTCGAACCCCCGCCCCGACGGAAAGGGAACGCAGAGACCGGATGTCACATGCGGAAGACAAATAACAAAACATATAAATAAACAATTAAACAAATAGATACAAATCATATTCAAATCTGAAAGATAGTTCTTATAAATCCAAATTAAAAATAGTTCGAAAATAAATCCAAATCCAAATTGTAGTTGAACTACTAGTTCCAAATGTAAGACAATTACATAAAAATATCTCAAGTGTAATTAATCTGAAAACAAATCCAAAACATGTGCAGCGGGTTCAAAATTCAGAATTAAATCCAGCAAAGTAAATTGATATGAAATCCAAATCCGAAGAGGATGCCATGTGAATGCTCGATGCTAGTGATATCCTGCTATCCCACCTAACTGTCTGAACTCAGCAATTCCATTCCAAAAAGGGTTCAAAACATACAAAACAAAAATAGAAACAACGAAGAGTCAGACTATCGATGTCTGGTTAGTAAGCCAATGCCCAACAAACACATACAGATGCGTCTTATTAAACAAAATAGTATGTCATCCACAAATGCAAGTTAGTTAACAACCAAAGGGTACAAACATAAGCAAACAAGTTGATTAACAAATCAAGTTATCCCAAAATTTAATCCCCTTTTAGTGATCTAGGATAAATGATTACAGATTATTGCAATTACCGACTGATAAGGCTTTACAGTTATCAAATTATTTTCAGAAGGAAGACCGTAACCGAATAGTAGTTCGGTAAGTAGTCCGGTAGGTTATACGGTCAGAGAGCGTTACCAGACTTACCGAATTGTAGTTCGGTGAACATTCCGGTAAGCTATACGGTCAGAGAGCAATTATACGAATCCAAGGAAAGTTTAAGTGACAGTTCAGTACCTATTCTGGTATGAAGCTCGGTCAGAGAGTTTCAATTCTCTCAGACATGCCGAATTGTAATTCGGTACCTAACTCGGTGAAGAGTTCGGTCAGAGAGATTGAACAGTCTTTGGAGGCTCATACCGAACTACAGTTCGGTAACTTATTTGGTAAGTAATTCATCCAGAGAGTGAATCTAATGATCTCCAGTCTGACCGAATTCTATTTCGGTAACCAGCTCGGTAAGGAGTTCGTCCAGAGACCATCCTACGTTCAGCTTTCCAGTTTTAAGTGACAGTCCGGTATCTAATCCGGTAAACAGGCCGGTTACGGACCCTGGGCACTTTTTAAGCCTATTTCAAGTTATTTCGATCGACAAACAAAGTCTAGCTACCTAGTTGGGTCTAATCCAAGCACTTACAGCCAATTAGTAGTCACCATAAACACTACCCAGTGTTAAAACCCAAAAGAAAACAACTAGCAGCAGCCAGAAATAAACCACAACATATCCAACATATAACCAGAAGCAGAAACACATCATTATCACAGAGTTCAGATTACCTAAATTAATTATGTGTTTAACTTACCAGGCCTGTCCTTAGTCTAATAACAAAATCGGGAACAAAACAGACAGATAGGGTTAAACCCTCAGAGATGGATCAAAGATCCCAGAGATAATGCCGTCACATCCAGAAATGAGCCAAGCTCCAGAAATGATGCCGTCGCATCCAGAAAATGGTTGGCAAATAAGGCCATATACGCTTTCGCGCATCGATGTATACATCTAGATTTCCCTAACAGCATGCTGGTCTTCTCGTATTAACCTTAGGACAGGACTTTAGTAGATTACAAAAATTCAGTTTTTCATATAGCAGACAGATAGCAAACAAATGTGGACATAAATTCATATGTCCGAACATGATCAAATAATAGGGCAGCAATATTCCCAAGCAAATTATATCAAATGCAGCAGATTAAGTATTCAATAATAGATTTCAACTTATTTTAGTTTAACCAATTCGCAAACAAATAAACAAACAAATCAAACAATAGTGAGGGCGTAAACATGGCTACTAACCTTATTCGCTAATCCAAAATATCACCGAAATTACTCCGGTTGACGATCCCCAACTTGGTCTATACCAAATCAAGAATAATCCATTAATTCCCAATTCGCAAAAGTTAGGGTTTATATCCAAAAACAATTCAAATCAATTTAAAACCCAATATACCCAAATAATGAAATTGAATTAAGGGTTTCAAAACCCAAACTACAATAAGCAAAAACCCCAAATCAATTCGTAGAGATTAATCATCAAATCATCAAACCCTAAGTGTAGATAAAATTCTCAAATCTAATAGGAATCAATTTAATTGTGAATTAAAACAAAAAGAGACATAAAAATCATTACCTTGATGAAGAAATCGAAATCAACACCAAATCCCAAGTGAAACTTTGAAAACCGTGATTTGAAATCCGTGGAGAGGTTTTTGGTTTGGAGAGAAAAGTGATGAACACGTGAAATCAATCTTTTCTAGGTTTGGTGAGAATGAAATCAAAAAGGTTTCTTCTCACTTTTAAATGGGTGGCAAAAATCACTATAAACCCACATGTTTATAAATTAATTAAAAAAATAACCCCATTTATAAAATAATTACAAAATCATCTCCACTATCCAATTGTTTTCAAAACCAACCCAAAAGTCAACCGAGTCAAATAATTTGGTCAAACCGGAAAAGTCAACATTTTTCAAAAATACCAATTTTACCCTTAAAATGAAAATAAACAAAAATTACGAAAAATTTCAAAATTACGAAAAATTTCAAAATTACGAAAAATTTCAAAATTACGTAGACGAATAGCCCCAGATTACGGACGTGACAGCACATATGAAACACAACCAAAAGTTCTCAAGTGTGAAAGATTTACCTCTTTTCCTGACCATACCTCTTCCGGAATCTTGAACTCTAATGGAACTGAAGGTCCACGATTTATAAGATATGATGCTGTATTAACGGCTTCTGCCCAAAATTTCTTTGGCAGCCCTGCATGTAGTCTCATACTTCTCGCTCTCTCATCAAAAGTTCTGTTCATTCGCTCTGCTACACCATTCTGCTGCGGTGTCTCTAGAATGGTTTTGATCATTCTAATACCATTCTCTGCACAACAGTCTTTGAACTCACGACTATTATACTCTCCACCATTGTCAGATTTCAAACATTTGATTTTCAAATCAGTCTGGTTCTCAACCTCAGTTTTCCATCTTTTGAAAGTAGAAAACACATCAGATTTATTTTTAAGAAAATAAACCCATACTTTTCTTGTCGCATCATCGATAAAGGTGACATAATAACGAGCTCCTCCAATTGACTCCACGGATGTAGAACCATACACATCTGTATGTACTAGTTCAAGTTTTCTAGCCTTTGGTGTCTTGGCAACCTTTGTGAAAGTCACTCTATTTTGCTTTCCCAATATACATGGTTCGCAAAAACTAAGATCAACTGTCTTCAACTCTGGAATCTTGCCATTTGTTGCTAACTGCTTCATGCCCTTCTCGCTCATGTGTCCAAGTCTATGGTGCCACAAATTTGAAGGACTAACATCATTATTGACTGTATTTAAAGAATCTGATTTTTCTGCAACGTACAAGGTTCCAACCTTCTGTCCTCCTGCTAAAATCAGATTACCCCTTGAGACCATCCATTGCCCATTTGCAAAAGCTGTATGATAACCATCTGCATCCAACTGGCCTACTGAAATCAAATTTCTCTTGAGTCCAGGAACAAACCTAACATCTGTCAGTTTCCATACAATCCCTTTAGGAGTCTTCAAGTTCACATCACCTTTCTCTTCGATGAATAATGGTTCATCATCAGCAAGATGAACCTTTCCAAGCCTTCCCGGAACAAAGTTGTGCAGTATTTCCTTGCACGGAGTTGAGTGAAACGACGCACCCGAATCTATAATCCAAGATTCTATTGGACATTCTACACAGCAAGCAAGTGCATCAGAATCTTCTGTCGCTGCATTCACCGAATCATTCTCTCTTCTGTCTTTCGGATTTCTACACTGATTTCTGAAGTGACCAGTCTTGTTGCAATTCTAGCATACAATATCTTTACACCCTTCCTTACCACTTGTCGAGTCACATCTCTTTTTCAATTTAGGTCTACCTTTTTGGTTCTGACCTCCCTGAGACTTTCTGCCTCTACTTTCAGTATACAACGCAGAACCCGATCCCGATGACTCTGCAGCATTACGTTTTCGTGTATCTTCACTGAGAATCAAATCCCGAATACCTTTAAAACTAAGAGTATTTGTTCCTGATGAACTGCTTATTGTCGTAACTATTGCTGCCCAACTATCTGGCAAGGATGACAATAGGAGTAGCGCTTGAACTTCATCATCAAATTTAATCTTTACCAAATCTAATCTTGATATAATAGAATTAAATTCGTTCACATGATTAGTGACCGACCCTCCTTCTTTCATCCTGGTATTCACCAACTGACAAATCAAATATACCTTATTAGAAGCAGAAGGCTTCTCATACATATTTGATAACGCCTCGATTTGTCCGTAAGTAGTCTCCTCGTTGACAATGTTGTACGCAACATTCCTCGCCAACGTCAATCTAACCACGCCTAAGGCTTGCCAATCCAGAAGTTTCCAGTCTGCGTCTGACATACCTTTTAGCTTATCTTTCTTGAGAGGTTGATGTAACTTTTTCTGATACAAATAATCTTCGAATTGCATCTTCCAAAATCCTTAATCTGTTCCATCGAACTTATCAATCTTAACTTTCCCATCTTCTGCCATTGCTTCGAACCTGGCTCTGATACCACTTGTTAGGAAATAATGTAGGTAAGATAGAAAACTAAAAATTCTAAAGAGTAAAGAACAGACGGATTTTCTGTGGTTTGGCCAAAACTGCCTACTCCACGTCGCACTAGTATTAGGGTTTCTACTCTCTTTTCTGAGTACATAGGGTTTACAATTACAAGAGATCTATTTATATTCTAACTGTCCCGACACAATCTGAGCCCAACATAAAAGAGAAAAATAAAATAATAAAAGACAGACTCCACACTTAACACACTCTCTAATGAGATCTAGGTTTTTTTTTCTCCCTTTATGAGCTGAGTTTATTACCTTTCATTATCATCAAAATAGATGCTAGAAGGAAAAATAAGAATATAGGAGAAGGTCATTATCCTATGACTTGATCCTTGATTGCGGTTCATAACTATTTGATATCATAGTCGGGAGATAATATTGATAAGCAGTTGTAAGAAGAACATATACTCATAGATTCCAAATTATCAGTGTTATAACAGCGCCTAAAGGAGAAATTAACATTCATATCGGAATAACTATCCTCAGGGAATGGACTCACTCAGGCAAAGCCTGATCTAAGCGAGTAAAGAAATGTATCAAAAGGGCCACTAAACACAGGTGAAGAACAACCAACTTCAGAACGATGTGCTTATCAATAAGTGTTTCATAGGTATCCAAAACTAGACTTTCTAACCTATGATGGAACAAAGGATCCCTTATTTGGACTAATAGAAGTGAGCAATTTTTTTGAAAACCCGTTTACCTCGGAAGAGGACAATGTGGGTTTGCCAGATTTCAACTTTTTGGGGAAGTAAAAGTGTGGTATAATCAAATTAAAAGAGCTAAAAGGCCATGAAGGAAACATTTTAGAGCCTATGCTCTCAAAGGTTTGGACCGATAGATAGTAGCAATCTAGTTAGTTATCTAGTTACTCTTAAACAAATAAAGTCAATGGAACTCTACCAAAGATAATTCCAAGAAATACTTACACGTGTTAATAAAATAGTATCAGATAATCTATATGGTGGGCTACTTATGGTTGGGCTGGATGACTCCATAAAATTAGATGTCTAGTTACATAACCCCCCCCCCTCATTTATCCTTTACATTGAGCTTAGCAAGGATGTATGAGCAAAAAGAGCTTCTTAAAAAAAATTCCACTAGTATTAAAGAAGCAAATACACAGAATTAATGATAGGGTTAAGGTTGTAGTGAGAGATAATTCACAAACTTTAGTATTTTATGATGAAAAAATTCTACCACATCTACATTATTACTAAAAATCCGTAAAAAAATAGATGGATCTTGCTACCAACATTCCAATTCTACAATTTTTTATTTATTTTTGGCATATAATTAGCTGATATGATCTTCTTCTTCCATAAAAAAAAATTAAATACATGTTTTATTATATTAAGAAAATAACATCGATATATGTATGTGTAATTTTTTTTAAAGTAAATTTGCTTTACATGATTTTTGTTTGAACAAAAATTGAATAAAATTAAAGGTATGAAATCACAACAAACTTTATGATAATTTAACCCTCTCATTCATCAAATCCCTATAGGTCTGGAAACTAATATTTGTTGGAAAAACTCAACTAACTTTGATACCATTTGTTGAAAAGATCAGTGATCCATTGCACGGAGACAAGTATTGGTAACCACAAGATAAAATAAATATACATAAGATAGGAAAATAGAGATAGAAAAATAAGATACAACATTTTTACCTGGAAATCCAAAGCGGGAAAAACCATAACCTTTAGGACGACGAGAGACCAATTCACTATGGAACAATAAAGTAACAGTTACAACTAAAATATTACTCTCTCACTCCCCAACCCAATTACATTTGTTATAATCTCACATACAAGCTCTTCTCATATAACTCTCATGGGATATCATGACTAGATCCTAGTACTCAAGATTTATATGGTCTCCATGGTTCCCAAGTCCCTATTGGGCACCTCCCAAACTTAACCAACCATATCTACATTATTCTTTCAGGATATCTAATAATAGATATAAGTATCATATTTATAGTGCTAGGTTACTCAGTCACAAAGTAATCCTTAACCATTAATAAAATATTTTCTATTCAAATTCTCAAGAATCTCTTTCCTAATTAGAATCTGCTCTAGGAAATATAATACTTAATCTAATTTGATGTTTCCAAACTAGTCTTCAGGTCTTTTCTAAATGACCAAACTAATTTTGGAAATTGGAGTATACCAAAATTCTCATCATAATCCTAACAATATTTGTATTTCAAATCAATGTAATTTCTATGTTAGTTCCAGTTTTGTAATACAAAACGTCAATTTTAAGAAAATGAGCATAATGTACTTATTTTAAACTTATCTCCTAACCAATGATACAATTAAATGAAATTTATATTTGAGTTAATTACACTGGCATCTCCTGAACAATTGCTAGTTACATGAGGGAGCACATTTTGGTTAAATCAACAAATAACTCCCTTGACTAACCATTGATCATTAATATATGTTAATTTAAAACTTTGACTATTTTGACTTTTATTCAATATCTAAATTACCCTTCTCTTTCTCCCACTCCTTATTCATTATCTCCTTCAACTTACAGATTGTCATTCCCCTCATTCATCAACTTCAATACTAACCACAACACAACCATATTCAATGCATATATGTGGAAGCAAACACTTCTTTTAACAAACTATCAAACCACCACCACCACCACTCCCCTTCTCCGTATTCTATTTCTCTTCATTATTCCCGCCGCCACTACCAACTCTAGGAATGTCAACGGTATGAATATAGCTCTTACCATATCCGTACCGTAAAATTTTAAACATAAAATATCCGTACTATATTTACTTTGCACTGTATAAAATTTGTTACCATATCCGCATCTCGGAATTTTTTACGAAATCCGCTACCATATCCGTATCCACATTCGTAACTCTTTTTTAATATTTTTTTCCTTAAAATAATATATACCTATGCAAAATTAAATCTTCAATTAAAATCCTTAATTTAAGGGTATAGTATGATATGTATTTCCCCGTAAAAATTATAAAACGATATTACATAATTATTTATAAGTTTAAAGAAAATATTTTTAAAATAGGTAAATCAAACATAAACCACTACACTCAAAATAATATATTTGATAGAACATTCTTCATACTTGCATCTTTTTTAATAGCCTGCAGTTTCCTACAAAGTAAAATTATGATCAGATGATATGATTAAGTAATTAAAAAAAAAAAAAAAGAGTAAGTATTCAATATCTAACTTACCTTATCAGTACTCATCCATCATCATAATACTATATGAGTATCTTCAAATAATTCAATTTAGAGTTTTCTATACAATAAACGAACTCACATGAATAAAGTATGACAATGGTTTAACATTAAAAATTTACAAATAGAAAGTATTATTACCATATCTTCATTCATCTCTCCATCAAGTTCCAAATCTTCATCTTTGAATACCAAATCGTACACAGAAGTGTTGATTATCATTATCACCTGTTAGAGAAATTTGCAAATCAAACCATTGAAATAACCAGTATAAGAAAAAAAAACTAATAAGTAAACAATAAATTTAAAAACTAATTACCTTTAATTATTGATTTATTCAAACTTTGAAGACACAATAAAGCTTCTATAGTGTTTGGATTAAGTCTACTTCGATGTGGGCTTACCACTCTACTCCCACCACTAAAAGTAATTTCAGAAGCAACTGTGGTTATAGGTATTACTAGTATGTCCTTAGCAATCTTAGAAAGAATGGGATACTTGCTAGATTCTGCACTCCACCACTGTAATATGCAAAATTTCACCTCATCCTTTGGTATGATTACATCATCATCTAAATACTCATCAACTTCCGACCAATGCTGTCTTTTTTATGGTTTCTTAAAGACATGTTTCTCCCACAATCCCTCAACCTCAGCTCTTCCCACCATGTTTCCAGTTGTAGAAGAAGTAGATAATGAATTTTGTTCAACACTTGAACTTGATATATTTTCAAAGATCTTCGTACTATACTCTTCAAACAAGTCAATCAATATTTTTTTAACTTGATAACATTCAAATTCACTATCTACATCCCTATAAATCAACTGAAAATAAAAAAGACACATGTTCCATTTTTTTCCTTGAATCTAATATTGCAGCCACAGCTAGGATATGATTAATAACTCCCCAGTATTTGTCAAACTTCTCAATCATTTTAATTGTCATATCCTCAAAATGCTTTTCCCCACAACTTTTCCAAATATTCAAAATAAGTTTGATTTCACAAACTTTTTTAAAAAAACAAGTTGGCAGTAGAGTAGGTTCTTTCAGAAAAAAGTTCAGTAGCTCTACAAAATATTCCCAACTTACCACAGATTTTTTGAGTAAGCTCCCACTCATTTTCATTAGGCATTACAAATTGCGACCTCTTTTCTCTTTGCCTCAACCTATTAAAGACATCTTTAAAAACTTCTTAAGCAAGATATCAATCATTCCATTATTAACAGCACGATTATCAACCCCAATAGTAGAAACGTTCTCATCCAAGTTATAATCAACTAAAACATCAACAAAACATTTCTCAGATTCTCTTTGGTGTGTGGACATGGTACATAAATAAACCTAGTATGCATGAAAATATATATTTAATTAAATTTGTAACAAGAAATAAAATAATGTAACAAGATGATAAGTAGAATTATTTACCTCATAATACGATTTTGCAATGTCCAATTGTTCTCGATAAAATGACAAGTCACAGCCATATAGCCTTTTTGTTGATTGTTGCACGTCCACATGTCAGTTGTAATTACAATTCTACCTTAATTTTGTGATAATATTCACTTAAATTCAGCCTTTTCTCCTTTGTGAGCCTTCAAAATATCGGATTTGATAGTGTTTCTAGAAACCACCTTGAAATCTAGGTTTTAACTAGTTGAATATCACTTGAAAAATATGTGATCAACATTAGACATTGGATATTCATGAACCACAATCATATTCAACAACTCTCTTCTATAGACTTCAGGATTAAACTTAAACTTTCCAATGGTAAGTACAGAAGTAGAATTGGAGCTCAGAGTGGTTTGTAGCAGGTTTTATTTTTCACTAGTTCTTTTTATCGTCGCACATCTTTGATATGATTTCTCAAATGAGAAGTGCCTTTACTATGCCTTGCATCAAAAGATCTTTTGCAACCTTTACAAGTTGTTGTAATTATACCATCATTTTCTTTCTTTCTTTCCATAAACTCCCAAACGGGTGAAGTTAGTTTTTTCCCAACAACATTATTATTTTCGTCGTCTTCAATAATTGTTGGCTTGTTTGAAGCAGCACAAGGATGAGTGTGATTGGGTTGACCTAAAATATCATGTCCATTACTTGTTTCTAATGGTGAAGCGACTTCTACTTCCATTATTAAATCTGTAGGATTATCATCAAGTTCAACCATTGTTTTCCAACCACATAAAATCTATTCAAATACCATTATTAAGATAATAAAAAAAATTAAATCTTTGCTTGAAAAATTTTTGAAAAAAAAAATGAAAACATGAACACTTTTTAGGATATATTTATGAAAACAAAATTTATATTATATAAAATAAAAATAAAAGTTTAGATTGCTTTACCTTGGTAAGAAGTTGAGTCTATCACTTTTGAGATGCGAGGAATATGAGCAGAAATCTTCAGATTTTGAAATGTGAGAAGATAAAATGATGCTCCAAATTTTAAAATAAGATATAGGGAATATGAACAGAGATATTTAGATTTTAAAATGTGAGAAGATAAAAGGATACTCTAGGTTTTAAAATGTGAGGATGTGAAGAGTACTCTAGATTTTGCAACGTGAGAAAAAAAGAAAATAAATCTTTAAATTAATTGAGTGAGATAATGAAGGGATTTGATTAAGTATGAGAAATATTAAATATAATTAATCAATTAAAAATTAAATTAAAGTTTATTGTAGGTGACTTTCCTTCTTACTATAAATCCTTTTATTTTTATAATAAAATAAAATTATATATTTATTGTATAATTTTTGTGATACGGAAACGGTACGAATATGGACAGTAAATTGCTATATCCATATTCGTGCCATATCAATTACGGTTACAGTAAATTTATATTCAGATATAGTAACGGATTAGTTTTTCGGATACGATTACAAATATTTTTATTATAGTACGGTACGGTATGCGCGGATAGCGGATCATATTGCCATCTCTAATCTAACACCATCTCTAACATCCATATCTACAGACTCACTTCTCCTCATGTCCTACTATTCTTCATTCTAATATAACAAAGACACATCACCAAAGCTTTTCAACATGAATATGGAAACTAATAGACTTTAACAATTTTCTTTCATATGAGATTAGACAATGGACGGGCTCTAATGTCGTGGACACAAAATGGTTCTATGTAATGTCACTCAAAAAACACTTCAATACTAGGATAGTAACATCTTTGGTTGAGCTCTTACCATCAGGTCTTCGGTCTAGTTGAATGAAGAAAATAAGTTGCAGTTCTATAATTGTGAATAGGCTGAAAAAATAGGGTTTGAGTTTTAATTTGTATTCCTAATGGTCATTTCTACTTTTAAGCTTTTTTATTAAAAAAATTATATTTTTAGACCAACATTAAAATTTTTACAAAACTAAACTTTAATTTTTTTTATTTTTTTTTAAAAATAGACCGAAATGACCATCTTACCCTTCGATATTAAAAAAATTTTATACACAGCAGTTTTCCAGTATTACATACTAGGAAATAGGCAAAATTGAAGTTTAGTTTCCCGGGTGTGTAATACCGGGAAGTAAAAAATCATTTCCTGATAGTACACACAAGGAAACAAACATGAATTTTACCTGTTTCTTGGTGTGTAATACCGGGAAACAAAAAATCATTTCCTGGTATTACACATCAGGAAATAGACAAAAATCAAAGTCATTTTCCGCAAATTGTTTTTTTAAAAAAATTTATTTTTATAATTTTTTTATAAAAAAAAATTTAAAAGTGAAAATTTTAACATTGATCTACAACTAAAATAAAAAAATGGATAAAGTCTAATTTTACGAGTTTTTGCTATTCCCAATTATTATATTATTAATGAATTGAGTACAAGGGTTGGATTAGGATGTGATATGAATTAGAGTCCAAGACAGTGAAGGAAGAGAGAATGTCAATTTAGACATTAAAAAAAGAAAGTTAAAATCAGTCAAAGTTTTAAATTAACAGAATTTAATGATCAAAGGTTAGTCAAAGAATTTATTTATTAATTAAATAAAAATGTATTTCCACCGGGCGTGAGGATAATTTACTCTTTTTATTTTCATGAATACAAAAATAACTAACAATAAAAATGTGCAGAAAGTACTGCACAGAAAGGCACTATTTGGAAGGGTAATTATATGGATGATTGTATTAGACTCAATCCAATATCGTATATGGCGCTTGCTTGGATCAGATAACAATCTAAATTAATCCAATCATCACCGGATTGACCAATTCCACTTCGAATCATATGATATATAGGATACACATTCTCTTTCTTTAAAAAAAATTAATTTAATTAGATTCAACCTTTTCGCTCACCGAAAGTTTCTAATCGACATAGTAGAAATACTTTTTCTCTTCGTCATTCTCTCATGAAAAATCTTTAATCAATAAAAATATTTTTATCTTCATCTACAGAGAACACTTCTTCCATTCTCATTCGATTAAAGTGTTTTCTCCTAATCTTGTGCAATAATTACATCTCTTTGAATGGATTGTTTGGAAAACTCAGTCAGGGATTAGGAAAAAGCAATTGAAATCGAATGCCTTGCTCTATTTCAAAATCAAGTAGTTTTTTTTTTTTTTTTTTTTTTAAATATTACAATATACTTAACTTTATATATTGTCTGACTTAGATTATTTCACTTGGAGCATTGATTTTGATATCAACCAAAGCTCATTTCTCTTCCATATCAAGGTTAATAGGTACGGTATTTATCTTATCAACTATAAAACTAGATTTTCTTGTGTTGTCATTTATGTAAAATGTGAATGGTATTGTATATAGCTGGTGGCTGTGAATGTATTGATAATGTTTTATGAAATAATCTTATGCTTTATTATATCTTTCATAGAAGTCAAATATCAAAATTTGAGATTGAGTTTTGATTATTTTTTTAAAATATGTAAATTATTAATAATAATATATATATATAAATAATGACTTGTGTCAGTGTTATCTCTTTATTTGGACATTTGGAGAAATTCTATACTGTACAGGACTGTTATGTTTTATTAATCTTTGTCGTTTATATTGAATTTACAGTTGGTTTTTAATTTAAAAATAGAGTTCAATGTAGTGTGGGAAATAAACACATCATTCGACAATCCAAATTATCTATAACGATAAATAGGGATGTTTAATCAGTGAAGGCTTTAATTGGAAGTAGGGGCAGTATGGTGGAGTTGTATGGTTTGCAAGATTTTTGGATTCCCTGATGATACATCATTAGAAGATTATCTATTTTCATGATCGTTAACTTGCTAATTTTTTCGTGTTTGATATGATTGCATAGCATAATGGTATAGGCATTAGGTTTAGAAAATCATCTACTAGGAATTTAAATGTGGGAGGCAATGAAAAATTGCCTTTGTTGCAAGACTGTTGCCTCAGCTCACAAGAGTAAAAAATATATTAATTTCAAATCCATGACAAATGATTAAAAATTCTACAATAATATAAAATGATCATTATATTAAAAATTAAGTACAATTCTCAAATAACATCTTTGTAGTGGTGTATGATATAATAAGAAGTTAATATTATTAGTTTCCATTTATTTATATTTCAAGTAATAATTTATTAATATGATTATTACTTTTTTTTTTTTAGGGGTGTTCACGGATCGAGTTCGGGTCAAACCCGAAACGATCCATTTGACCCAAAACCCGAAATTGAGGTAAAAATATAGACCGGACCGAACCCTTTAACATTTCGAGTTGGTCTCGGGTCAAGATCGGGTCGGGTCAAGTTTGGATCGGGTCGGGTCAAGTTTGGATCGGGTCAGATCCAATAATAAAAAAATATAAAATGGGAAATTTTTTTTATAGGTCATAAAAAATATACTACTTCCTCTGTATTTTTTTAGTGGCTACACTTGCATAGTAGTCATTATTCATCCATAATCTTGTTTCGTATGTTATTATTTATACATAAAGAAAAATATAGTCAAGTGAGATCTTATTTTATTCGTCTTAAAGTCTATTTTCTAGATATAAAATTATTATAATTTTTTGTTGTGTATAATTAAAGATATTTACCGTTAAAGTTAAGTATCGAAAAGCGTGTAAGCAGAAAGTGTAGTGAGTAAAAAAAACAGAGGTAGTATATAATTATAGGCCACTTTTGAAAAGTTTGCGAAATTAAAGTTTGATTTTCACTCCATAGGACATTCACAGACTATGATCATAATTCACAGACTGTGAGTGTAGTTCACAAAATCTGGGAATTGTAAAAATTCAGGGGTATTTTGGAAAACTCGGTCTATGGAGTGAAAATCAAACTTTTAAAAGTTTGTTTTTGTATATTTTTTAAAACAAGCTATAATTATATTTTGAAGTTTAAAAGGTCCATTTAAAAGAATTTTCACATATAAAATTTTGAAAAAATATAAATATATTTCCAATTATTGACTCATAATGGTACCATTTATGATGATATGATTAGAGAACCCAAAATAACTTGGATAGAGTTAAAAACATCACATATTTAGTAATATACACAAAAACTAAAAAAAATAATGAATATACATGTTTATCAGGTCTATCGGGTTGGTCGGGTTTGTTAAAACCCCGACTTTTTCCAAATTTATGGACCGACCCCAACTCCGTTAATGAACCCAGACTGACCCGAATCTTGATAAACCTGATGGATTCAGGTTGGGTTAACGGATCACGGGTTTTTTTGAACACTCCTACTTTTTGTGTTCCTAATAATGATCATGTCATATTATTCATTGACATTTGTTTTATTTTAATTTCAAATAGATATGGATAATATGTGAGTCTGTTTAATTTTATTTGCGACCGAGTTACATACAGAAATAATGTGCATTGTCATGTTATTGTTCATTGCCTCACAATCCATTTCCACAAGATACCGTAATAAGCACCCGCGAATAGAAAACCCTTTAGCTAGACATGAGAGAAGACTTTCTCTTTTAAATGGTGTAGTTACTTCTGATAAAGAGTGTGTAGATCAAATAAGGATGGATAGGAGAACATTTGGAATTTTGTGTAAGATGCTACGGACAACGGGTGGTCTAAAGTGTGATGGTATAGTAAACGTAGAAGAGCAAGTATGTAGGTTCTGAAATAATATTGCTCATCATGCAAAAATTCAAACTATTAGGAATAGATTTTTGCGACCTCTAGAGACAATTAGTAGGTATTTCATAGTAGTCTTATAAGCTGTGTTACGACTTAGAGATATATTACTTTAGCACTGAATTTGATAAAACATTGCTTTGGTATTTTAAAGAAACGATGGGTTATCTTGAGGAACCCTTCTTTCTATCTAATCAAAACACACTGTTGCATAATCAAGGCATGTTGTTTGATACATAATTTAATTCGGAGAGAAATGATCGTTCATCCTTAAGAAAATATTGCAATTATTCATAATAATGATATTGATAATGTTATCATGAGACTATAATTCATTTTGGTTTACCAAATGAATGGAATGCTCGGAGAGATAACCTTACAAATGAAATGTTCAATGAATGGAGAAACATCATTAAATTTGATTTGTAGTTTGAATTGTAGTCTTCGTTTTAATTTGACTATCATGTGATATTAGTTATACAAAGACGCTTTTATTTATATTTTTTCAATGGTAATGTTGTATTTTTATTGTATATATTTTAATTTCAATGTTCTTTCATGTGATGTATGTTTATAATTTCCTGGTTGTAGGATGCTTGATTTATTCTCAAGTTCATTATTTATCTATTTTTGTAAAATTTTTCAAATTTAGTAGATTATTATTATACTTACCATGATAATTATAATGCGATATATTTATGTTATTGAGTTTCTATTAATTTTTGTTAGAATGATAATATAATCCTTTTATTATAATGTTTGTGATTTATCTATTTTATTTTAGTTTATAGATTCTCACATATCATATTATTGTTTTAAATATTAACTAATTTTTTTTATTTAGAATTGGATGCATGCTTAGAAGAACAACTATGGAACAAGATGTTAGATCAAATAAGTGCATATGGACAAAATGTGAGGAGGAAGCTTTAGTATCCATCCGAGAGGAATTATTATCAAATGGAGCTACATGTGAGAATCGTACGTTTAGGCAAGGGACATTAAGAATAGTGGAGGAAGAATTAGGAAAATTATTACGTGATTCAGGTGTACAAGCAAATCCACATAGTGTCAAAGATGAGAAAACTAGAAAAAAAAAATATCATGTCATTTTTGACATTTTAAACATGAGTTGGTTTGGTTGGAATGATGTTCAGAAATGTATTGAGGTTGATAGTGTTAAAGCTTGGAAATCTTATGTGTAAGTTATATTATTAATCCATTGTGTTATTATTATATTTACTTTATTAATGTCATTTAATTTTATCGTAGCACCATCCTCAAGCAAAAGGTGAGAGAGGTAAGATATTTCCATTGTGTATGAGAACTTTAAAAAATATTTAGCAAGGATCGAGCTACTGGCAGAGGTGTGGAAACTCCAACTGAAATGGAAACTTTGAATACTAATGAAGAAGACAATGAAGATGAATATATGAATGAATTAAGTGGAGGAATAAGTTCAATGTCTGTTAACCAACCAAATGGTGATGATAGAATGAATATTTTAAATCTTCTGTGTAGGCGAAAAGAAAGCAAGTCCGTAATCTGATAGCTAGTAGTTTTGATAACTTCACTACTAAGGTTACTAGTGTATTATAAGAGTCGGTGAGTGATGTGTCAAGACTAATAGAGATGATGGAAAATGGGAATAATGTAAATATTATATATGTTGGTGATAAATTAAAAAAATATGGAATACTGCATGTATGATCGAAGTTGCCTACTAAGACTTTTTGAGGAACAACTAATCAATGTACGATTATCCAAATCGTTTGAGACTAAAGATAAACGATCGGAATTTATTTTGTCACTTCTATCAGGTCTATGATGGTTCAAGTGAATTTCTATAATATTTTGTTGTTAGGTATTTTGTGAATGGTAATAGTGATTTTTCAAAAACTGTTTTAAATGACATAAAGTATTTTCACGTACTGCAGGGAAAATTAACATGTGTATCTATATTTTGCCAAAGTTGTAGGAAAAATTTTGTTTATGTTTTATATAACTGAAACTTGTTATTAACGATTATGTTTTATGGTCTGATATTTGATTTTTGTGAATGGTCAAAAGTTGTCAATAAATGGGTGTGTAAATTTCAACATTTGATAGGTTCATAGTATATTTAGTCTTCTTGTTATTGAACATAATTAATCTAATAAATCAAATATTAGTATTAAGATTATTTATAATTAATATGATTTTATAACACATCTTATTATTATTAATTTTTTATTATTAATATTATTATGTATATAATTAATATAATTTTATATTCAATCTCACATCATACCAAACATAGTATTCAATCCAGCAAATAAATCCAAATACACACTTGGGTCCAATCTAATCCAGTATTATCCAATCTAACGCTCCAAACACTATTAAAGGGTATACTCTAATTATTCCCATCATCTCGTTGATTCCTGATCATTGCGTCTCCTCTCTCTACAGGTTCCAAGTCTCCTTTCGCCGTCGATTTCAAGTTACGTTATCATTCCCCTATTGATTCATGTACGACCATTCATTCAATTTTCATCTTGACCTAGGTCCTAATTCTGGTGATTTATTTTCTTTTATGTATCATGTGTAAATCAAATATCTCTAGTTAATTTAGCATGATTGATCTTATGGGCAAAATCAACATCAACGATCAACTCAGTTGCTTACCGGATGATATAATCATTAAGGCTGTGTTTGGATAACTGGAAATATAGTTTCATAATGTATGGTTATGTAATATTCTGTAATGTACTATACTGAAATCGTGTTTGGATAGACTATATAGTTATGGACAGTAATGTAGTTTTTATATTTAGATTGATAGTATGGTATTGTTATATATCTATTAAATGACCAATACCCTTTTATTTAAAATTTTTTTATTGGGTTAAGAGATCAAAGACAAAATAAAATTCTTATGAAAATAAATAAATAAATTTTTTTTCAAGAATTTTATATAGAAAATAGGTCATAATCACAAAGGAAGAAGAATGAATCTAATCTCTGAGATAAAATAAAACAAATATATTGTCACTATTATTATTGAAAAATTTTATCTCTTTATACCATATATAGAATAGGGATGGCAATGGGTCGGATTTGGACGGGTCATAGTAAGCCCGAACCCAAACCCGTTAAGGTATTCTCTACCCAAACCCTATCCAAACCCGTTACGGGTTTGGTGGGTTCGGATCTGGTTTTTACCCGCGGGTTCGGGTTGATCCGTGGGTATACCCGTGAAATTTTTCTTAAAAAAAGAAAACTATTGTATTACACAAAAGAATATTATCTTAGGCATGTAAGTTAATCTTGGCATCATCATCAATTTATATATTTAATCATGTTACCATCACCAATTTCAATATTCATACAATTCACATACATATAATTTATAATTTAAATAAACAATATCTTTAAACAACTTAAATAAACAAGTAACATAATAAACACTATAAGATGTTTTAAAATATGATAAATTATTAACAAAATAAATAAAATTAATTATTATTTTTTAAAATTTTATTATAAATATATATTTTTTATAATAATATACGGGTTTGGGTTTGGGTAAGGATATTTTTCTTTACCCAAACCCACGATGGGTATTATTTTTAAACCCAAACCCGATCCATGAACCCGATTACCCAAATCCATTGCGGGTAAACGGGTGGGTACCCACTGGTAAACGGATTTGTGGGTAAAATTGTCATCCCTAATATAGAACCCGGACAATTTATCAGTATTAGAAACGTGAACATAAAAGAAAGAACAACTAAGAACAAAATGTCAAGTATATATCATATCCTAAATAGTTAACTCAAAAATCACAAAAAAAATTTTACTATTGTAACATATCAAAATATCTAGTTAATTTGGTACGTGAAATAATAGTCTAGTTCTAAATAAAAAAATAAAAAATAAAAAATAATAATAATAAAAAAACATGTTTAGAGATATGCAAATTAACCGGCCCAATCCGGACCAGTAAAAACCGAATCAACCCCGCCTGAACCGGAATTACCGATTTTGTAGCGATTTTTTATCCGATTTGATTTTGAATTAGTTAAATTGATAATTTCAGTTCCGATCCGATTTCGATTTTAAAAATCAGCCCAAAACCGAAGAACCGATATAAATAAAGGGAAAAAAAAGTCATTTTGTAAATATTTTAGAATTTCAAATAAAATCTCTCTCTATCTCACGAATACATCGCCTCTTCATTTATTCTTCATTGACGTTGCTTACTTCTGAGTTACAATCAATTCTTTTTTACTGACGCTATTTTTATGGTTTGAATCTTAATGAGTAGGATATGGCTTATTTTCTATTATTATTATTATTATTATTTTTTTTTTTCTATACCCTTCAATGAGATGACTGCTGTGTTTTTCATTATACTATGAATCAAAATTTATGTTATGAATTTTGAGCTCATGTACCTTTAGTCACCACCAAAACAATTAGACACACAAATCGCAAGATACAAACATAACATTCTAAGCAGAAAATTCAAGGCAGAAACTGTACAAACTAAAGTCTCTACCTGTTAGCTTCATCCAAGAAAGCCAGCGGTAAATAAAATTCTGACTAATGGCTAGTCTAGTATTTATATACGTTAATACTCTAAAATTAATAATATAACAGGAAATATATGAAATAACAATAATAATTCGCCAAGGTCATACTTTATGACGATTTTCATTTTATTGTTTATTCATCATCGGATAAATTCTGATTTTTTCCAAAAGTAAATTATCTTTTTTTGACTTTGTAATGATTTTTTAATTTTTTTTTAAAAAATTTAAATTATCAAAATAAAATGGAAGGAAATCATTAAAATAAAATAAAATAAAATAAAAAGTTGGACAAAAATGAAAAAACGCAAAAAGCTACTGTAGGATTTTGAAAATAACCCAAATTTAAATTACATCCATGAAACTGGTTAAAGTTGTTTAATATAGCAACTAATGAGGGACTTGAAATGGGACTCGAGAGATAAAGGTTCTAATGTACAAATAATAAATCGTAGAAGCAAGATTATTTTATTGATAAGATGTTATCTGCAGAGCAAGATATGTTTAAAGGTTACATAATGTAGTGAGGCAACATCCTCATAAGCTTGACATTGAGTAATCCATGGCATCTACCAGGAAATCTGCATTTACACAAGCATAACTTTACTTCGCACCTTACCATATAATATGTTTAAACAAAACGGAATCATAATCCAACAAAATACCTGCATCTTCCTTGGTGAAGCACATTGGTGGCTTGATTCGGAAAACGTTACCCTGAAGTCCTCCTTTGCCAACTAGAACTCCCAGCTCTTCATCAAACAATCAATGGTTAGAATCATCAGGAGAGCCCAAACAGCTCTATTTAGACACAAAGTTGTAGGTTAGGTACCTCTGAGCTTCTCAAACAGTACAGCTGTTTCTGCCTTGGCAGGCGTCTTGTCCTTCCTATCTGTCACCAGTTCCACTCCCACCATTAGACCCCTACCCCTCACATCACCGATAACTGAACAAGATTTTGGAGATATTAGACTAACAACAAAATCAAATTCTCTGTTCTGAAGTTTAACATATCTGGAAGATATTACTGTCATGTTTCTGTTGGAGAGCTCTCAGGCGTTCGAGCAAGTGGGAACCCACAGCAGCTGAATGGGCTTGGCGTTTCTCTTTGTCAAGAACTCTAAGAACTGCGTGCCCACCAGCTGAGCATACAGGGTTTCCACCAAAGGTGTTGAACTGTACTTTCTGAGCCATGACACTGGCTATCTCTGGAGTAGTTACTACTGCTCCTAGTGGGAGACCATTGCCGATTCCCTGCAATCAGATCATTGGCAACACTTGAAGATAATAAAGTGAATGAAATTTTTTCTACAGAAGGAGCTCCAGGACAATGTTTTACCTTTGCCATGGTCACAATGTCAGGGATAACTCCTTGAGTCTGAAAGCCCCAGTAGTGGCTCCCTGTGCGACCAAACCCAGTTTGTACCTCGTCCGCAATGCAGACACCTCCTGCTTTCCGTACAATTTCATAAACCTGCTTCAAGTATCCAGGAGCTAATTCCACAGCTCCTCCAACTCCCTACAGTCAGTGATATCCAGGAGAAACCGAAACTATTAATATCAACCAATACAGGATTGCTAAAAACAATAAACAAGTTCAATTGGAGATGGTGATTCAAATGCAACCTGAATTGTTTCAGCAATAAAACCAGCTACTCTTCCTGAGGTTCCAAAATCAATGTGATCCTGTACATCCTTCGCGTACTGTACACCATCAGCACCAAATACTCCACGGTAAGGATCTGGATTCACCACATGATGAATCTCACCCTACAAAATACAAAATTCACAACATTAACATATCAAATGAGAAACACGTGCTTCTTGTCTTACAAATCAGGAAGGATCTAACATAATGTGCTCCACCTGAGTAAAATATAGGACAAACCTGTGGTATTGAATACTTCCAAGTATTCAAGGCTGTTAATCCAATTGTACCAGAACTCCCTCCATGATATGCATTCCTCAGGGCAATCATCCCAAGATTGCCACTGTAGAGCCTAGCCATCAGCATCGCCAACTCATTAGCCTCTGTCCCCGAATTCACAAAATATACAACCTGCAAGTCCAGTTCAATACACTTAGTCAATATAACAATCTCCCTCGCTCGAAGACCCAGAAAAACGATCTAGAAAACATAATTCATACCATTACCACCACTAGACCAGTGTCATGAACAAACTTACTTTGAGGTTTCCAGGCATTTTGGCAGCCAATGCCTCGGCAAAATCACCAATAGCATGATGCAGATAAATAGTAGTGGCATGCTGTAATAGCTTGCTCTGTTGTATTATAGCATCCAAAATATCAGGATGGCAATGCCCACATGATACTGTAACGATCCCTGCAAATGCATCCAAGTACCGCCTCCCACTCTCATCAAACAGATACTGCATCTTGCCTTCAACAATATTCAACTACAACCACAACAAATTCACAACTTCAACAAACAATTTCAACCACAAGCATCAGATAACAACCAAAATCACTAACATCACCAAACCTATTCAGCTAAATCAACTCTAACCTACTCATAAAATAAAATCTCGAATATTTGTAAAACAAAACATACAGGCTTCTGATAGAAGTAGAAGATGGAAGGTCCTAAGAACCGTTTCCGCTTCTCGAGAACCTGGTCAGCAGAAGGACCGGCGTACGGCTTCGGCTGGTAGTCAAACGGCGGCAGTTGCGGCGGAGTGTCGGATACCGCGGCGGTGGAGGAAGTTGTAGTACGTGTTATCACTCTTCTAGTAAATTCCACTGTTCTAGTGAAGACACGTCTCTGTAGAAACGCCATTGATGAGCACTATGTTTCACAGAGAGAGAGAGGATTTTGGAGTGATTGTTGTTAAATGGTAGTGGAGTATATACAAATATAAAGAGATCAAATATGTGATTAAAGTTTGTTAATCAATCTTATCTAATGATTGCGAATTAAAGAAATGAATCTGATGATGTGTCACATCGTAAGAGAACTGATGATGCGCCACCGTTTGTTATTTTATTTTATTTTATTTACAGATAGACTGACATTAATAATAAAATAAATATTTATATTTTTCCCAAAATTTGATCCAATTAGCCATGAAAATACTATACAACATAAATAGTTTGTTTATCAATTGCTTGCTTTCAGTCAGGTGAAGTGATCATGTTGATCTGTCATCACTGAATGTCTCTTTTTAGTTGCAATTATACATAGAATAGTACTATTCATTCGGGTAGGTCCCACCATTCACTTATACTATGAAATTCAGCTTTGGGATTAAGAGATGACACTATAGTCTTTGTCACCACCATTATCCTTTTTAGGCCATTTCTAGTGCCATCTGTTATTTGCATAATTTTTTAAAAAATCTTCACTTCATTAAATATAACAACTTCGTTTTACAATTCCGGAAGAAAAGTTTAGTATTCAGCAGTAATATTACTTTTATTTGTTAAATTGATTTTGATCTATTAATGTGATTTTTTTTTTATAAAATATAATTTTACAAAAATATATAGTAATGAGCATATAAGATTTTATTACTTTTATATAAATTACATATTTAATTATATAATATAAATATTTTAATAGTTTAGTTATTAATATTTATAATTATATATTAATTAAATGTATTGTATTTTAAAATTATTCTATATAACATATTTATTATTCATACAAGAAAAATTATAAATATTATCAAATAAACTCAACTCAAATATAAAATGCTTGAATAATTAAAATATCGGGATAACATAAATACATAATCATAACAAAACAAAAAAAAAAAATTCAAAATAGCGAATATAATCTATTTAAAATTCTCAAGAATTATCTCCATTTTCTGCAAAAATATCAGAATTCTGAGTAAAATGTAAATCTGACATCACCTTATATTCTCCTCATTATAATTTCATATCTTTATTTTTAATATATTAACATAAAACATTGTTCTGCAATCGCTTCAACATCTCTAACTAATATTTTATTTTCTTCATATATTCTTTTGTTTTCTTCGACTTATCTTTTGAACTTCAATTGTTATCTTCAAAGTTCTATATCTTTATGGAGAAAATTTTTATTTTGTTCGACACGAGATACGAGAACAATTAGCTTGAACAATATTCTTAATGTATTTATTTTGTTCTTTTATAGAATTAAAAATATATATATCAAACATATCATTTTGACTTTTTTTTTCTTTATTTCTCTTAGCAGGTCTCTCAGAAGAATCATTAGTATAATTAATTTGTAATGGCCCCCGATGGAAATAAGATGTAAGACTGATGCTACGATGCAAAACCTATAAAAAAAATAGTAATCCAAATATACAATAAATTCCAAATGACTTCAATAATTCCATAATTCCAAAAAAAAAAATAGCAGAAGTATCATAACAATATAAATCCCCAAGAAATCCAATAAGTCCAAAATTCAAGTCCCAAAAATCGAATAGTCCAAATACAGTTCTACAATAATAAAAAAATGCTTAAAACAGTATAAATGTTCAAATGCCAATGTATGCTCGTGCTCCAAATGTCCTAGCAGACATCTCCTAATTGATCGATGTACCTGTACTTGTTCAGGGATTTCATATAGCAGATAGAGAAAAGAAAAAAGGAAGAATACACTATGTTAGATTATAATTCAGTCTAGTTAGCGATTCAGGTTCCAACAAACACACACAAATGTCTCTAAACTCGACTTTAAGTATGAGAGCATACAATGCAAGACTTTAAGAGTTCACTAGAACTCACTACAACAGAGATCACCCCGGCCAGAGCTACAAACAATAATTTATGATTTTTTCTTATTTAAGCCAACAAACAGTTAGCAATTTTTTTTACTGTTTATCCCTTTTAAGGTTAAGCTAACTAGGTCCTATTTTCGGAGGTTCTGAGTCCTACTAACTAGTAGGGTGCCACGATTGTTGGAAATTAATAATGTAGAAATTAAATATATAAGTTTGAATTAATTGACTAGGTCAATACTAGTTATTTATGAGGTTGTAAACTGCTATCAAGTAGCTACTAGCAGTTATTTAAATTAGTATAAATATGTGGGTTGAATGTATGTATTTATAGTTTTTCAATTAATAGAAGTGTGTTCAATCTGAAACTCTCTCCAATGTAGTTTTAATTTTCTAACAGTGGTATCAGAGCAACAAAGGGTCTTAAGGGATCTGTGAAGATGGAGGGATTTGAAGATGGAGAAGATGAAGATGGAGAAGACAACGATGAAGATAAAAAAAAAAAAAAGTATTGGATTTTTTAAGAAAGAGTTTGAAGAAAACTGAACAATTAAGTATTGTTTAGGAAGAAGAAAAAGAATTTCTGAATGAATTGATGGAGAGAAGTGCTCCATAGGATTTTTGATGAGAAGTGCATCAAACAGAAAGAAAGGATTGATGAGAAGTGCATCAATACATTAATGAGAAGTGCATCAATGAGAAGCGGAGAAAAGTGCTCCTGCAAAAAGTTGAATTTTAAGAATTTCTACGTTAAGAGGGAATGTTGAAAATTAATAACATAGAAATTAAATATATAAGTTTGAATTAATTGACTAGGTCAATACTAGTTATATATGAGGTTGTAAATTGTTATCAAGGGGTTACCTACAGTTATTTAAATTAGTATAAATATGTGTGTTGAATGTATGTATTAACAGTTTTTCAATTAATAAAAGTGTGTTCTTTCTGAAACTCTCTCCAATTTAGTTTTAATTTTTCAACAAAGATTACTTTCGGTAAAGGATCATGTATCAGTTTCGGTTCAGAAATTTCTATTTTTACCAGATTTTACCCTATTCGGTTTTAAGCTAAATCCGTGTACTTACTAGTATCACAACATCAGAAAATAAACAAGAAATCGTGACCACTTCATTAATTTCAGTTCAGACATACAAACAATTATTTTTCCAAAGCCTTTACAATTTCAATTCAGCACCACAACATCTAGACATACACAGAATCAAGACAACACACAATTTTTTTTTTAGATCAATGAATAACGACGATAATAGCTTATAGAGAAAATGAATAAACATATCAGTATATCATGTATTGCCCAAAGCCCCTGAATGACTGAAGCCTCTATATGGCAGCAGCCGAATATATGATTTTTGGCACTTCAAGTCGATTTTTTCAGTTCTATATGAGTTACCTTTATCCCTAGGCATGTCATGGATTCATCTATTAGGCCGACCTAAGGGCAATTATTCTTTACTATTGTTATCTTCTTTCCCAATTCAGCATAGTTCAACAACATCATAGTACAGTATATCATTACAGAAGAAAAATCATTAGTAGTCTAATTTCACAGAATTAATTTTTACTAGATCATCAATAGTCCAGTTAATCAAAGCAACCGTATAGGGTTTCGGGTTTAACCACAACCAAACAAAACTAACACGGCAATTCATATGCAGTAAACAATCAACATACATCAACCATATATTGGAATGCAAAACAAGTACGACATCTGTGCAGCCTACTCCTCTACCTGAATCATCTTCTCTGCGCGCCTTCCGCCTGAAACGGTTGGATTTTAATGTGAGTTATAAAGAATAAAGAAAACTAAAGTAAAAAATTATAGAACGATATATTTTATTGAGATAGATTTCTACTATTATTTAAAGACTAAATACATCTTTTTATAGAAAAAATAAAAAACAACAAATAAAAATATCAGCTTAATATCTGCTGATTATTGTTGTTGACCAATTCCATAACAGATCACTAGTAGACTAGGTCAAGGATAATTTAAATTTTAAATTATTCCAACATCCTCCCTTAATTTAAAATTTATTATTTATTTATTTATTTATTTATTTTAAAGGCATGGGTTATAGGCATGGTTATGGGCATGAACATGTTTTTTTTTCAAAATAATACATCTTCTTTTTCTTGAACGAACAATCCAGCTTTTCCTTCTTCCGTGCAAACTTTTTGAACATGGCCCATTTGACCACAATTGGAACATTTGACGTCTGGCCTCCACCAACACTTGTAAGTTGGATGATTTGTTTTCTTGCAGTGATGGTACGCTTCATTATTGATCTTTGATTTTGCAAGCATTGCAGCTTCTGTGGAGTAGTCCTGATCCCTCATCGATTTTGTCTGCCCAAATGCCTGTAATGCATTGACAAGTTCTGCCAAGGAAATACTTGAAATATTCAAAGTATTTTCCAAAGATAAAATGGTAATTTCATATTTTTCAGGTAACGTAACAAGAATTTTTTTCTATTACCCTTTCATCAGAAAAATCTTTACTAAACAGTCTTACTTTGTCTACGATGTCGAGAAGTTTGTCTACATATACCTTCATAGTTTCTGAATTGTTCATCTTCTGCAGTTCAAATTGACGTAACAAATTTATTATTCTCATATTTTTTACCTTTTCATTTCCTTTGTATTCCTCTTGAAGATACTCCTAAATTTCATTAGGAGACTCCAATTTTATGATGCGGGGAAGAATGGAAGACGAAACGGCAGAAAATAGACATTACATGGCTTTGGCTTTTTTTTTTTGTCTTTTTTCTTTATAAGTCTTCAGTTGTACAACGGTTGGATTTTCTCCGAATATTGGAACTTGAAAATCTTCATCTAGAATCTTCCACAAATCAATAGCTTGAAGATGAATTTCCATTTGAACGACCCATATTTGGTAATTTGATCCGTCAAATTTAGGAGGCTGTATTTGGTGGGTAAGGATTTGTGTTTCCATGACTCTGATACCACTGTTGGATTTTAATTTGAGTTATAAAGAAGAAAGAAAACTAAAGAAAAAATTACATAACGATATATTTTATTGAGATAGATTTCTACTATTATTCAAAGACTAAATACACATCTTTTTATAGCAAAAATAAAAAATAACAAATAAAAATATCAGCTTAATATCTGCTGATTATTGTTGTTGTCCAATTCAATAACAGATCACTAGTAGACTAGGTCAATGATAATTTAAATTTTAAATTATTCCAACAGAAACTAAGCGACGATAAAGATCGTGCGCTAATATCACAACCCAAAAAACAACACATATTTATAACGGTATAAAACCCACAAAATCCTAACCCAAAAACCTAACAAGATTACGAACCTTACCTTGACACTTACGAAATCTAAAGTCAAAATTATTACAAGTTCAGAGACGAATGGATGACGACAGACCCCTCACTGTGATGCCCTTTTCTCTTTTTTTTTCTTTCCCTTTTGTCACTTCTCTCGCACTCTCACGAATGTGACAATTTGATAGGTTTAGGTTTTCAACTAGGACTATATACATACCACTAATATCCAGAACCCCTCCTTAGGTTTAGGAAAACTAGACAATTAAACTCAATTAGCCAAATTATATAACAGCACCCTTTATTAGAAACTGAATCCACACCTATACTCACTAGCTCCGAAACCCGTTCGTGACATAATTTGTAACACCCAGTCCCCACCCACGGCGGAGCCTCGGAAAGTTGGCCGGAGCGCCACATTAACGCAATACGTTCAATACTATTCAATATAATAATATTTGCAATAAACAAATCCAATATCTCAATGTACTCTATGCTTATAAAATTCAATAAATCTGTGTCCAACAATAAAGAATAGTCCAATATAATCATAAAATAACATCCGAATCTAGGAAAAGAAATAAAGATTAATTTTTTTATATTGAAATTCCAAAATGGTTCGTAAAAAGAGAATGTGATCAAATCAAGATAAATGAACTGCTAAGAATGCCCAATGCAGATGCAGTCAACCTATTCTACCTCCATCAACCTGTTAGTTTTCACATAGAAGAAATAAAAAGGAAAATAGGAAAGCATCAGGCTAATACATTTTTGAAGATAAAATTGCTTAGTATATTTAGGGGTGGGAAAAAAACATGTGAACACCCAAACCGACCCGAACTGAACCGAACCATGTATTCAATTTTGTTCCTAGCATGCTTTTTTACATGTTCGGTTTTTAACGGATCCGAACATCTAAGATAGGATGTTCGGTTCGGTTTTGGGGTTCAAAAAATTGAAATGAACACCTAAACCGATTTTAATAATAAAAGTATATATTTTAATATTAATTAGTGTCAATTTACTATTATGTCTTCTAATTTAATTATTTGATAATGTAAATGACACGGAGAAATATGTCAAATTCAAGTTCTCACAATCAAACCTAAACCTAAACCTAAAATCAGTTTCTACGAAGCGAACTGCGGCTGATTTTTTTTCTTCTCTTCCTGGTCTATTCTTCCTACTCTAATCTCTAATCTCTATACTCTTGATTATTGCTCTTATTAATTAGTTTCTCTTTTTACTATATATTCTTCCTTGTTGCCAGAATAATTTTATGCAAAGCGCAAAGCGGCAATCTCTCAATTTTTCTTCTTTCTTTCGCTGGTATGTTCTTTCTGCTCTAACCTATAATCTCTTTACTCTTGATTACTGTTCTAATTTCTCTTTTTCATATATTATTCTTTAGATTTCTTATTGTTAAAAAATAATTTTCTGGAAAGCGAGAAGCAGCAGTCTCTCGATTTTTCTTCCTCTCCCCGGTATGTTCTTTGTACTCTAATTTCTAATCTCTTAATCAGAGTTGAAACTTGAGTTTCTTCTTCACTTGATTATCAGTAGTTTAATATTTTAATTTCTTATATATCGTAGTTTAATATTTGATTTTCTTGTATATAATGGATGTTGGTATTTGGGTTTTGCATTGATAGTTAATAATTCGTATTATTTTGCTGTGATTATTGTTTATTGTTAGTTTACTATTTTATTTTCTTTAGATTTCTATTAGTTATCTTTTATAGTGGTTTATTTTTTTAAAAAAAATCATATTTAAGTTATTGAAGTATTTATTTTATTGATTATCGTTAGTTTAATATTTTATTTTCTTTACATTTCTATTATAGTGATTTATTTTTTTTTTAAAAAAATCATATTTAAGTTATTGAATTATTTATTTTGCTGTGATTATTTTTTATAGTTCTACTTGATAAGAGTAATTTTCACTTTGTGTCAATTCATATTTATTATTCCATTTGAATATTTTATATGCTTTGGTGATTAATTAAATTTATTAGATTTTAAATAGATGGAAAATATTTAAGACTTAGATATTGGTATAGAGGATGGAACTATGTCGGGCTTTGAGAATGATGTTAGTTCAGTTGGAAAAGATAAGAAAATTCCAATAAATAAGAAAATAGAAAAGAAAAATGACGGTGGTAGTGGTAGGCCTAAATCAAATTGTTGGCAACATTTTGAAACCTATGAGAAGGATGGGAAGAAAAGAGCAAGATGTATTCATTGTGGGGCTTCTTATGCTTGTGATTCATCATCTAACATGACAACAAATATGAACAAGCATATTAAGTTTAGAGGTAAGATATTCCAATCTAAAATAACACTCATCTTGTCACATCCATATATTGGGGCTATTTGACGGGTGTCGAGTCCGTCAGTAATTTAAATATCCTGTAAACAACAAATTAATTATAGTAAACAAGGTCGAATCCACAGAGAACGGTTATCAATTGTGTATTGTATACTGACCAAGTAATGTAAATGGGGGTTTGAAAAGTGGATTTGGATTGAATGCTAAAAATGCTAAATATTAACAATCAAATATATTAAAAGACCCAGTTAACTGATCATTTAATTAATGTGTTGATCATTGATTTAAAAGATATCTCTATCGATTTTAATAACCACAGTTATAGTTACTGACAACGTGCCTAACAACCAATCTTTTCCTTAGTTATTAGACTGACTGGGTACGACCCTTCGAATCAATCACTAATCTAACACGTAGATTTCATTATAAACTAGAAAAGACCTGCGATCATAGCCAATGAATCAGTACGACAGTTCTTGAACTATGATTGTGGAACCTCAACACTACCTAGGTCAGATTAATTATGAATTATCTAACATGTAGTGTATTAGCCTACTCAATTAACCAATCGCGCGCTTAATCAATTAATCAAATAAAACTAATATGACCTTAGCTATGGGCACAGAGTGACCTTAACTATGGGCACAGAGACTACAAAAAAATATTAAAAGATAAAGCACGAAGCAAAGATCTCACAACACGAATTAATTAAACTGATCGTTTAGCTAGGCAGACTAGTTTAGCAACACATGGATGCTGTCAACATTATCGTCTAAATTTTGAACTGAACGCACAAAAGAAGAGAAATGGAGTGTTTTTATTCAAAACTAAAACTCCCTAATTCTGATCATTCAGAGTAAATATATACTCTGTTACAAAACTGAAACTCATTAAAAATCTCATCAGAATCCTTATTTAAAAGTTCTAAATTCAAAATATAAAAATCCTTAATCCTATCAGTTTATTTCTAAATAAGTATTCAGATGAAAATTGCTGACTTTGACTATACTTTGGCAATTATTGTCAATGATCCTCAAAAATCTTCATATTTGTATAATTGCCTCCAATCTGTCCAAAATTACAAAAATAGGCAAATTAATAGCAAATCTTCAATAAGGTCTAAAAATAATAAACAAAATAGTGCAGGAATAATGTTAATTTCATGCTTAATCAAATTCCCCCACACTATCTTATACTTGCCCTCAAGTATGCCCATGACCAATGTTTAAAAGAAGACTCAATCGGTCTCACAAAACTGCTGCCAAAAAGGAATTAACCATGTTCAACCGTGCCCACAGTAAAAGTTTACATCACTCAAAATAATGAAAAATTAAAAGAAAAGGGAGCTGTCATCAGATTAAACATACATATTTAAATTCCGTCTTTAAATTAAAGCAGATGCAAGAAGAACAAATGATAATTCGCAAAAGAATTCACTACACCAGTGCCACAAGCAAATAAGAAAAACAATCAGCTTTCTTCATAGTTTAAGCAGCAAATAACAATACAAAACCAATTCTAATAACCACCGGTCGGGTCTCTCTTTTATTTATTTATTTTATTTTATTTATTTGACCCTAAACAACCAGCGAGACATTTCAAATTAACACTTCCAGTTATTTCTAGGTTTAAACGGCCCCAAAAAGGTACTCAACCCTCTCTTATCACTAGCTTCTCCATACATAAGCCACTTAAGGAGAATAAGTGCCGTGTCACCTATTCCGGCTAGCAAAAGAGAATAGAAAAACTAAAAATGCGTGACATTGGTCGGACTGAATTCGGCCCATAAAGGGGACAATCATCCTACCATCAGTGGCTCCATACATACAAAAACTTAAGGGGAATTAATGCCGATCCACTAATCCCAACTGACGATATTGAGTCACATGATCAATGTCTAATTTTATTTTTCTTTTTTTTTTCTTTTTTCTTTTGCTTTTTTTTCTATACTGCGTACTAACTAACTACCTTCTCTTTTCACAAGTATCCTAGCATTGGTGAATTCTAAATTAAATTATCATAAGCTCTAAAAGCATCTGCTAGTATTTTATGCACACACAAAAATTAAATCTCATATATTACACAGCTCCTAAATCAGTCTAAAAATTCATTATTAAGAGTGAATCAACAAAAAAGCACAAAAATAATTCATCCTAACGACAGCAGTAAAGAAGAACCAAAGACTTGGAAAACAACACTAAAAAGAAAAAATTAAAATCCTAAAAGAAATAACCTAAAAATCCTAAAAGAGAAAAAAAATCTAAACAACCTAAAAGGAAAACTAAAACAAAGAAGCAAATAATATCCTCCCCCACACTTAGCAATTACATTGTCCCAATGTATAAGTCATTTCAGTAAAACCAAAGAAAAGGTAGACAGATACTTCCCTGAATACTGTGGAGGTAGAAGATGTGGGCACAGGCTGGCGAACACAACTTCGAATTTCATCCGATAGCCATTGCAATATTATACTGAAGCCAATCTAATATTCCAACTCGAAACCCTTTGTAATATAACTTCAAATTCGGCACCTGCACAACAAAGGGTAGTCCTGACTTAGTTATGGGCATAGATAAAATTGGACTGGTACTTACCGGATGTTTCAACGTGTCCTGTTCATACGTGTCTCCATCCTCAACCTTGTTGAAAGTTTCAAAACTATCTTTTTCTTCAATGCCCCTCTTCGTCTCTTCAAGTATCCCTAGAAATTGAAGTTTAATTTCTAGGAATTTCGGCTTTTCCAGTACAACACGATCATTAGTTTTGTCATCGATCTCCTTTTCCAACTTACCCCCTTCGCTGTGGGCATGGTTCTTCCCCTGAGTTAGGGTTTCCACGTTAATGTCTTCTTTTAGCCCTTCGTTATGGGCACAGCGATAAGTTAGGCCGTAGGCGCAACAATCGTCTGTCAATTCTTTTCCACTTCGTAAGGTAACCGAACTGATGTTCTCTGAATTGATCTCAATCTGCAATGGAGGTTCTGCCTGTGTCTCTAGCTTTTCCACATGAGTCGCAAGTTGGCTCATTTGCTTTTCCAAGTTTTGAATGGTAGCTCTTGTTTCTTGTTGAAATTGTTGAGTCTCCTGTTGAAATAAGAGCTTGTTAGTTTCCAATTGCTCAATAATATCAGCTAAAGAGTTACCAGAATATTGGTCATTTTGATATTGGGGAACTGGTTCATTCAATTGATAGTTCATTGACCCATATCCTAGATCACAGTTATCCCAACATTCTTCATTATAGGTATTAAAGTAGGAATCATAATTGTAAAATTTTGATGCATCAAATTGTTCAGGGGTATCATCTTGCCAAGTTGGACATGCATCGGTCGAGTGTCTAGATGTACCACAAATTCCACAAAGCTTTGTTTGTGGGCATGACTGTTGAACTTCACCTGCAACCAATTGATAAACCGCAGTGGTTAATTCTTTAATCTGATTATGGAGATCACTTACCTCATTTGTCGTTAAGTCCGATTCTGGGAGCCATCCGTGTCTTCCTACTGTGTCAAACATCTTCAAAATATGTGTTTTGATCTGACGCTATGGGCACAAATAAGGCACGACTGAAAAAAAAATCTAGTCATAAACAAAAACAAAATTGATAAATACCGTTCCCCGGCAACGGCGCCAAAATTTGACGAGTGCCGAGTCCGTCAGTAATTTAAATATCCTGTAAACAACAAATTGATTGTAGTAAACAAGGTCGAATCCATAGAGAACGGTTATCAATTGTGTATTGTATACTGACCAAGTAATGTAAATGGGGGTTTGAAAAGTGGATTTGGATTGAATGCTAAAAACGCTAAATATTAACAATCAAATATATTAAAAGACCCAGCTAACCGATCATTTAATTAACGTGTTGATCATTGATTCAAAAGATATCTCTATCGATTTTAATAACCACAGTTATAGTTATTGACAACGTGCCTAACAACCAATCTTTTCCTTAGTTATTAGACTGACCGGGTACGACCCTTCGAATCAATCACTAATCTAACACGTAGATTGCATTATAAACTAGAAAAGACCTGCGATCATAGCCAATGAATCAGTACGACAGTTCTTGAACTATGATTGTGGAACCTCAACACTACCTAGGTCAGATTAATTACGAATTTTCTAACATGTAGTGTATTAGCCTACTCAATTAACCAATCGCGCGCTTAATCAATTAATCAAATAAAACTAACATGACCTTAGCTATGGGCACAGAGTGACCTTAGATATGGGCACAGAGTGACCTTAGATATGGGCACAGAGTGACCTTAACTATGGGCACAGAGACTACATAAATATTAAAAGATAAAGCAACGAAGCAAAGATCTCACAACACGAATTAATTAAACTGATCGTTTAGCTGGGCAGACTAGTTTAGCACCACATGGATGCTGTCAACATCATCGTCTAAATTTTGAACTGAACGTACAAAAGAAGAGAAATGGAGTGTTTTTATTCAAAACTAAAACTCCCCAATTCTGATCATTCAGAGTAAATATATACTCTGTTACAAAACTGAAACTCATTAAAAATCTCCTCAGAATCCTTATTTAAAAGTTCTAAATTCAAAATATAAAAATCCTTAATCCTATCAATTTATTTCTAAATAAGTATTCAGATGAAAATTGCTGACTTTGACTCTGCTTTGGCAATTGTTGTCAATGATCCTAAAAAATCTTCATATTTGTATAATTGCCTCCAATCTGTCCAAAATTACAAAAATAGACAAATTAATAGCAAATCTTCAATAAGGTCTAAAAATAATAAACAAAATAGTGCAGGAATAATGTTAATTTCATGCTTAATCACTATTAATTTTTGTATTTTGGGAATTTATTTCCGTTATTTGAATTTTATTTAATTTTTAATTATTTTTCGTTTAAGGGTAAAATGGGTATTTTAAAATATTGACTTTCCGGTTCGACCGCATGGTTTGACTAATTTGACTTTTGGGATAGTTTTGTAAACAAAATGGAAATTTGATGTATTTTGTAATTATTTTTCAACCTGTCATTTTTAAACCACTTGATTATTTGTGGGTTTATGGTGATATTTGCCACCCATATATATAGAAAAATAAAGGTTTAGAAATCATTCTTCACAAAAACCTAAAACAGATTCATTCTACGTATTCTCTCTTTTCCCTCAACTCGAGACCTCGTCTTAGATTTCTAAACTCCGTTCTTCAAGATTTCAAATTGGATTATGGTTTCTTTTGTTCCCGATATTAATTTTGATGCCTTTTATTATTAAATCGCTTTAATTTTGATTTGGGGATTTTTTTTTTTATATAAAATTAGGGCTTCCGATTTGGGGATTTTCGTTTCAATTGATTTTGTGTTTTGAAACCCTTATTGTTAAATTGTATATTTTGGGTTTAATTGGGTTTTAATTAAGTTTTAATCACTGCTTTAATTGTAAACCCTAACTCTTTGATTTGAGGATTTATTCAAATTATTCTTGATTTGATTTAGATTAAATTGGGGATCATCAACCGGAGAGTGATTCGGTGTGATTTTTGGATGAGCGAAAAAGGTTAGTAGTCATGCTTATGCCTTCACGATTGTATGTTTCTGTCTGTTTCGCTATCTGTGAATTTAGATTAATTTAATATGAAGCTAAAACTGAAACTATGAATTGGTTTATTGTTGCTGCATTGGAGTAGTAACTTCAGGATGTGTATCTGTTGAATTATATCTATAATCCGTCAGTCTGATTTGGCGGTTTTTCTGGTTATTTGCCCATTCTACTGCTTTAATGCGAATATATGAATTGATATTCAAAACTGTCTGCTAAACTTGTAATAAGAACTCTGTAATTTGTTCAAAGTCCTATCCTATGTTAATACGATAAGACTAACATGTTGTAGGGAAATCTAGAACTCAAACAACACCAAAACCGCTAAAAAAAACCAAAATCACTAGTGGTTTTGATTTTGGGGTGGTTTTGCAAAACTTTTCAAAACCAGTGGCTCAAAGTGAAACATTTGAAAATTTTGGTTTTTTTTAAATAACTATTTTTTTTAAAGATTGACATGGAGGCACTCTTTAAGAGTGGATTTTAGTTCATCCAACCAATCAAGTGGGTTCCTTTTTCACAAACTTTAATGCAATTTGTACTATTTATCCAATAAAATATATCTCCATCAATCAAATGAGACGTTAGGGCATCTCCAATCACACGCTAAACTCCACTCTATTTTGAAGTTCCAAAAGAAATATTCTTTCACACTTTTTCACTCTATAAATCATCCCTCTCCAACCATACACTGCTCTATTTTAAAATAGGGACTTATATGTAATTAAAATAAAATTGAGTGGTAGATATTAAAATTAAAAAAATTATCTATATATTTATTATTAAATTAAATTAACTTAAAACTTTATTTTAAAATTATTATAAAATAAAAATATAATTATAAATTCAATTAATTTATTTATTATATTATATGTGTGTAAATTTATTGATGATATAGATATGATAAAGTCAATTAATCGAAACAAATTTTCAATTAAAAAAATAAAATTACATCATTTTTTATAATACATTAAAAATGAAAAATAATTAGGTAAACAAATACTACTACAATTAAGATACTAAATTCATTCAATTTTCCGAGTTTCCATACCGCTCCCATAAATGTTCAATTAAAGCATTGCGAAGGTCAAAATGTGCTTCTCGGTCTCTAATTTACATATTTTTCGAGTAATAAATTGTTCGAAGTCCACATTTTCCATTGAATTTCTATCTACGTTTGCTAATGGTGGTTCTCCTCAAATATCGATATCTATTTCAAGATCACGTTCATTTTCAATAATCATGTTATGCATTATAATGCATGTTCTCATAGTATCTTGCAAAACTCGTTTATTCCAAAAACGACCTGGTCCTTTAACTATAGCAAATCGTGCCTGAAGAACTCCAAATGCACGTTCTACATTCTTTCACATGCCTTTTGCATCTTTGCGAAGAATTTTTTTTTGGACCTCGAGGGTCATGAATAATTTGAACGAGATTAGACCATTTAGGGTAAATTCCATCAGCTAGATAATACCCCGTGTCATACTTTTTCCCTTGAATTATATAATGAGCTTTAGGAGCAATACCTGCAGCAAGGTTAGCAAACAAATGAGATGACACTAACACGTTAATATCATTGTTGGAGCCTGGCAAACCAAAATATGCATGTTATATCTAGAGATCATAGTCAGCGACGACCTCTTAAATAATTGTTGGAGAACCACTACGACCACTATACTGTCCAGCCCAAGCTGATGGGCAATTCTTCCACTCCCAATGCATATAGTTGAGACTTCCTAACATTCCAGGAAAACCACGTTGCTCGCCTATGTATAACAATCTTGCAACATCGTTTGCATTAGGTGTTCTCAAGTATTGATCTCCAAAAACTTCCACCATGGCTCGACAAAAGCGTTTCAAACTTTCAACAGCAGTAGATTCTCCAATTTTAATATACTCGTCCGTATAATCTACCGGTACACCATATGCCAACATTCAAAAAGCAGTTGTTATCGTCTATAAACTTGACAATCTAAGTCTACCGATTCAATCGGGTCGTTGTAAAAAGTAATTATCGTGGTTTGTTACAACATTAACTATACGAATATATAAAGGCCGACTCATACGAAATCGCCGACGAAATATTTCATCACCATATAATGGATTTTCTGAAAAATAGTCATTCCATAATTTTCGTTCAGTTTCTGCTCGTCCACGATTAATCACTCGATGGCCTAGAATAGAACCTCCATGCACTGGTTGGTTATTTGCCACTTCGTTTGACCAGTATGACATGAAGAGATTATTATTTTGATGCATTTGTAGTAGTGCTCCCCGTTGGTTGTAAAAATGAGAATTACTTGCCTCAATATATGCATTGAGATCAAGATTGGTGTCATCTTCGAAACTTGATGATGAAGTTGGATGAGAAGAGGAAGAAGACATAACAATATTTTGATGAGTTTGAGAAATTTATAACTGAACTAGATTTATGATCTTTGCTTCCAATGATCTCTCTTTTATAGACTAGCAATGGTATTATTTACTTTTACTTTTACTTAAAAAAATTCACTTTATTCCAACTTTATCTTTTCTAAATGCTAACCATAGGATTGAGATTACATTTTAATCTGAATCATAGATTGGTATTCCTTACTTTTTATTTTGTACCATTAATACTACTTTATTAAAAAAAATCACATTTACCAATCTTATCTTAATCCTAATCGTAGGGTGAGATTACGGTTTAATCTCAACCGTCAATTGGTATTCCTTACTTTTTATTTTGTACTATCAACACTACTTTATTAAAAAAAATTCAAATTTACCAATCTTATCTTAATCATAACCGTAGGATGAGATTACGTTTTAATCTTAAACGTCAATTGGTATTCCTTACCTTTTACCAATAAAATCACACTTTTACCAATGAAATCTTACAACTCTCAATCTTATCTTCATCCCAACCATTGGATGACATTATATTTTAATCCAAACCATTGATTGGTATTCCTTACTTTTTCTCTTTTACCAATGGAATAACAAAACTTCCAAAGCTTATCCCTAGCCGTTAGATTAGATATTATCTTCATCTAGACATCTGGACCATTGAATTTTATTTTTTTTTTTAATTTTGATTGTTTTAAAAATATATATGCACAAATGAAGTCTATAAATAGAAGGCATTACTTTACAAAGCAAGACATACCAAATTCATAACAAAAGAAAAAACTCATCCTAAAAAGAAATGACTTCACCAAATCAAAATGATCGAAGGTCTTCCTATTCTATTGATGAAGACCAACTTTTATGTCATATATATCTTGACATATCTCAAGATCCAATAATGGGTAAGAATCAAACATTTGAGAGTTTTTGGTCTCGCATCGAAGTCGAATACCATAAAGCCTTACCTAGTCATATAACCACTGTTCGTCCAAAATGATCCTTGCAATCTCGATGGTCGGTAATTAACACAACAGTTGCAAAATTGAGAGGATGCATTTGACAAGTGGAAAATTTAAGACCAAGTGGAGCTTCCGAACAAGACATTGTGAGTATTCAAACTGTTGGTTATAATATTATTTTATATCTTTATATTAATTTTTTATGACTATTTTACTTATCAACTCACTATATATTTTATATTTTGAAATTATTTGTCCACTTTATGCAGTTAAATCAAGCCAAACAATTATTCATTGAAGACTCTAAATATAAAAAAAAATGTTTTAAATTTGATCATGTGTGGTCAAAACTTAAAGATATAGAGAAGTACTCTGATGTTGGAAGTGGTCAAAATCCTAGTTGTAGAAAGCATTCTGATCGAGATGAGTCATAACAATCTAATTCAAACATTCCAAATTATGAAGGTATGTCATCGTTCTCTATTGATTTAAATGAAGAATTTGAAAATGAAGAACAAATTCTTTCCGCTAGTAAACACGTAGAAAGGCCCACCGAAAGAAATAAAGAAAAGATGAAAAAGAAATAAAGTGATGAGATGAATGAATATTTTAATTACTTAAAAGAAGAAAATAAGAAAATAATAGAGATGTTCAAAGCAAGTCAAACTAGTATGGAACAAGGTTTTTTTCAAGTGCAACAAAACTATGAACTTCAAATATTGTGAGCAAAAAATGAAGCGAGAAAAATAGAGGTTAAACAGCAACGTGAATGGAACAAAATGCAGCATGAAGAGAACAAAATTTTATCCATGGACATAGATTCAATTACCGATCCGACATCACGTGAGTTAATGAGAATGGAACGATGGAGAATTTGTCAAAAAAGAGCAGAAGAGCAACAATCTCAAGGAGGTAGCGGATCCTCAAATTTCTTTGAACCACCATTTTTCGGGTTTGGAAATGACGGAAATGACTTTTCTGGACTTTAGTTTTATGTGTTTGTACTACTTTATGTTTTCATATTACATGTTTCTTTCATGCATTTTATTTCGGTGTTAGTTGTAATATTTAAAAATATCATTTCTATTTATATAAGATCTTTATCTTGTTTTATATTTAAGTATTCTTTTCTTTTTTAACAATTAATTATAAATAACCTATTTATAATATATATATATATATTAAATTCAATCGTTAATTATGTGTACCAATATAATTAAATAATTTAATAATTAATTGAAAAAAATAAATTTAAATTACAATAACATTAAATAATTCATTATATTTTTAATTATATTTATATTCAATTAATATTTTTACAAATTGTAAAAAATTATTAATAATATAAATAATAAATTAAAAATAATATATATATATACATTCAATTAAATAATTATAGTAAATTATTTATTATAATACAGAAAAATATACACACAAAAATATAGTGCCTATATGTTCAGAAGAAGGGTGGTGTGTTTATAGTATATGTTGTATTGGTCTTAAAAATAAAAGCATAAAAATTAATTTTTTAAAAATATAGGGTCAGTTTGTAATTAAAATAAATTGATAAGACATATAATTGGTTGAACAGTATTTACGCTGTGTATAGTGGGCTCGAATTACAAAGTAAAGTGAACACGCCAATTATTTTTTTGGACAACGAGCTTTGGTGTCTCGATTGGAGAAGAAACCAGTCTTCAAACGCCATTTGCGCGTGTGGTTGGAGATGACATTAACAAGTGTCATGGTGACATTTGTTAAAAGAACTCATATAATAAAGCTTTTGGGCACGTGTCATTTAGCATGAGGTATTACCATGGTCCATGTATGCATGACACTTATAACTAAAGTGGAAAGTCATTTGTCAATATAATATTCACAACACTACAAATATTTTTTAAAAATAAATAATTCAAGATGCAATTTTTTAAAAAGAAAATTACCACACACCTAAGTGTATTTGAGAAATATTTTTTAATTAAACTTTAAATTACCGTCTAGATTATTGGAAAGCATTTGAATTTTTTTAGATGTTTGACATTCGATTATGCAACTGTGTTTAGAGTTTCACTTAGATTTTACAACGGCGTTTAAAAATGCTATTTCAATTAACATTTCATAAAACGCTTTTTTAAAAATACCTCATAACCCTCAGCATTCCAACATCCTCTCTGCTCTAATATTTTCATGAACGACTTGTTTTATCTACAATTTTTATTTTTATTCTACCAATATTATTTTCATTGATTTTTATTATTTCGATAAGTTCAAGATCATTCTTTTATTCTTTCATCTTTATAGATTCTTTAAAAAAAAAATTATCTAATTTCACACAATGTATATTTTTTATTTGTCTCAAATATAGTACTATTACCAAGCGAACTAGAACTAGAAAAAAATCTTATTAGATCGTGCTCTTCAAGTATTTTTATTCTTTCAATCTTTTAACTGATTTGATATTTTTGTTTTTATATCTATTTAAGAGTCAAATTTTTATGGATGGATTATTGATTAGAATGATTTTTAACCAAAATATTAATGGTGATATATGTTTTTTTTTAAGGGATGACAATGGGGCAGGTCATTGGAATATTGTACCTACCCTGCCTGCAGACTGGTCTGACCTGTCCCGCCCTGTCCTGTGGTGCGGAGTAGAATATTTGGACTCGTGATCTGCCCTGCGGGGACCTGCCCTGCCCCGCGGGGACTTATTTTGCTCTATTCTTAAAATATATATATATATATATTATATTTTTATGTTGCTTCCTACTTTATCAAAAATTATATTTTTAAATTTATAATGATATTTGAGTTTGAAAAATAAATAATATAATTATTATTATTAATTTATCATTTATTTATATTTAATTAATTTTTTATTTAATAAAATTACTTAAATACTATCAATGTTAATGAAAATAAAAAATTTTTAATATTATTTTGATGCTATAAAAATTAAATTTATTTAGATATTTATATTATATCTAATGCTGACAGTAAAATAAAATATTTAAAAAATTAAAGATGAAAAATAAATAATCTAGATAAAAAATTAAGAAACTAACTAACACGGCAGGGCGACCGCGGGGCAGGGCGATACGAGGCGAGGCAGGGCACCAACTAGATTTGGACTTGCCCTGCATTGCATGCGGGGCAGGGCAGGGCGGCGTGTATCTGGCCCATTTTAAGTACGAGGCAGGTCGGGTCAGGTCAGAGCACTTTGGGGCAGGGCAGGTCCGCAGGTCAGGGCAAAAATTGTCATCCCTAGTTTTTTTTTTTTCAAGAGGAAATAAATTATATTGCATTTTTATTATAAATTAATATCATATTATGAAATGTTAGGAAATAAACTAGTTTTCTCTTAAATATGGATTTTTTTTTAATTTTATATTACTTGTCATATTATGGATTATTATTATTATTAGTATTATTATTATTATTATTAAATATCAAAGTATATTTATTTATTTATTTTAATAGTTTTTATATATAATACCCTTTTAGTAATTTTATATTTTAACAGTTAATTTAAAAGTTAAAAGTAATACTAAACATCTAATGTAACAACTAACCTAACATCTAATTTAGAAGTTAATGTAATAGCTAACCTAACATCTAACTTTTAGAAGTTAATATAATAGCTAACTACAATTAATTAAAATACTAATTTAACCGCTAATTGATAATCTAATGCCCGCCACATAGTCTTAGGTCCCGTTTATTTTTTTCATCTATCATCTATTTAGTCATTTTTCTTAGATTTTATTTTCGATAGTCTTTTTATTTTAGTTTTGGTACTCTATTTGTTTTTTTCATTTTTCCACGTTTTAGATCTATTACAATTGTAGGCGTATTACTATTTTACCCTCCATGTGTTGTTCTCATTCAATTCAATTCCATTCCATGTTGAAAGATGTTATAAATTAATTTGATTTAAAATTATTTTTTATTTCATTTAAAAAATTATCAATTTCAAAAAAATAGAAAATATTTTTCTTAGGGAAAAACATTTATTAATTATATTTAGAAAAGTCCTTTATTTTTTAATAATAATATTTATTAATTATAAGTATATTGTTATTATTATTTAATACAATAATTAAAAGTTTAAATAAAATATTTAATATATTAAAAATTATATATATATATATATATAAATGAAAACGAATCAATATATGAGAACTTTGGTAATTAATGTATTTCATATATACACAATTTACAAGATATTCAATCAATATAAATTATGGCTTCCAAAAATTTCAATATATATACACAATTTAAAAGATATGCCATCAATATAAATTATAATATAATTACAATAATTTTTTAAAATTATACTACGAATTATACCATCCAATCTATCTTCAAATTTTATTTATGAGTAAGAATATTAAAGTATATACCATATATTATTAAAAGAAAAGATTTTTTTTTATTTTTTATTTTTAACTCAAATGAGAAATGTGACAATAAATATTAATTTTGTGTCTAAAATTACTCATTCGAAAGAGTGATGAAATCAAATCGAGAAAAGAATTTAATTTTAAAGATTTACAATTCATTTGGTCAGAAGGGTAAAATTGTCCAACGAAAATAATGAATTGATAAATCACTTATCTAATTAGAATAAGTGATTAATTTAACTTTTTAGAAAAATTTTATTTAAGTAGACATTAGAGAAAAGTCGCAAAAACAAACGAATTGAAATGTCTAAACAATATATACTAGATGTAAAAACATTTTTTCCTAAAAAAACAAAATAATAAACGGCACCTCAGAGCATGTACAATGTGGAGGGACACTTTGAGTCCTTGTTCTGCCACGTCAGTAGCCGGGATTCAAAATTGTCCCTCACCAAATCTATCACCAATGGTGAGCGAAGATTTTGTGTCCCAGGTGTAGTTCTCATCTATTATTTTATTAATTTTATTATTAAAAATAAAAATTAAATAAATTATTTATCACACAATTATAATTTATTAAATTTTAATTAATAATTTTATTAGATTAAAAATTTAAATATATTTATTTATTAATATTTAATAAATAATAGTTAAGGTAACAATTAATCTAATTGGTAACATGTATTAATTTAGTTAGTAACATGTATAACAGGCCATTAAAAGTTGGTAATATATAATAGTAGGTGATTGAATTTTTTTTTATAAAATTTATAAAATTGGTAACATATTTATTTCACATAAACCTATTTTGTTTGTGATGAAATGATATATATATATATATATATATAATGAATTAAAATAATAAAATTATAAAATAAAATAAACATATTGAATTAAAATTATTAATATATTACTAGAGAAAAAACTTATTAATATATTAAATAATTACAATTTTAAATTAATGTAATAATTATAAGTGAATAATTTTTTTTAAAAAAAATAAGTAGCTGAGACGCGTTCCACTTTTTCTGTTTTCCAGTGGTGGGGACAGATTGTAAACTAAAAAGTGCATATGGGACATGAACTGCGACGACCACTGCACATACTCTTAGAGCATTCAAATGCTGATCCCAAGTCCCTCTCTCTCTCCTAAGAGCATCTTCACTAAAAAGAAAAGTTCCATCCCAGACAGCCACGTAGAGTTCCTTTTTATTGGAGCATTCATATTTTCCTGTCCTTTTTGTCTCACGTCCCTTTCTACAGAGACGCGGGTCAAAACAAAATGGTCCAATCATATAATGACACATGTGCATTTTTATTAATTGTATTACACAAATTCAAATAATTTTTTAACCGTTGTTAAAATTGTACCGTTGTTAGTTATTAATTTATTTATTAATTTTATTTAATTTTTACTCACTATAAAAACACATCTCCATCTATGTATATTTTTTCAATTTCAAATTTCAAACACTCTAAAATCTTACTAATGGATCCAAATCAAGTCAAATTTTGTCATGTTTTGAATCATAAAATGTTGCTGCCTGTGACTTTGTTTGTACAGGGCTGTTTTAATGTTTGGTTAAGGCTTATGGGCCTGGGCAATTATTAAAAGCCCAACCATATGACCTGACCCAGCCCATGATATATAAGCTCTTGTTTTGACACTGTAGCAGTAGTTGTTCTCCGTTTTTGTTCCTGAAGTCGTCTTTTGCTCTGGCGATTTTAGGGTTTTTGCTTCGTCTTCTTCCTCTTTGGATCTCTGCAGTGCTCTTGTGCTCTCTCTTGTACTTGTAATCAACACCACCATAGTGCAACCGGCCTCTGAGCCGAAACCCCCGTGGAGTACACCCTTTTGGAGGCTCTTTGGAGCCACCGGGTGGAACCACGTAAATCGACCGTGTTCTTTGTGTTTCTTTACGATTCTGTGTTCATACGAGTGATTATTGTTGTAGTATTCACAACAAGTGGTATCAGAGCGAAAATCGCTCATTCTTTAAACCCTAACTCTCTGTCTTGTCGATCTCTTCTTTATATTCTTTGATTCGTGTTATTTGTTGACTTTTGCAGGTGGCCGGCGCAACCCCTGTCAACGGCGATAAAAAAACCCTAAGTCTATCTCAGAGATTCGTCAAAACAGATCTGAGAAGGATCTGCTGGAATCATTCGAAACTCTTTCTTTTATTTTTATCGATATTTGACTATAATGGTACTAACCTTGTAATATTACAGGTACTGAAATCTGAAAAGAAGGAGAAAATAATACAAATAAATCAAGAAAAAGGGAAAACAGGTACAGAAATGGCTAATAATGGAATACTAGAAGATATTGCGGCTTTTGGTTTCTACTAGGTACATTTCTATAACCTTTAGAATTAGGTCTCCTGTTTACTGCTTTTTAACATTGCTGCCTGAGTGGGGTTTGGTTTACGCCCTCAGGGAAATTGCTTGATTGAAATTCTTTGTGGTTCTTGATGTTTTGATTTGTATTATTTGATTTTTTGTTTGTTTAAATTCAATCTCTGATTGTATTGATTGAAATTCTTTGTGTTTGATTGATACTGTGTTTGAAGTATTAATCTGTTATTGCTTGTTAATTGATTAAACTATACTACTGCTTTTGTTTGTGATTGTTGTGCTGTAGTGTCAGTTTGTCTGTTTAATTGCTTGTGCCCTGTATCCCTGTTTTGTTTGCTTCTTGTCTTAATAGGATTAATATGGCTAAGACTCCTGGTTCAAGCCATATTAATATAGAAGTGTTTGATGGTAATCAGGATTTTATTCTTTGGCAGAAAAATATGTTGTCTATTCTTGTTTATCATGGGGTTGAGGGTGCAGTTGATAATGAGTATCCTGAGAATACTTCTGAGGCTGAAAAGAAAAGATTAAATAAAAAGGCATATCATATGATTTTACTGCATTTGTCTGATGATGTTATGACAAATCTTGCTAGTTCTAAGACTGCATCTGAATTGTGGACTGCATTAGAAACAAATTATTTGGAAAAAGATGTTCAAAATAGACTGTTAAGCTTGCACAGATTGTTTGGTTTTAAATTTGATTCTAAAAAGAAGGTTGTTGAGAACTTGGCTGTTTTTAAAAGGCTTGTGCAAGATTTTAATAGTAGAACTAAGGAAGAAAATAGACTTTCTGAAGAATATATTGCTATGATTCTTTTGCATGCTTTGCCTGAATCTCACAGTGTTGTAAAGAAATTTATTTCGTTTAATAATGCTGCTTTGACCACTAAATTGATCATTGATGTCTTGACTTTTAGAACTGCTAATGAAGAAAAAGTAAAATCTGAACCTGAAGGGTTGATGGTTCAAAACCATAAACCTACCAGGAACAAGAAAAAGAAGTTTAATTCACAGAATAATAATGGTAACAGTCATGGTAATAACAATGGTAATTCTAAAGATAAGAATAAAGGAAAAGGTAAATCTGATAGAAGTTATTTTTACTGTGGGAAGCAGAATCATCTTGTGAAAGACTGTTTCCAAAAGAAGAAGGATGAGGCAAAGGGTATCTCTAAGCCTGTCCCTTCTAATTCTGTTGCTATTTTTGATGATCATGTTCAAATCTGTGAAGGTTTAACTATTGTTGCTAAACTGTCTGATGCCTTGGTTGTTAATAAAGAATCTGTTTTGGATTGGGTTATAGATTCAGGTTGCACGCATCATATGACACCTAATAAGAACTGGTTTAATGAGCTCAAACTTGGTAATGAGGAACTGGTTCTAATGGGATCTGATCATAAATGCATGATTAAGGGCATTGGTTCTGTTAAAATTAAGCATTTTTATGGTTCTATTCGATTGTTGAATGATGTGAAATATGTGCCTGATTTGAGGAGGAGTCTTATCTCTGTTAGTGCTCTGGATTATCTTGGTTTTGAATGTGTGTTTAAAAATCAGACTGTTTGTATAATGGATTCTAACACTAAAGAGGTAATAATGAAAGGGAATAAATGTGGCAATCTGTATAAATTGGAAAGTGAGTGTGTTGAGGCTTTAACTGGTGATAAATATGTTGTTTCTAAACTGCAAATATGGCATAACAGGCTTGGTCACTTGGGTGAAAATAGTTTAAGGGAATTAATGAAAAAGGGGCTGATTGAGATTGATAACAATTGCAAACTTGATTTCTGTGAACATTGTATTCTTGTAAAACAAACTAGAATGCCTTTTGTAAAATCTGTTTTTAGAGCTGGTACTATTCTTGAATATGTGCATGCTGATTTGTGGGGTCCTTCTAGGACCAAAACCTTTAGCAAGAGTGTTTATTTTATGTCTATAACTGATGATTATTCTAAGTTTGCTTGGATGTATCTGTTAAGAAGTAAAGATGAAGCTCTTGATAAATTTAAAATCTGGAAATTGCATGTTGAGACTGAATCTAATTGCAAGGTTAAGGCTCTAAGACTGATAATGGTCTTGAATTCTGTAATGAATTATTTGACTCTTTTTGTGCTGAAAATGGGATTAAAAGGCATAGAACTGTTAGGTTTACCCCTCAACAGAATGGTGTGGCTGAACGTTTGAATAGAACCTTACTTCTAAAAGTGAGGAGCATGTTATTTAAGGCTAAGCTACCTAAGACATTCTGGGGGGAAGCTTTGAACACTGCTATATATGTCAGAAATAGATCTCCCTCTGCTGTTATTGATTGGAAAACTCCTTTTGAACAGTTCTTTGGTAAATTGCCTGTTTTAAAGCATATTAGAACATTTGGTTGTAGGGCATATGCATATCAGTCTGTTGGTAAATTGGAACCAAGGTCCTTGAAATGTCTTTTTATGGGTTTTGCTTCTGGTACCAAAGGTATCAGATTGGTCTATAGAGAGGGATCAACCTATAAATTCATTATTAGTAGGGATGTCATTTTTAATGAATCTGATTTTCCTGGTTTCAGTTCTGATGTTGCTGACTCTGAAAATGTTCTGCCTGGTTATGCTTTGTCCGATTACAACATTGATTGTGATTCTGATGTTGACTCTAATAACACTATTAATGTTGATGATAATACTGTCACTGGTTCTGGTTCCTTTGTTGTTCCTCCACTGATCCTAGTTCATCTAATAATGATTCATCTGTACCTAATGCTTCTGATATTAATGATGAATCTGATGATGTTTTCGATTCTGATAATCCTGATTATGATCCAATTTTTAATATTAGTAATATGGTTTTAAATGATCACTCTATTGCTAGAGATAGGCCTAGGAGGGTCATTAGAACTCCAGCTAGATACTTGGATGCTAATTTGGCAATTTATGCTCTAACTGCTGCTGTTTCTGATGAATTTGTGCCTGTTTCATTTTCTGATGCTGTGAATTGTAAGCACTCTAAAAAATGGTGGTTTTCCATGAAAGAAGAGTATAACTCTCTTCTGAAAAACCAGACATGGGAGCTGGTTGATAAACCTGTTGGTAAGAAACTTATTGCTTGTAGATGGGTGTTCAGGATTAAGGAAAATCTCCCTATTGTTGATCTTAGCAGGTACAAAGCCAGGCTGGTAGCCAAAGGCTATACTCAGAAACCTGGTATTGATTTTAATGAGATCTTTTCACCTGTTATTAGATATATTACTATCAGAATTATGCTTGCTTTGACTGCTTTCTTTGATTGGGAATTGGAACAAATGGATGTAAAAACTGCCTTTTTACATGGTTTTTTAGATAAAGAAATTTTCATGGAACAACCAGAAGGTTTTTGTAAAAAGGGTGATAAAAATAAAGCTTGTTTGCTAAAACGTTCCTTGTATGGGTTGAAACAATCACCCAGACAATGGAATGATCGGTTTCACAAATTTATTACTTCCATTGGCTTTAAAAGGAGCTTGTTTGATGCTTGTTTGTACTATATTCTTAATGATAATTCCTCTGTATTTCTGCTTCTATACGTTGATGATATTTTGCTGATTGGGCCTGAACTTGCTAGGCTGAAATCTGTTAAGCAGCACCTAAATAATGAGTTTGAAATGAAAGATCTTGGCCATGCTTCTAAGATATTAGGGATGAATATTGTTAGGAACAGGAAGTCTCATTTACTGTGTATTGATCAGAAAAATTACTTTGAAAGGGTGTTAAAGAATTTTAATATGCTGGACTCTAAACCTTCTAGCTTACCTATAGTTGCTGGTCATGGTTTGGATACAAAAATGTCTGGTTCTGATGATATTCTTGATAACGTTCCCTATGCTGAAGCTGTTGGTTGTGTTATGTACGCAATGGTCTGTACTAGACCTGACTTGGCATACTCTTTGAGCGTCTTAAGTCGCTTCATGATGAAACCGAGAGCAATTCATTGGAAAGCAATGAAAGGGCTATCAAGGTACATCAGAGGCACTATGGACATTGGTTTGGTCTATGGTAAGTACACTGATTCTGTTTCTGTAATTGGATACTGTGATTCTGATTTTGCAAAGGAAATTGAATTTCGAAGGTCTACTTCATCTTATTATTTTACTATATGTGGAAACTGTGTTTCTTGGAAAGCAAGACTTCAATTTGGTGTGGCTTTATCTACTACTGAGGTTGAATATATTGCTTTGACAGAAGGAATCAGGGAGGCTATATGGATCCAAGGTCTATTAAGGGAATTGAAGCTCCTGAAAGGCACTGCTTCTATTTTTACAGACAGCCAGGGCGCCTTCCAGCTGAGCAGAAATCCCATGTATCATAACCGAACTAAGCATATAGATGCTCAATTTAATTTCATCAGGTTACATGTTTTAAATGGTACTATTGATGTGGGGAAGATTTCCACTGATGCTAATCCTGCTGATATGGGTACAAAAGTACTCTCTGTGAAGAAGTTTCTGTTTTGTAGGGACCTTCTTCATATTGGACTGCTATAGGAAGGCTTATGGTTAGGGGTCAGGCAAGGATGCTAAGGCATGGAAGGCACTGGTGGCTAGTTGTTGTTTTTGTACATTGTTGTATAAAGTTTTATAACTCTGTGTTGTTATGATCCAAAAGGGGAAGTTGTGTCATGTTTTGAATCATAAAATATTACGGTCTGTGACTTTGTTTGTACAGGGCTGTTTTAATGTTTGGTTAAGGCTTATGGGCCTGGGCAATTATTAAAAGCCCAACCATATGACCTAACCCAGCCCATGATATATAAGCTCTTGTTTTGACACTGTAGCAGTAGTTGTTCTCCGTTTTTATTCCTGAAGTCGTCTTTTGCTCTGGCGATTTTAGGGTTTTTGCTTCGTCTTCTTCCTCTTTGGATCTCTGCAGGGCTCTTGTGCTCTCTCTTGTACTTGTAATCAACACCACCATAGTGCAACCGGCCTCTGAGCCGAAACCCCCGTGGAGTACACCCTTTTGGAGGCTCTTTGGAGCCACCGGGTGGAACCACGTAAATCGACCGTGTTCTTTGTGTTTCTTTACGATTCTGTGTTCATACGAGTGATTATTATTGTAGTATTCACAACAAATTTCTTTCTTGGTTTAATTCCTTACAAAATCACAATTTCTCTCAAAATTCTATTGTTCCAAATTCAAATTTTCAACATCAACCAAATACTGAAAATGTCCAAAGTTCTGGTGTCTTTCCAAATAACATGTCGTTTCAATTTCAAGGAATGTATTTAAATTTTTCCCAACTATTTGGGGATTCTATCTCCAACCCATCCACTAAGGCACCACCTCCAAGTATGCAATTTTCAGATGAAGGTTTAGATTTTATTGATCTTAATCTTAATACTGATGAAGATACTCCACGTACTTGGGAGAAGGATAATGTTTTTACATCAGCATGGTTGAATGTGTCCAAAGATGTTATTGTAAGAACAAATAAAAAAAGTGAGACTTTTTGGATAGAATATATCGGTATTGCCAATAATCAAGTCCTATTTTGAAGGGTAGGAAGAAAGATGCAGTGAAGAAGAGATGGCACAGAATTAATTATTGTAGCCAAAAATTTGCAACGGCATATGATCAAGCTACACGTAAAACGGGAAGCGGTAAGAATGAACATAATATTTTGAGTAAGCTAATCAAATTTACTCTATTGATTAGGGAGTGAAATGCACTTTTGAGCAACACTGGAGTTTGTTGAGCCGCGAGCAGAAATGGAAATCTCAAGTAATAAATCATGGTGGTTCTGTGAAGTGTGCAAAGACGAATCATTCTGGATCTTATACACCATCTTCAATTGCAGACACAGTGGTGGTGGTGGATGATGTTGATGTCGAGTCCCCTCGTCCACAAGGAACCAAAGCAGCAAAGCGAAAGCTTAAAGAAAAATCAAATGTGAATGTTGGTGTAACAAAAGAGCAGGAAGAGCTTGAGCAGTTGAAGAAAGAATCTGCTCAAAGACCGGAAATAATTGAAGAAATGAAGAATGCCGGAATATGGAAACAAATATGAAAGTCATCTGTGCAAACACTACAAAAATGACTCAATATCAACTAATTGCACATCAAAAGATGGTTGAAAAAAATCATGTCTAAGTATGATTAAATTAGCTTTGTCTAAGTATGATTAAATTAGCTTTTATGGGTTGATGGTGAAACTCTGTTTTTTATTTTATCTTTGTTTTTTTATTTTTTAGATTTTTTTTAAAGATTTTTTTAATAATATGGGATTTTATCTACAAGTATGATGGATTAGTTTATGTAATCAATGCAAAAACTCTGTTTTTAATTTTTAGTTATTTTTTAAAATTTTGTTAAAAGTATGGGATTTTATTTGCTGGATTAGTTTCTGTAACCAATGTTAAAACTCTGTTTTTTTTTTTTTAGATTTAAAAAAAAATTAATAGTATGAGAAACAATGTTAAACTTATGATGATTTATATTCATAGTTATCCTTCTCAGAGTCATAAGGAGAAACGCCTCCATATGTTCTAAATGAGATGAAGAAATGAATTGGTTTATAAAAAATAATCGATAAAAAAAATTGAAGTGATATAAAATAAATAATAAAAAAATTAAAAATAATCCTACAAATTGAATAACCCTGCAAGTAAATGATATAAGAACTAAATGTTGAAGTTCTTTAAAAAAAAATCTGCAAATTTAATCCTTACCAATTTAAAACGTTGAAGTTACTAGTTGGAAATTTTATTGTAGAAAGAAAAAGTAAAATAACTGTAAACTAGCCGTTAGAGATTTTATTATAAATATGAGAATAAAAAGTAAAATAATTGAAAACTAGTTGTTTGAGATTTTATTATAAATATGAGAATAAAAAGTAAAATAATTGAAAACTAGCCGTTGGAGATATTATTACATATATGAGAATAAAAAGTAAAATAGTTTAAAACTAGCCGTTAGAGATTTTATTATAAATATGAGAACAGAGTTAGTGTATCACTACACTCACACAAATTTACAAATTTCTTCTCCATATTCATTTTTTATACTTATTCCACGTTCAAAATGAGTACTAATAATTTTCTTAATAATCTACAAGAGAATGAAGAGTGGGAAAGCGTATAGAATGAAGAATGGGAAAGTAAATGGGATGAAGCGATTAACGAATTATAGAGCAACAGATTAGATGTGCACGAGAAAGCAAATGGGATGAAGCGATTAACGAATTATAGAGCAACAGATTAGATGTGCACCGAATGGAATTAATTAAGAAGTTATATGGATCAACTTCTTCTACAAGCAGGCGAGTCATTAATAGAGAGCGTGAGGTTGGACACAACTGTTTGGTGAATGACTATTTTGCATCAACTCCAGTGTATCTAGATAATATATTTCGAAGACGATTTCACGTGAGGAGACACATTTTTCTTCGCATCATTGATTCATTATCAAATATCAATCCATACTTCCAACAAAGATATGATGCATTAGGTAGAAAAGGTTTATCTCCATTACAAAAATATATGTGTATGTTAGCATTGGATGATAACAAAACATGTGACATTCCAACTAGTATTTTTTAATCTATCTTGAGTCGTATTTGTTGACTTTCCAAACATGCGTTCTGTCCTTTTTTATCATTTTAATTTGGTTTTTAATATTTTATTACTTAGTTTCTTTTTTAACCTTAAAAATACGACATATAGGACTTGTTTGGCAATTAGCTGTTAGCAGTTAGCGGTTGGCGGTGGGTGGATTCAATTAGCGGTTTGACCAATTATTAGCGGTTAGCGGATTGATAATATAGGGTTTGGTAATTAGTTGTTTAATAATAGTACTATTAGCGGATTCAATTATAAAATAACGTAAAAGAACATCTTAAAAGAATTATTCTTTCATTTTTTATAAAGTATATTTTACACCACAGCCTTTATATAGATAATACAATGTGTTAATATTTATTAATAATACTAACAAGCTATAATTTTTAATAATATTTACTATTTTTATATCAATTATTAATTAAAATAATATACTTACTACCATAGTAAAAAGAAATATTATCAAAAATTTTAATTATAATATAGGGTCATTTGCACTTTTGAACTTTTTATTAAAAAGATTATATTTTTAGACCAACATTAAATTTTTTACAAAACTAAACTTTTAAAATTTTTTTTTGCAAAAATAGACCAAAATGACCATCTTACCCTTCAATATTAAAAAATATATACACAGCAGTTTCCCGGTATTAGATACCGGGAAATAGGCAAAATTGAAGTTTCGTTTTCTGGTATTACACACCAGGAAACTGACTTTAATTTTTGCCTGTTTCCTGGTGTGTTATACCAGGAAATGATTTTTCATTTCCTGGTATAACACACCAGAAAACAGGCAAAAATCAAAGTCAGTTTCCTAGTGTGTAATACCAGGAAATGAAAAATCATTTCCTGGTATTACACACTGGGAAGTTGACAAAATTTTGCCTGCTTCCCGGTAGTACATACCGGGAAGCTCATTTTTTGCAAAATTTTTTTTTGAAAAGTTTATTTTTGTAATTTTTTTATAAAAAAGTTTAAAAGTGAAAAAAATTTAGGGTTGGTCTAAAACTAAAATAAAAAAGTTGATAAAGTCTAATTTTGCGAATTTTCACTATTAAATATTATTATAATACGTTTTAATTATTTTATTAACATATAATTAATATAATTCAAATTAAAAGTGAGGTAATTTAGAGCCTATTTGTTAAATAGCATTTTCAATTAGAGGTTAGCGTTTTCAAGAATTCTAGATGTTTGACCATCAAATCTCTAATTTTTTAAAACAGCTAGTTTAGTTAATAGCAACTTAACCAGCAAATTTGATCCAAAACGCTAATTTCTAAAGCACTAATAGTAGGATCGTTTGAGAGATTTTAAAATTAGAGGTTTGTTAAAAATACCAAATTACCTCACTTTTAATTAGAATTATATTTATTATATGTTAATAAAATAATTGAAACGTATTATGACAATATTTAATAATTTCTGTATTATTTTTTATTATAATATTATAATTAAAAAAATTTATAATATATATTTTTTTATTATTAGTATGTATATTATTTTATTTAGTATATTATTTTAATTAATAATGGATATAAAAATAGTAAATACTATTATAAATATTACTTATTAATATTATTAATAAATATTAAAATATTTAACGCATTGTATTATCTATTCAAAGGTAGTAGTATAAAATATACCTTGTGAAAAATAAAAGAATAATTCTTTTAAAATGTTCTTTTATGTCATTTTATCTTTGAATCCGTTGATACTGCTATTATTAAACCGCTAATTACCAAACACTATATCATCAATCCGCTAACCGCTAATAGTTGGTCAAACCGCTGATTGAATCCGTCAACCGCTAACCGCTATTAAATCCGCCAACCGTTAACTGCTAACAATTAATTGCCAAACAGGCCCTTAGTCTTTTTAACAAACCTCTAATTTTAAAACCTCTCCAATGCTCCTATTATCAGCGTTTTAAAAATTAGCATTTTGGATCAAATCCGCTGATTAAGTTGCTATTAACCAAACTAGTTTTTTTTCGAAAATTAGAGGTTTAATTTTGGTCAAATCTCTAAAACCCTTGAAAATGTTAACCTCTAATTGAAAACGTTGTTTAATAAACATGCTCATAATTATTTGGAATTTTTATTCAACTATTGTATTTTAATTTTTTAATTGTTTTAATTACCTACTGGAAATATTTTATTATATTTTTTCTCCTACCGATTAATCAATAAATTTTATTAATTATATATTTAAATAAAAAATAAAAAATCATTATTATATATTTTTAATAAAAAATTATAAATTTAAAATATTTAAATTTATCTTTATAATTTTAAATTAACAATAATTAAACTTATATTATATCAAATATATAAAAAAATATATAGTATAAATTAATAATATTAATATTAAACAACGGGCTCAAAATGGGACATTAAATGGGAGACAAAAGTCTTCTAAAGTTTTCAACATGTCAAATAATGGGCCAGGTTGGGCCTCAAAATAGACTTAATGCTCTGAGTCTTTTCATAACACTTGGCACACATCCAAAGTGCAACGACCCGACCCGATTCGCTAGCTCTAATCTAATTCAAATTTCAAATGGTCGAACCCACACGATTGCCGCGGTCGCTCTTCTAGTTAGAGAGGAGAGGGAGATCAGCAGAAACCAAGAGCAACCGGTTCAATTCGCTCGGAAACCAACTTGGGTCGTCAATTTTTCTATGCGTCGTTGGCGGAAACTGTGAGTGGTTTCTTATTCGCATTTCTCTGTAAGTGATTAGGTTTTGTAGTTAATAGAGTTGTTATGTTTTGTTTTGTTACATTGTCAGATTGGTGTAAATGGTGAAGCGAAGAGGTCGAAAACCGATGAAGAAGGAGCCTACATCACCTGAACCCGATTTACCAGCGGAAGAGACACGAACTGATGAGCAAGGAGCGGCATTGCTGCAAGAAGGTATATAATTTAAATTCTTACTTACTGAAATGTTTGTGTTAATTTTAGAGCTGGAGGTGTTATTGGTTCACCAACAGATTTACTTATTTTAGATAGCTTTTGAAATTGTGTTTGATGGTTAACTTTACAAGTGCTTGCGTTGAGTGACAAGAAATGCTTGGTAATTTGAAACATTATTCGGGTTGGAGAGAATTTCATTAGGTTTTGGTTGATTTTGGTTAGTGTTATTATTTGGGTGTTTGATTGTTGTGAATGAGTTATGAGTTATCTTCACACCTGATGACACTTTTGTTATGCCCCTCAAATGCATATTATGTTGGTATGATCAGTGGCAATATTCACCATGCGTGTTGATATTAGTGAGTGGGTTTCTGGTTGTGTTATATGTACTCTTCATGGTTATTGATAGTAAATGTAAAAGGTAAAACTAATTCATTGAAGATAGAATAGATATGTGAGTGATGATGATAGTAATTTTAAGTGTTGAGCATGTCAAGTTTAAGATTTCAATTAGGCAACGTGAAAAAAGGTTCAAAAAGAACATTCTAATTGTTGTTTTTTTTATTGATGATTTAGTTTTAATTTTCTTCATTCTAATTAAAAAATAAAAGATAAATAAAATTAAGTCATGCTAGTTGTTTACTTTCTTCTCTTTAGTTGAGCGGCGAAGTGTGGCTATGAGGGCAATGCGTGATGTGGAGATAGAGAATTTACTCACTGGTCTGCGCTTACTTCGCTCATATATGACTGAAGAACAGTTGCAAACTCCTGTATTGCAATTCTTTAAAGAAAACCTTCCAAACTTAGCAATTGTGAAAAATGAAGAGAATGGGCAGATTGAAATGCAATGGAAAGATTCAGACAATGCAGATGGAAAAGATACATATGCATCCCTCTTACACCGGATGTCTATTGCTTATCCTTATTGTTCAGCTGCTCCATCTTTTGGTGGCTATGAATTATCAACTAAGTCAGGTATTGCCAATGGGAGTTTATACTGCAGTTATTGTGATGTATAGAAGTTGAGAGTGTCTCTTCTACTTCACTTTCTTTGACATGGATTTGTGCTGTTGGTGCAGTGAAAACAGGCCTCTTTGGTGTTGACAACATGCAGATCAGAGACTTCGTATGTATCCTTATCATCATCTTTTTATATTTTGAAACTTAGCATGGCAGGATGGATCACATTGCTATAATGTTGTACATTTAAGAACCAAGTTTTAGAGCAATTGCTGTCAAAGCATAACTGCAAGATTACTGATCTTGAATATCCTGTTTCATAGGTTTTGGATGAACCATCTAATTCTCAGACTGTTGGAGTACATGATGCTCTCCAAACTCCTGGGGTTTGTTGCTTCATTGTTTCTGTTCTCTATACCTGTCAAGTTCTTACGTTCATTACTTTACTCACGTTTATTCTTCTCACCTATTGGACACAGTTGCATGTCAGATCAAAACTAGTAGACTTCAGCTTATTTGAAGAGTTCCAAACTTATTCCTATAAGTTTCACCACTCTCTGAGTGAAAATTTGTGCGGTCCTGTAAGTGTTACCAGCAGTTGAATATGCTAGTATACACTGGACCTTAGATATGAAGCATTCAGGGTTACTCCTTTGTACTACAAATAGATTGAAATGAGTTCATACTAAATGAAGCATTATGTTTGTGATCGTTTGCAGGCTATTTTATTGGGGCAAAGCTTGTATATCTCTAACATAACGATAACAATTGAGCCACTAAATAGTTATATGAAAGATTTTGAAAATTTTTTGTGCCAGTTATTTATCTCTGATGTTTAAATTACTACTGTTGTTCACATTGCAGGCTACCAGTCAAAGGCTATCTTTTGGTATGACACCGAAGAGTCGAAGGCTTCCTAAACCTGGAGAGATGCTTTTATCTGTCCGTGGATCACCTCTCGGTGTCTTCAAGGAAGATAACATGGAAGCCATACATGGTAAGCCAGTTGAAGTACTTTCTAGTTCTAGCACTATTACTGCCTGTTTGGTTATAACACGAAATTGTTACAAAATTGAGTTGTAACAAACACGCAATTAGAGCCAGTTTGTTGTCATTAGCTATGGAATTGCATTAATACGAAATTCTGAATAAAGTTAGGTAGCAGAATTCTTTTGGGGTTTAGAAGAATTCACAGAACAAACAGAAGTTACCTATTCTCGTTATTCTGATTTTTGAATCCTTGATTGCAGAGTTAGAGGAGGATTGACATGGCCAGATGGTTCATTTTGATTATGGTGCTAACAAGCAAGATTGCCCATCCACTGAAGTCTTGTGTGTGCAGTTGACTGCCGTCACCCACGTGATGATTGACTGAGATTCATGTCTCAATCTTGGATTATTGTAAAAATGCAGCTCACTCAAGTAAAATTAGATGTTAACTAGGAAACTATACTGCATAGTCAGAAGTACTGTAATGTATTTTTATGTCATTGTCTAGATTTGTATACTTACTAACACAGCTTATTCAAGATAAACAGAGCTGGTTCATTTTTTTATCGAAGATGCAGTTTCTAACAGTTACATAATTACAACATGATTGTTAAATCATTGTCTGTCTCTCAGCATAAATATCCCCATATTCCCATCTGCTGATATTAGCCTAGTAGAAATGGAAGTCGAAGCTACTAAACCCAGTTCTGAAGTTAGCAATGATGAAATTCACCAGTTGCCCTTTCTTCCTGACTTAAGCAGATCTTTCCTGAGGATGAAGCCTGTACAGGAATCAACTGGCATTACCGAGTATTTCCGCAACTGTGGAGAAATCTGAACAAAAACCATCTGTTCGTGTATATTTAACCACACGCACTTTAACATTTGGACAAATGTTTAAATCGGAACCTTGAACTGTTTCAACCAAAGAGTACTGTTAACTGACAGGAGATATTTGTGACAAAAGCAACTGAGACATTACACCGAATCATGGAAAGCAACTGAAACATTATACCAAATCATGGAATTGCATTGACAGTTATGAAAATAGAATTTTCATTGATGGCACAACTATTAATCAAGTTACAGTTCAAGCTACTAGATCAAGACAGAATTCGGATTCCTGAAAAACATCACCACAAGAGAGCTGAAAAGGAACATAAGATGCTAGGTATCATATATGATATTCATCACATGGGAATGCCTAAAACTAGCAGGATTTCCATCTTACATCTAAGAAATTATAGTAAGAATCAAGATTAGAAAATGTAAAGACAAAACTGAAAAGAATGCTATAATCTTAAAACTAGGAGATAGATTTTAAGCAAATATCAACAATGCAACAAGCGTTGTTGGGAAGAATGGATCAGATAGTAGAAGACGCACAAATTTAGAATTACCTTGCTGGTATGTGAAATAAGCTTTGTTTTGATTCTTTGATAATTGGAAGTTAGCCAGAAGAAGGCACAAACTAAAGAATCTCTTATCTTAAGACTAAGTCTTGGCACTAAGTTCTGTTGTTCTTGAATCTGTTTCAGAACTAGCAGACTCTGGTTTGGTCAATGTCGACCCAAATGCTTCAAGAGCATCCAGGAAAAATCGTTTATTGGGAACTATACCGTCTCTTTCCATATCCTTTGTCAACTTCAGTACAAGCTCCTTCATATTGGCTTTAGTGTATGCCTTGTAAAGAAGTTTATAAGTTGATGAATCCGGAGCCACTCTCATACTGCGTGCCTCATCAAACAGCAAATCAGCTTCCATATGCAAACCATTCAGGCAGTAAACGTCAAGCATGGCATTCAAAGTTGAAACTTTCATCTCCTTCCTAGACACAACTAAATCATCAAATATTTCTCTTGCCTTAGAAACACGGGCACAATAACCATACATTGTGATTACACTTTCATATGTAATGAAGGATGGGGTGTATTTCATATCAATCAGCTTCGTAAAGACATTTTCAGCTTTCTCTTGAAGTCTTGCTTTACCATAGTTAATAATCATTGAGTTAAATGTAGGCAGTGTTGGTTTCTCCTTAGAGCGCAACAAGCTCTTAAAGACTTGCTCCATCTTGTCAAAAACTTGCTTCTTCCCATAAGCATCAATAAGCAGGTTAAATGTAATGATGTCGGGCTTACATTGATTGCTTTTCATTCGAGCAAGTACAGATTCCATTTCTCTGATCATCCCATTCTTCCCATATGCATCCATCACACCATTAAACGTATAGATATCAGGAGCTAGAATGCTTTCACTGAGTTCTTTAAACAATGCATTAACTTGGTCTGTCTTGCGAGCTTGAGCAAAAGCTCTCAAAAGAATGTTGTAAGTTACAATATTGGGCTTACACCTTTCCATGCCCTTCATCTTCTCAAAGTAACCAAGTGCCTTCGCCAATGCCTTGCTTTTGTCCCGGGAGTGCAGGTGGGCTGTGATGAGAGCATTATATACAGAAGTATCAGGCCTACACCCACTGTTTCGCATCTCAGAGAAAAGCCACATAGCCATCCTCGTTTGCCCTTTCCTCCCCATAACTGTTATCAATTTAGAATATACTCCATTATCAGCAACATACCAGCGCTGTTTTTGCATCCATCTAAACACCTGAATATATGCACTGCATTAGACTACTAAAAACATTAAATCTTTGATTCATCTTTTGCACCATCCATTCAACATTGAATCAAAATGCAATGCAACACAATTTACTAATCGTAGGCATAAGATAATGCACAATGCATCAGACACCAAAATCAAAATCAAAGCAATAACATGATCAAATTTCTCACGAAATAGATTCACTTCCCAAACAAAACTATGCAAAACAGTATCAAATGTCTGCACATGATATACAAACATCAAAGATCAAAATTCATGATTTGACATTACAAGTGAGTTCAGCCAAACAAAAATCAACATGAAGCTCAAACTAGCACAAGAAAATATGTAGTCAAAACACACTAGACAATACTAAACATTTCCACAAACCCACATAAAAGAATCCAGACTGACACCAAAAATATGAAATTGAGAAGACAATTCAGCAACGCAATACCTCCAGACATTGCAGCCACTTGTCATGCTTGCCAAGCTCTTCAAAGAGAAGAAAACAGTGCTGCGTCCTCACCAATTTGACAAATTTGTTAAGCGACTTAACGAGTGGTTCTTTGTCGCTGAAACTTCTCAAAAGAACCCGCACCAATTCGCGGGACTCCGGGTCCTCGGATACTTTGAGACCCGTTTTTCTTCTGGGTCGGGTCGAGACGCATGATATTCGGTTACGCGTCGAAGTTTTTAATGTTGTGGAGTGAAAAGAAGAGGAAGACAGTGTGAGAGGTTGCAGCAGAGAGTCCGAAGATAAGTTAATGGCAGCCATTTTCCTGTGAGAGGTTGCAGAGGATCAGGGTGATAAGAATGTGGATATTTCGTAAATAATAAGAGTTTTGGGGGGAGCCGTAGGAATTGTTGGACCATTATTATCAAATGGTGGGTGAATTGGCTGAAATACCCTTGAATATAAAAAGGGTTGAAAAAAGCGGGGATTGAACCCGACGTGAATCGAACACGCAACCTTCTGATCTGGAGTCAGACGCGCTACCATTGCGCCACGGATCCACATGTTGGACACTTCTTATATGCATAATTACTAATCCACAACAATTTGTGGCAATGTGATTTATATTTAAAAATTTGGATATCTATATATATATTATATAATAATAATAATATTTTAATATTTATAAAAAATATAATAAATAATAATAATAATTTAATTTATATTTTATAAGTATGTATTCATTAAATTTTTTAATTATTTGTAAATTTTTTTTTTTTTAAATTTTTTAAAATTTTAATATATTTCAAGTCAAAAATTAAATAGATTGAAAGTTTGGATTGGTAAATGAATTGAATTTATAAAAATATATTATACAGTTTGATAGATAGTGGTATCTATTAAGAAAGAAAAAATAAATAAATATAATTAATACAAATTATTTTGATAATATTTTTGAATTATTATTCTTATAATAATTAATTGGAAAAATTAAAAATATTATTATTATAAATATATTTTTTTAAAAATAAATTTAACACTAAAAAGGTTTTCAAACAATCAATAAACTCAATAAAAGTAAAATTAAAAAATTACAAACATCTTAATTATTGAATTTATTTAGAAAAATATTAAACAAAAATTGCAGAAACATGAAATTATCGACTATTTGGAAAAAAATTAAAAAAATACATATTTACAGATCTGGGCCCTCTCACTATATTAACGAAGACAAACCATAAAAATATACTATATATATGGTCAAAGATCTAATAGGTGATTAATGGTAGTTAAACATGTAAAAGAGAAAGCTGAGTAATGGATCATTCTGGACCAATCATTTTCAGGCCCATAAACACTCACTGAATCTTATGTAAAGTTTAAATTGCAATAATCACTATTTTAAACGAAAACAGCTAGCGGATACTGAAAGGACAAATGAAACACTGTTCTATAAACAGTGATACAAAACCCTCAAATCTAATTTAATAATATAAAGTTTATATCCGAAGCCATTACTCTACTTCCCTCTTCTTTTTTTATTTTTATTTTTATTTTTATATGTTTATTTATTTTTTAATATATAAAAGGACCATTGAATTTTATTTATAAATTTGTTTATAAAATTTTATGAAATTATCTATATCTTTATATTATATAAAAGAATTATTAATTCCACGTGTCATATTTAAAATTCTTCCATTCACACTTATTAGCAACAAGTATCGTTGGCTTTCTTTGCTCTGCCTCTGGGCCCGAGAGAGAGGTCCAATGATCCTCTTTTCAATCTCTTACTTACTATCTCGTGCGCATCCATAAAGCTGTGCAGCTACGACCGCTACTACGACCTATCCTGCTTGTTTACATACGATGAATCTCGTCCACAAGGTTGGTTGTTCCAAGCACTCTAAGACTCCTTACTCCACAACACTAAGATAAGGCCGGCATTCTAGAGGTTGACTGAAAAGAAGATAAATAGAGGATAGCATATATCCCATCTTTCGCACTTCGCTGGAACCGCCAATCTATAACGGGCTGAAGCAGGTTATACTGAGATGGCTGTTTTTCAACTACGAAATCAATTCGTTTTTGACTCGGGGCATCAAGTCGTATTTTTTATTTCTATGGTTAGAGATTTTCCGTATCAAAATCAAAGTAAGATCTCAATGGTCGGGAAGCTTCGACTTTCGACCTCTCGTTTACTGATGGATTGGGTAGCCCAGAGATGCTAGCTGCTAGGAAGAAGAAAAAAGTTGACGCTTGCCTTTGAGAGCCTTTCCGCTGGTTCCCTTCGTCGGCGTCATTGAACCTCGTTAGCATTTCGAAAAGAATTGGAGGCTCGAAACGAATGGTCAAAGAAATTGATCCGTTTAGTTCTGTTCTTCTCCTAGTTTTATAGCACACCCATGTAGAGGGATCTTTTTGACGCTAAGCACGCTGCATCTCCTGTCCAAGTGAAGAATATCTTGTCCAAGCTTGCATCTAAGACTAAATTCTGCACTTATTTACACTTATAACATCTATACAATTACGATAAATATAATTAGAAAAAATTATAATTTAAAAAATATATAATTTTACTATTACTATTACTATATTAATCTTTCTGAGGGACCTTATAACCTTTATAGATCCATAACAGACCTTATTGACTCATGGCAAAGGTAATAAACGTTCATTTTGTGAAATTAAAACTTTAAAATTTTTTATTTTCGAAATGCAAAGTTTGTCGTTTACCACATATTTAAAAATTTTCCCTATTATTATTGATAACTATAATTATTTAATATTATGATGATTTAATATAGACATTACTCGCGTTTTGCGTGAGACTTTCTCTAGTAATATTATAAAATATAAGACATGAAATGCAAATACCAAAAAGTTTATAGATAGTTAATTTATTCTATAATCCATATAAAAAAATCAGTGTCTATTAATACAGAATAAGCGAAGCCCTGCCTTTGCAATAGCATTACAAAAATCTCTCGAGCATCGTATTTCGTTAGGGTTTCTCTTATCTCCCACTTTATTTCTTTCTCATAGACACACACAAACACTCAGCAATGGCTGACGAATCAGAATACTCATATCTATATAGAACTATTCTAAAGAATATGACGTGGCATAGTAAGAAATGTTTCATTTCACTCATAAATTTGAATCAATTTTTACATGATTTACACTATTACCATTATATTTTCTAAGTTTAAAATGTGAACGATCACTTTCTTCTCATTTGTTACATGAATTTATTATATTTATGAAAATAATTCACATTTAAAATCAACATATCTTTAATAATTTTAAATGGATTATAAATAAGTATATCTTCTCACATTCTATGATAAGTTATACATATGCCTATATATACCTATTCTTGATGTGGGTTACACATATGAAAGTCGAGTAAGAGAAAATATATTGTCAAAATTGATGAAATGCTTTCAAATATTATGGAGCAATTTAGAAGGGATAGGGAGGATGCGAGAGTTGAGAAGATGATGTGCTTCTTGAAGATTCTTGATTTTCTCTTAAAGATTCAAGAGAACACTAACAAAATATAATCTGCGTTAGTTATAAAATTTACAATTCAATATTTTCAATTTAGAATTCTCATCATTATTATTTTTTTAATCCATGTATTAATTTAACAGATGTATATCCACACTTATTAAATATATAATATATATATACATATATATATATATATAATATTGTCAATTGTACTATAATTTTTTATTTCATTTTTTTTATTTTTATAAAATTTACCATGAAATAATTTCATTTTAAAATTTTATTAAATAATTTTATAATATAATTGCTCGAAGCGCATGGATTTTCTCTAGTTCTAGAATATTACAGTAACCACTTTATTTTCAAGGGTTATTTCCAAAAAAAAAAAAAAAGTCTCACTTTTTCAAACGTTTTACTTTGAGCCATCGGTTTGGGAAAGTTTTGCAAAACCATCCCCAAAATCTAAACAACTAGTGGTTTTGTTGTTGGATGGGTAGTTTTGGATAATTATAATATTTTCCTCATTTTTAAAATTTTATTTAATAGTTTTAAATATTTATTTGAAATTATTAAAACATCATAATATTTCAAAACTACCCATCCAAACCCCAAAATCACCCATCCAACAACAAAACCACTAGTTGTTTTGATTTTCGGGGGTAGTTTTGCAAACCTTTCCAAAACCGATGGCTCAAAGTAAAACGTTTGAAAAAGTGGGGGGGGGGGAAATAACCCTTATTTTCAACTTTAAAAGTTTAATTTTACAACTATTATTTTGAACATTTGTCTTGATCTATGATGCACGAACACTTCTCAGATATGGATATATCGTGTCTGACACGTCTCGGACAGTTTAATTGTGTTAGGATTGTGACAAGAATTTGGATATGGGTTATTTTAAAAAAAAAAACCCCCCACTTATCCAAACATTTTACTTTAAGCCACCGGTTTTAGAAATTTTTGCAAAACTGCTCCCAAATCCAAAAACAACTAGTTGTTTTGTTGTTAGATGGGTGGTTTTGGATAATTATGATTTTTTAATCATTTTTAAATTTTCATTTAATAATTTTAAATATTTATCTTACATTATTAAAATATCATAATATTCCAAAACCACCCATCGAAACCACTCATCTAACAACAAAACGACTAGTTGTTTTGAATTTGGGGGTGGTTTTGCAAAAATTTCCAAAACTGGTGCTCAAAGTAAAACATTTGAATAAGTGAGGTTTTTCTGTTTTTTTTTTGGAAATAATCCATTAGGATAAACTTTGGTATTCATAATTGGTTTGTAATTAGGAAAAGACTCGAAGACTGTTTTGGAAGTGTCATATTTAATTAGAAATAGTATTTTTTTTAAGTGGATTCTAATTAGGAAAAAAAGATCCTTGAGAATTCTAAATAGGAAAAGGTTTTTTAATGGTTTAGGATTACATTGTCACTAAGTAATCTAATTCTATAAATATGGTGCTTGTATCTATTATTAGATATTTTGAGAGAACAATGTAGATCTAGTTGGTTTGGTTTGGTAGGTGACCAATGGGGGCTTGAGAACCATGAAGATATTGAGTTCTAGGATCAAGTCCTGTTATCCTATGAGATCCATATTGGGAGAGCTTGTGTGTGAGATTATAACCAATGTAATTGGATAAGGGAGTAAGAGAGTGGTATTCTGGTTGTAATTATTGCTTTATTATTACATAGTGAATTAGTCTCTTGTCATTCTGACGGCTGTTGTTTTTTCCCGTTTTGGGTTTCCACGTAAAACCTTGTGTCTTATTTTCTATCTCTATTTCTTATCTTGTGTATGTATGTTTTACTTTGTGGTTACCAGTACTCGTCTTCGCTGCAATGGATCACCGATTTGTTCAACAAGTGGTATTAGAGCTAGTCATGTTTTCCCAACAAATTGTCCGACATTTTCCCGACACTGTGTACATTAAATAAATAAATAAATAATAAAAATAAAATTTAGACACACGTGTCCGACATACCACTTCATGCGTGTCCTTAGGGATGGCAATGGGGCAGATTCTTAGCCAACCCGAACCTGCCCCGATAGTTTTATAATTATTCTTTATCCGCACCAACCCGCCCCGCCAGGTTCTTTACGTGTTTGAAAAATTCAATCCGTGCGAAGTGGGTTAGAACACATCCCGCCTCATTTCAACCCGCATTATAGTAAAAAATAAAATAAATAAAATAATTCCAACTCACACGTTAAGTTAACAACAATAAACAACCTATATGTGTTTTTAAAAAATCTATTATACACACAATTGTACGCTAAAGAAAAAATAAAACACAAATAGAATCAAGATAAAATAATGCAAAAGTTAACAAAGACATATATAACATACAACATCAACCAAACCAGAGGCTAATTTTGAAAATTCTTCATGCTCTGGTCTTGCCTACTTCCTGTATTCCAAATGTGCAATATCTCTATGTTTGTAAGCCACGTTGAATTCAAAACTTTGAATTCTAAAAAGCAAAAAGAAAATTGGGGTTATGACTTTCGCTATTAGGATACAAATCAAAGATTAGGCAATTAGGGTTCTATAATCACGATTTTAGTTTTTGAAAGTTGTTTTGTTGAAGTAAAAAAGCTCCACCAGGTTGAAGATTATATGTATGCGTGAAAATTCTATTTCTACTTTTAATGTATAATTGGTTCTTCTTCTGTTACACAAAAACTTCTTCATTCCAATATACTTGCTGAAATGGTTTTTTATTTTCTTTGTTACTTTGTTAGGGCTTTATTATAACCACAATTCTTGATGTGTTAGGGTTTTTCAAGATTACTTTTGAAAATATCAAAGTGAGATTACATCATAGTGGTATCTTGACAGGAGATAATAAGTCTCATTATATCAGGGGAAGTGAGTTTGAAAGAGTGGGTAGTGGACAAAGATTTACTATCAATGATTGAGTTGGATACTACTGCACATGAGCTAAATTATAGACATGTCAGAACTTTTAACTCTAAGGATAAAAGTGGTGATTATTGGAAAATATTAGATGACAATATGTTGTTACAGATATTAAATAGAATGAAGGATGTGGATATAATAGACATTTACATTGATCATGTGGTCCACACTCCTATTAGTATAGATAGAATATATTTAAGTCACAGTGGGTCAGTGGCAGGAGGACAAGGTATTGACCAAATAGATGATGCATCTAGTGTACCATTTGAAATAGATAGATCTCAGGCTGAAGTAGAGAAAGGTAATAAAGGTCGAACTGGTTCTACTTTAGAAAGATCTAATACAAAAGATGATACTGATGGTTGTATTGATGATGCTGGAGATGATGGAAGTGACATCGATGATGAGTTGAAGCATTATACAAGGTTGCTAGAGAGGAGAGAAAAGAAGGAAAAAGAAGGAAACATGTAACTTTCATTGAAGAAATTTGCTTAGGAGAAACAGGTATTGATAAAGGGTTTGAAGGCTTTGAAAATATAAACCTGGATAAGAATAAGGGTAGGCTAGGGGGTGATGAAGTCTTTTATGACTCATTTGATCTAGGGAGTGAAGATAATAGAGAAGAATTGGATCCTGATGCAGTAGAGGGTGAAGATCTACGTGCAAGAAGAAAAAGCAACAAGGTCAGATATGATCTAATAAGAAAAGTCTCATGGTTTCAACTTGGAATGATATTTGAGAGTTGTATTCAACTTAGGGTGGCACTAGCTGATTATAGTAGAAAGCGAGGTCCAGATACATTTGAGACCAAATGAAAAGGAGCATGTTAGAGCAAAATGTAAAGCAGAATATGTAAATAGGAGTTATTTGCTAGCATCGATAGAGAAAGTGGGGATTTTAAGGTGAAGACATATAAACCCAAACATGAGTGTACACAGAAGAATAAGAATAAGCTTTGCAATTCAAAGTTCTTAGTTAGGAGGTTTAGAGAATGGATCATATCACAACTAGAGATTCAATTGTTGAAACTCCAAGATCTAGTGAGGAAAACATTTGGGTTATACGTAGGAAGAAGTTTGTGCTACAGAGATAGGAAGAATGTTATAAATAAGTATATGGGTGATTGGAACTACGAGTTCTCTAGACTAGCCAACTATGTACATATGATAAGGCAGACAAATCCTGGAAGTTCAGCTTGGGTTAGAATTGATAACGAAACACATCCTGATAAGAGTTTATTTAAATACTTTTATGTTTGTTTTGATTCATTGAAAAATACTGGTTGGAATGGATTGACAGTTGAATAGAGATTGGATTATCCTTTTGGATATCCTTAATCTGATCATTCTCTATGAAACCATTGTGTTTCTTTTTCTGAATTAGATTGCTTCTGGATCTTAGAAGTTGATGATTATTTGTCCTTAATTCAATTCTAATTGTTCTTCTCTATTTGCTTGAATTCTTGGCTTTCTTGTGGAGTTTTGGAAATCAATGTGGTTTGTGGATTTTTCTGATGTATTTTGGATGACTAGGTTATGAATTTTAATGCCTTAGTAGTAATATTGCTTTGGGGTAGTCTCGTTGTCGTTCCTTATTTGATTGAATTATGGGCTCTTGTTATTTGATTTTGAAGCTGTGGATTTCATGTGCTTCGTGGCCTCTCTTTCCTATGCACTTCCTTAAATAAGTATGGGTGTGAAACTTAATACTTGATTTTCTCTCAATTCTTTGTGGAAGTGTTGATATTGATCATATGTTACTTGTTACTTGATTTTCTCCTGGCTGCGAAAATAAAAGTGATTTTCTCCATTCTTTGTGGAATTAAGTTCGTTGATTTATTCTGTTATTATCATATGGTTCTAAAGGTTTTGATATATGTTTTCACTGGGTATGATGTAGATATTGGTGTATAGTTGATTTAAGCCAGTTTAGTTCAAACTTCTTTTGCCCCTGATGATCTTGGATATTAAACTAAAGCCAGTATATTTTTGTTTTTGTGATAGCCATATATTGATGAAACTTTCTACAAGGCTAATTGAAGGCTTTTCTAGTACAACTGTGTATAAACAATTAGAATGTACTGTTCTCATTCTGCTAACCAATACTATGTTGAACACTATTAAAATTATTAAGTGTTGGATGATTTGTAAAAAGTATCATGCTTATCAAATTTGTGCTGAACTGTGTCGTATTGTAAAGTGTAGTTGAACTATTAGATATTAACATGTGAATATGTTCTTCCATTGAAAATACTGTGTCTATTTGATATAATATATGCTCTCTGTTTTCATAGGATCTCTAATTATTTTAGATTTTTATTTTCTATTTTATTGTTTTCATTGGCTTAGTTGCATTTCAATTTAATAAATAATGAGATGTGAATATGCTATGTCAGTAATGTGTCTATTGGATATAATAATTGCTTTATGTTTTTATATCTCTCCAATTATTTTGGATTTTTGGTTTTGTTTTATTGTTTTTATTGGATTTCTGGTTTTGTTTTATTGTTTTTATTGGATTTCTGGCTAGTATCTCATTTTGATGCTACAGGGACTAATTAGAGTGTTTAGAATATATTACCTGAGAGTGAACATAGAATGTGTGCACGCCATATTTGGGCCAATTGGCATAAAAAATGGCGAGGTGAAGAAAGGAGGATACAGTTTTGGAAATGTGCGAAGGCCAGTTTCGAAGTTTCATTCAAGGATGAAATAGAAAAGTTAAGTAAGCTAGGAGATGGTATTGTCGAAGACTTGTTAGACTACCCTAAAGAGACTTTGTGTAGAGCTTATTTTAGGATTGATGGACAATGTGACTCAGTAGACAATAATATGTGTGACTCATTCAACAACTAGGTATTAAGACCTAGACACAAAGCAATAATAACAATCTGCGATGAAATCAGATTGAAGGTGATGGCTCGGAATGTTAATATGATAAATTTTGCTGAGGGTTGGCCAACAGATATATCACCTATGACACTCAAAGTACTAAATGAAAACAAAATAGTTTCACAGAAGTGTCAGGTTGTTTGGAATGGTAAAAACGGGTTCGAAATATGGGAAGGAGATTGCAAATTTATTGTTAACATGGAAACCTTTACATGCACTTGCAGATCATGGCAATTGAAAGGTATCCCCTGTGGACATGCTATTAGTGCAATATACTATAGAAACCTTCAGCTTGAAGAATACCTCGCAATGTTACCACAAGGGGACTTTTCTTAAGGCTTATAAGCACTTCTTGCAGCCAATGCCAAACCTTAAAATGTGGTCTGAAATACTTCATTTCATATCTTCCCTCCTGAAGAAAAGTCTATGCCTTGTAGGCCAAAAATATGTAGATGAAAAGATAAGGATGAAGGCAATGATAAATTTGGGAAGCCTTATCGTAAGGGTGTGCGACTGACATACTCTTTTTTTGGACAATAAGATCACAACAAGAAGGGTTGCCCACATAAGATACTTTCAAATTTATAATAATTATAGATGTTGTAAAATAATATAATCAATTATTTGTAATACATGTTATATACTCTAGTTGTTCCTTTCTAGCGATAGTTTAGTATGTATTTGCCAGCAGCAGAATTTTTAACCAATTCAGTTCATGTTATGTCACTTTTAGATGGCCATTTCAGTTTCTCATTTTGTTAAAAACCTACAGATAGGATTTGTGGTGTATGTATCCTTGCCATTGATATTGTTATTAGTTTTTGCATCTTTTGACAAATTCATGACTCTGAACACTATGATGAATGTTGAAAAAGTTGCTACTATCAATAGAAAATATAAATTTTGGAAACTGTCAGGCATTGGATTTATCAAGTACAAAAATTACTGTCACTTGTTACTAACCTATAGATATTGATGTTATTTATTGAATTGGGTTATTTAATTTAAAATCTTATTATGTATGTCCATGACCGATCTACTGAGAAACTTATTACTTACAATATTAAAACTATGATATAGATCTAAGAAATTAGTATTCATAGATTTTTTACAATTTCATTATTACCGGGGTGAGCACATGATTTTATATACTCAATTACATTTCAATACTAAAAGCATATGATTTCTTCAACTGTCAACAAGCAATGCTAATTGCATGAACCTACAGCTACATAAACAACTAAACTATAACATTTTCAGCAACAATTAAAAGTTCCTCCCCCGTCTTTGGGTATTTTCAGCCTTGATGCCCGCAGTAGATGAGGAGCTACGGACGTCGTCATCAGATGAATGAGTTCCCAAAGTTCACTCATGCACCTGAGAACATGTTTCAAAAACTTGCAAATGCTCAACAATATCTGCTATGTTTTACAAGTCAAATACATCTTTAACGAGTTCCCCAAGTTCACTCAGATTATGATGTCGAGCATATGCTTTGAGTTCATCCCTCATTCGCTACAGAGGCTGGACAAAGTCATCAAAATGCATGTCAAAAAATGCAGTAACCCACATAATACAAACAATAGCTAAAAAACCTCATAGAACAATTACACATCATTTTAGAAAGTATATCATATATACCCCACAACAGATTCAGAGCTCTTGATATAAGGTATCTAATAGGATGTTGAAGATAGAACATCATACTTCTTTGTTTAGATGTTTCACTCTTCGCTTAACTGCTAACTGATCTCATAGCTCTGGTCTCAGCAATAGGAGAGATATTTCCTGTAGGTTTGGGAATAAGTTTGGCAGTGGACTTAGTAGGAATTGAAAGCCTTCTTGGAGGCTTAGCGGTTTTTTTCCTTGATAGATAAATCAATGACACCCATACTTTCACTAATAGTTGACGCAACTTGGCTCTAAAATAATTTCATAACATCTGCATGATTATCGTCCCCATAAAGATAAATCAATATCACTTATTTTACCAAATAATGAACGCGAATTTTACATAACACATTCAAATTTCTATACGCTAGTCTCATCACTTCCTTACTATGCATACAGAATTCTCGTAAACAAAGTTAAACAGTTGAGAACTAGAGAAATAAATTTACTAAATTAAAAAATAAACGAATTGATTTCAACAATTCACCAGTCGATCATCATCAGATTCTAGACAAAAATATCAAACGCATATGACAAATATACCCACGCTAACATTTTTCGAAAGAGAAATTAAATTACCTCCTAGAAGTACTGGATTCGGCAGTGGACTCAACCGGTGGAGACTTCTCTTCCTTCGACTTGGAAGCCGATCGAAGCGGATACCTCAACTTCGACTTCGTCGAATTCTTTGTCAATAACATCAAAATCACAAAATTAAAGAAATTAAACAAATCAAATGCAAAATGTAGGAAGCTGATGACGAGGTTCGTAGCTCCTCATCTACTGTGGGAACAATATTAACTAACTTACGTGATCTACTGAATTTGATAAAACTCTTAGTTAAGAGTTTAAAAACAAAAGAAACGTGATGATTTAAGATTTTTTTAGTTAGGATTTAAGAACAAAGAAAATATGAATTGAACTTTTTTCTAAATTTAAGTTGATATGTCAATTTAATATTCCAAGAAAAACACCACATTATAATAGCATATGCGTCGTATATCAGTTGTAGTACACGCATTTATCCACATCAGCTCCAAGTGTTTATATGACTTGATTTAGGCAAGTTCGAGTGTCTAATTGAAACCTCAAAAAGTTGAGGTGTCTAAATAAAACAATGTGCCAAGTTCAAGGGGCCTGGATACCATTATCCCATCACAATAACTACACAAATCATATAGTGACAAATCATATAATGACAACAAAAAAAGTAAAACAACATATATATGTATATATATATATATATATATATTAATGAAGAAAAAAGAATACACAAGTTGACTTCAACACTATCTACAATTAATTAGCTACTGCCAAAAACAATTAAAAATATTATATCGAAGTTAAGTTGAATATCAAACCTGAAAAATCATATAATGAAATATTTGACAAAAAGTAAAACTATATATATATATATAAATTAATGAAGAAAAAAGAATACACAAGTTAACTATGCACAATTAATTAGCTACTACAAAAAATAATTAAAAACACTATATTTTGAATATCAAACCTAAGAAAAGTAATGACAAAAAACAATTAAAAACAATTATATTTTGAATATAATGACAAAAAAGAAAAGTAAAACAATATATAAGAAAAAAGAAGACACAAGTTGACTATGTACAATTAATTAGTTACTACTAAAAACAATTAAAAACACTATATTAAAGTTGAGTTGAATATCAAACCTGCAAAGTTCATACCTCTTCTGCACAATTTTCCTTGAATTCATCATTAATTGTGAGAGTTTGAGTATCTACAAATTGAAATAATACAATATTTCATTAATGAGTTATTAAAAATTGAAAGAAGAAAATAATGTTACCATTTTTAACTGCCCATAACCAACTTTGTGAGCACATCAAAACTTCTATTGTATCTACTCCTAACTTACTACGATGAGTATTGATTAAGCAACCCCCGAACTAAAAGCGGACTCTGAAGCAACAGTCAACACTAGAATAACAAATATATCTCTAGCAATTTGTTGAAGAGTTGGATATTTCACATCATTTACTTTCCACCAAAGTAGAAGATCAAAATTAGGAGATTGTGGTAAAACATCTTCCTCTAAATAAATATCAAACTCTGTCAAATTCCTTGTCCTATTTCTTAGACTTAACAAATAATTAAAATTCAGGTTCCATTGTATATGAAATTGCATTGGTTTCTTGAGTCATAGAATCACATGCACTTGAACTTGAAAAGTTACTCCAATTTTGATACTCAAGAAACAAGTCATAGGTTGCTTGCTTAATTTTCTCAACATACACAGAATAGGTAGTTGGATACAACTTTATAAAGTTAAATTCAAGCAAATCCAACTTGTACCTAGGATCCAAAATAATAGCAACACCCATGATAACATGAATTTGAGTCTCAATACTTATCAAACTTCAATTGCATTGAAATTTCCATATCTCTAATCATCAAATTAGAATCTTTGGCCCAGACATTTAATGCCAACTTAATTTCACAAATCTTAGCAAAGAAAGTATTTGTAGTCGAATATTGGGTCCTAGAAAACAATTGAGTTACTTCATAAAATAACTTCAATTTGGCACAAATTATTTCAGCTATATTTCATTCCTCATCACTATGGAGACTTTTGTACTGAGGTTTCTTTTTGTCTAAATCGAGGAAAAACAGTCCTATACAATCGAGCAATATCTAACATAAAAAAAAAGTGGAGTTCCACCTAGTTAGATAATCAATAACCATTTTTTTTGTAAAAGGAATCCTGGTTTTAGTGCACCAACTAACAAAGGTTTCATGCCTCTTAGGTGTTACAATCCAATATAACACATTATTTTGAATCTTTTCAATTGAATCCTTAACAATATCTAAGCCATATTTGACAATCAAATTCAAAATGTGTGCACAACAACGCATATGCAACCATTGACCCCCCAAAAGTAAGAATTTAGAATTAGCAACCTAACAAATTATCCATCATCGCATCATTTGTAGAACAATTATCTAAAGTAATGGTAGATAATGTTCTATCAATATTTCAATCTAATAAAATTTTCATTAATGACTCACTAAACACATCACTTTGTATGAGGAGTAGGAACATAGGCAAAACTGAAAAATAAATAAATTATAAAATTAAAAATAAGGCATATTTATGAACAAAAGTAAAATTAGAAAAAATATTAAGAAATTTTACCTTAAGATACGACTTTGCAATCTCCATGAATTGTCTATGTAGTGCGCTATGACAACCATATACCCTCTTTTTTGATTGGAAGTCCACATGTCCGATGTAATTTCCACACAACCATCAATTGTTTCTAGCACCTTTGTTAGGCTAGATTTTTGTTCATCATAAATTATCAATATATCCTTCTTAATAGTATTGCGGCTAGGAACTTAAAAATTCGAACGCAAACTAGTAAGCACTCTTCTAAAGCCAACATGATCCACACAACTTAGTGGATATTCATTCAAAATTATCATATTTTCTATTTCTCTTATTGTTCTTTCAGGATCAAACTCAGCATCTTCTACGCTTTTCACATGTTTTGCGATGCTAGACTCAATAGTTTATTGCTTTGACTTTGTCATTTTCACTCTCTTACAATACTTCCCCACATGATTCTTTAACATACTGGGTCGTTTCTTGGATTTGCCAAGACCTTGATACCACAATATTTGCATTTTGCCCTTATATCATTGCCTTCTTTAAGTCTCTCAAAATAGTTCCAATATGTGCTCTTCACATTATCCTTGTTATCTCCTTTTTATCCTTCTATTTCATCTCCATCTACATTTGGTGCAGAAGATATTGGTGTGACAGAATCTGTCAGTGTAGTAGTTTTGGGGTGTAACAGATTCTACCGGTGTATTATTTTCACCCGTTGACACATTAAGGGGATACTGCAACTCCATAGTATTACCATCCATTTTTCTGTAAATAAAAATAAAAATACTCATATAAAAGTGATATATCAATATATATATACACTAATATAAATATATTCACATTTTTTTAAAAAAATTTATTGTATTCTTCACAATTTGTTATAACTATACGGGTAAGTATGGATTGGTGGTATAGAATGGAGTGGAATGGAATAGAAAGAAGTGAGAAGGAATGGAATGGAGCAGAATGGAAAAAATATACCAGTTCGTTGTTTGGAAAACTTTAAAAATGGAAGGAATGGAAAGATTTTAAATATATCAATTACTATTACATCCCTAACTTTTAATTTTTTAAAATGTTTAAAAGGGGTAAAATGTCATTTAATATAAATAACCATTCCATTCTATTGTTTTCCTCCCAATTTGGGAGGAAAGAAATTTTGAGATTGTGATGGAATGAGAAGGGATGTATACCACTCCATTCCATTGGTTTCCATCCAAAAATATGTAATCGAAATAATGGTGAGTTAAAAAATCTCATTCCATTCCTTTCCATCCCCTCTTATACCATCAATCCAAACTTACCTTATAGTTATATCTCGATCGATTTGAGAGAGATGCGTGAGATGAGTGACAATAGTGGTCGATTGAAGGAGGGGGTTCGTTTCTTTAATGGGCATTAGGAATATGAAGAGAGTTCTGTTGACTTGCCGTTGGAACCCTAACTGAAGCGATGAACCAGTAACCTCGCTGTTAGAACCCAAACTGAAGCGACGAACAAACTCAGATTACAGGACTTCTATATTGGATTTGCTGTCAGTGATTGTGAAACCGATGCCGTTAAAACCGATTGGAATCCCGTCAAAATTTGGTCAAATTCCTGTCGAAACCCAGTCGATTGTTTGGCAGAGAATGTGTGAGAGTATTGTCGACAAATCTCACCTGAATAAGATTAAAGATGTCTTTGAACTTCTGAAATTCTAATTGACGGTAACCTAACATTGTTTGTAAAATATCTAACGTGACAATTCAACATGCTTAATATATTTGACTCAGCGTCTATTGGACCGAGATTGTACAACACGCACTTGAATCCGACTGGGGAAGTGGTTTTAAGGGCTTGTTTGACCCTATAAATCATAGTTGAGGGGCTTATTTGACCCAACACATAGTTCAAGGGCTACATTGAAAGTTAAGGTCAAGTTTGGAGGTTTCTGAGACCTTTATGCCAATAAACTAATAATCAATAATGTCACTGTCTTATTTCACCTTATAATAAAGTGTATAGTTACCAATATAGCTATATTAGTTATAATTTAATGGATTATGTGTTTAATCATGTAATTCTTACTATAGACACCAACAGACTACTCATAAACATCCCATTGAAACTGCACTTAAAAACAAAAGTAATATGAAATAAATTTAGTCAAAAATATTTTTGTTTACAATAAAAAAATTTGTGTAACACAAATATAGAAATATTATAAGAATATACTATTTCACTCATACATATTATCATTTCAAAATTATAAAGAAAAGAAATGTAAAATATGTAATTTATGTGATCACGAACTCCAACACCAAAAGAAACCCAATCAGATAAGGAGTACTTCTCTCAAACAATCAATCGAACAAAACGATGAGCTTTATGAAGAAGAATGTTACCTGATCTGCACGCCTAGCACGTTCTTCGCCAAACCCACTAGCAAATCGTGGAACGCACTACACGAATTGGATGAAATATATGAACAAACTCAAATATATGAATAGAGAAAATTCGAAGAAGATAAGATAAGAAAAAGAGAAGTGGTATATGGTAAACCCTAACCGTAAAGAGAAAACATCGATGTAGAGTGTGAATACAAAGTGAATGAGATTTTGGGGGGTTTTTAAAAATTAAATATAGGTTTTTTTTATTATCACATAATTAATAAAATATATTAATATTATATAATTAATATATTTATCGGAGCGGATCGGGACAAATTCTAGTAGAACCCGAATCCGCCTCGCCCCAATATCGGGTTTTACTTTGAATGAATCCACCCCTGTACGAGGCAGATTTAAATCCGACCCAACTGGGTCGGGTCGGGTCGAAAATCTGCGGGGCAGATTGTAATTGTCATTCCTACATGTGCTATATATATCTGACACTTTTAACTATTATTAATTAATTTTTTATTTTATATTTTTCTCTTTCACATGTCAATTTATTTGTTCAAAACTAGGGGTGAGAGTATGTCAGGCGGCCTTTCAGGGGCCTACGACCTGACCTATATGGGGTCTGGCTTGCCCTATTTAATAAATAGGATAGATTCAAGTTTTTTCAAAAGTCTATTTAATTAAATAGACCAGACTTATAATAAAAGTCTTCCAAACTTAGCAGACCAGCCTATATATTATTTATATTAGTAAGTTTATTTATAAATATAAAGCCCATCAAATTATTTATATATAAAGCCCAATACCTTATTTATAAGAGTTATGATTTTGTCACCCTCCGAATTTGTTTCCACACCCCATTTATTATTTTTTTTTTCAAAATACCAAATCTATCCTCAACAGCTATTGATTTATAATTTATTAAAAATTATTTTATATATAATAATAAATTAAAATAATAAATATTAATAAATTAAAAATACATAAATATTTTATTGATTTATTTTAATTTTTAATATATTTACATTTAAGTATTTTATTATATTTGATTTATTTTTATAATTATTTTATTATTAATTTAAAAATATGAACTATAATCACTTATTTATTATATTATATAAATAATAATAAATAATTATATAAATAAATCAGTTTAATAAATAGAATTATATATTTAATTCATTTTATAATATAATTTTTTAAAATTATTATATATTAAATGTATTTAAATAATAAATATTAACATTTTTTTAAGTTAAGGACAGCGCTGTAATTGTAATGTTAATGGGGTGTTCAAGCAAGTTTTAAGAGGTGTCAATATGGACACTCTATTTATAAATATAAATAGTTGTTAACCGGCTTTTAAAAAGGCATTTAAAAAGGCTAGGTCAGACCTATAATACAAGCCTTTAATAGGCTTGTAAGTTTGGTTCAGGCCGGAATATTATGATACAGGCCGGACCTGTTTAACCAAAAGTCTGGTCTAGCCTAGTCTATTCCCACCCCTATTAAAAATGCTCGAAATTAAAACTTTAATAATTTCAGGTGACAATTTAACATTGTTTTGTAAATGTATACCCTTGTATACTTTAGGGTAAAAAAAAAAAAGTGTATATATTATATAATTAATTATTTATCTAAATATATAAATATTTATCTTTTTTCTAATATAAAAATATTATTATATATTATTTTAATATTATTTTAGTAGCCGCGTCGAAACCGCCACCTAGGAATGGCAACAGTAAGATTTTGGTACGGATACAACTCTTACCATATCCGTACTGTAAAATTTTAAATATAAAAGATTTGTACCTTATCCACTCTACATAGTATAAAATTAGTTACCATATCCGCACCTTGCGTTTTTTAACAAAATTCGCTACCATATACCTATCCGCATCAATAAATCTCTTTTAATTTTATTTATTTTTTATTTCATAAAGTAATACACAAACTATTATGACTTCCAACCAGATTAAATGAAATGTAAGATTAAATCTTCTAATAAAGGTGTAATATGAAATATATAATTATTTGTAACTTTTGAAGAAAATATTTTTAAAATAGGTAAACAAAACATAAAACACCAAACTCAAAATAATATCTTGAATAGAAAATTCTTCATACTTGCATATTAAATATAAACAATTAATTGATAATTAAATTAGATTTGACTTATAATTACTTTTCTTCTTGCCATAAGTCTTTTTATTTTCTTATTAATAAAATAAATAAATATTTATATTATACATATTTATTGTATAATTTTTACGGTATGGATGTGGTACGAATATGGACGGCAAATTACTATATCCATATCCATTACAGTTACAGTAAATTTATATCCAGATATGGTAACAGATTAATTTTTCCGAATATGAATATATATATATTTATTTATTACGATGCGATACGGTATCTGCGGATATCGAGTCATATTGCCATCCCTACCGCCTTATATCCTTAATTTTTTAAAAATTACTGTAGCCCGTTTCTGTATCAACATGTCGGTTATTCTAACCGATTCTAAAGACTGTTTAGTCATGAATCACAAACTTATGATAACGGATTGCAAATATATAATCATTAATTACAAATTTATGAATTAGTCTTTTTTAAAAAAAAAAAACTTTAAATTAAAATTAAAAATATCATTATACTACGGAAGAGTTAACAATTTTTAAAATTTTATCTTTTTAAGAATTTTAAAATAAATTTATAAATAAGACTTGAACTTTAAAAAAATCTGATTTTTATTCGGGTACTTTCTATTCCTTTACATCCATAATTAAAAATATTTCTTTATTTTAGGACTGGCATGATTGTTGAAAACAATAACAATAATAAATAACATTTGCATGATTTGATGTTCTTCTAAATATTAAACTGATTACTGTTTTGCCGGCAGCTTGATATTAATTAGGGGTAAAAAAAAGTCCAAGACAAGATTTTATAAATTTAAATTTAATTTAAATTTCATTTTTTTTTTTAACTCAGACTCCTGATAAATTAAAAATATATGATTGTATTTTTAAAATTTATTTTAATTTAACTTATTTAAATATATTATATTTATATAAAAAAAATTATATAAATTGAAGATATCAATCTCAATTAAATAAGTTCTAAATTCGTGCTCAACTTCAACTTTAACTAAAACCATCTAGATATCACTCCAAGTCATTTACATCCAAGTATGAAATTCTTAGTTAATTGTGTTTGGAGGTTTATGAGTTATTTGAATAAACGTGTAGATAAGGAATAATGTTTTTGTATTGAATCATGACGATTAAGGCATGAAAAAACAAAAAAAATATTTGTTTCTTCTTCTCAGATTTCCTTGGAAAGTGCGACATAAAATGTGGACATAGTTGCTTGAAAGGTCTTTAAATTTGTATATATCGTTGTTAAATGATATACACGCATTGAACTTAACTCCATTTTTTCTTTTTTTCCCGAAACTTCCTCTTCTGTCTTTTTATTGTAGGAATCCTCTACAGCCAAATTACTCCGAATCCAACTCATTCATATATATAAAATTTGCAATAAGTTTATGAAAAGAAAATACCTATAGACTAAGGATGTATTTTTCCTGTGTAAAAAATTGTCTGGTATCACAGAATGTTTTGTTTTGCTTTTTTTTTTTTTTTTTTTTTTAAATTTATTTTTTTAATAGTCATTCCAAACCCTTTTTTATTATTAATTTTTTAATATTTAATTAAATAATAAATTTCAATTATTTTAATTTTCTATAAAAATTAAATATGTATCATCCAAATATTAATAAAAATTTTCAAATAAAAATCCTTTTTTATTTTTGATTTTAAATCAACTAATTTTTTTTTATTTAAAATTTTAATTCTAGTAAAAAATTAATAATTCTTTTCAGCCTTATCTCCTGTTTTTCATCTATAAATAACCCACTCTCTTCATAAATAAAATCCACCACTACTCTCATAAACCACATCCCTCCCAAATAAAAAAACCATGTTATCCTTCCCTACTAGCACCATGTCTTGGACATGGACTACTCTATCAATAATCACATTCATCTTCATCCTAAAAGCCCTATTCATCATCATAAAAAATTCACTCAGAAAACCCAAGAGATTACCTCCAGGTCCAAAAGGGTATCCCATATTCGGATGCCTTCATTTGTTGGGAAAATTCCCTCCTATTGAACTCCATAAACTAGCTCAAAAATATGGTCCTATTATGCACTTACCCTTAGGATTAATCCCTACAATAGTAGTATCATCCCCACAAGCAGCAAAAATGTTCTTGAAAACACATGACCTTAACTTTGCCAGCAGACCATCACTTGAAGCTCCAAGACACATTGCATACAACCAAAAGAACTTCGCATTTTCTTCCTATGGCTCCTACTGGCGAACCGTCAGAAAAATATGCACTCTTGAGCTTTTAAGCAGTCTCAAGATCAATGCTTTCATGCCTATGAGGAAACAAGAGCTTGATCTTATGATTGAAAGTCTTAAAATCTCTGCTTTCAGTGGTGCTTGTGTTGATTTGAGCGCAAAGGTTGGAGCTTTGAGTGCTGACATGACTTGTAGGATGGTGTTTGGGAAAAAATATGAAGATGGTGAGTTTGATGAGAGGGGGTTTATGAAGGTTATTCAAGAGGGTATGGCTTTGGCCGCTGCTCCTAATTTAGGGGACTATATTCCTCAAGTTGGTTGGCTTGATCTTCAAGGACTGAGGAAGAGAATGAGAGGTGTTGCTGAAGTGTTTGATGGGTTCTTTGAGAGGATTATTGAAGAACATGTGAAAGAATCTGGAGATGGTGATAGAACTAAAGATTTTGTTGATGTTTTGTTGGAGTTTATGGGTTCCAATGACACTGAGTTTCGGATTGGTCGCGAACATGTCAAAGCCAATATCTTGGTAATTTTCTTGATTTTCTAATCCATCTGCTAATCTCATACATGAATGGGTAATAAATCATACCTTATGTAATGTGTTTCTTTGAATCAGGACATGCTCGGAGCTGCAATTGATACATCAGCAACTGCAGTAGAATGGGCACTGTCAGAACTTATAAGGCATCCAACAGTGATGGAAAAAGTACAAGAAGAGTTGGAACATGTTGTGGGACTGGACAGAATGGTTGAAGAATCAGACTTGAACAAATTACATTACCTTTACAAGGTTATCAAGGAATCCTTTAGGCTTCATCCAGTTGCACCATTCTTAATCCCTCATGAATCTCGTGAAGACTGCATGATAGATGGTTTCTATATTCCCAAAAAGTCGAGGCTCATTGTAAATACATATGCGATTGGAAGAGATCCGAATGCTTGGAAGGATCCTGAGAAGTTTTCCCCAGAAAGGTTTGATGATAATAATATTGATCTTCTCGGACGTGACTTTGAACTTCTTCCGTTTGGCTCTGGCCGTAGAAGCTGTCCCGGAATGCAACTAGGTCTCACTTTGGTTCAGCTCATTTTAGCACAGCTTGTGCATTGTTTTGATTGGGAGCTCCCAAATGGTATGCTGCCAAGTGAATTGGATATGACCGAAGTGTTTAGTCTTGTCACTCCTAGGGCTAAACATCTTCTGGTGATCCCTACTTATCGACTAAATAAATAACTTGAGCTCATGGACTCCTAACTTGAACCCGCAAACCAGAGAAGTTAAACCCGTAGCATGGAATAATAAATTCAAGTCACTTCTTTCCATGACTCTACAAGACTCATCTTGAGCAACAAAATTAATTTCCTACTCTCAGTACTTCTCAGTACTCTGCAATTTTATCCATATTTCGGACAAATATAAGCATCAGTTTGTATTATTCAAAATCATGTTCCAAATTCCCCTGTTGACATGTTTGGTCTTTCAATAGAATCATCAAACAATCCAACACCTCATATATCAAAATACCTGCAGGATGATCTCTGTCTTCAGCACTGAATGTACAACTCCTGCCATCAACTTCAACATGGCTTTGACCTGGAGACTTCCTCACTTTGTTACTTCTCATCATCGATCTTATTTTTGCAACTCCATCCCATTTTCCAGCCGAAGCATATATATTAGCCATCTCCACATATGGAGCTGCCAGATGAGGATCCAATTCAAACAAACGACAAGCTGCATATTCACCTATCTCTACATTTCGGTGAATTTTACAAGCACTGAGCAGAGATCCCCATATGCCAGCATCAGGTTTGATAGGCATGTTTTGGATGAAATCCATAGCTTCTTTTAACTTCCCACCTCGTCCAAGAAGATCAGCCATGCATGAATAATGGTCCAGTCCAGGAAGTATGTTATATTTGTCAATCATCATACTGAAAATGTCCCATCCTTTTTCAAGAAATCCAGCATGAGCGCAAGCTTGAAGCACAGAGAGAAATGTTATGTGATTTGGTCTAAAACCCAATTCTAGCATCTCATTGAAAAGTATCAATGCTTCTTCAAATTCACCATTCAAAGCACAACCTGAAACCATTATCGTCCATGATACAACAGTCCTGTTCGACATGGAATAGAAGAGCTCTCGAGCAGAGTCAATACTTCCACATTTTGCATACATATCTATCAAGGCGTTGCGTATCATTACTTGGTCCTTCAACTCATTAGATGCTGCGTAATTGTAAATCCATTTCGCAAGCTCTAATCCACCATTTCGACCACAACCTGAAATCAATGACAATACAGTGACCGAATCAGGTTTTTCACCAGCTGCTTCCATAGCAGCAAACAATTTCAGTGCTGAATCCATGTCTCCTTTACTGGCGTACCCACCAATCATAGCAGTCCACGAAACACAAGTTCTGTTATTCATGCCATCAAATAAAAATCTAGCAGAATCAACATCTCCACATTTGGAATACATTGAAATCAGCGTATTAATCACAGAAATAGCTAAAGCGCAGCCACATTGAACCGCATGAGAGTGAATCAACCTACCTTGAAAAATAGAATCCAAATTAGCGCACAGCGAAAGTAGGCTCACAATGGTACTTATATCAGGCCTATATCCATTACCACTCATTCGTTCATACAAACTAAAAGTTTCCATAAACTTGTCACCATTTGCATACCCAGCAATCAAAGAGTTCCAAGAAACCACCGTCCTTGAATCCTCATCAATCCCATCAAACACCAACTCTGCGGAGGCAAAATCACCCCACTTAGCATACACAGAAACCCATGTATTAGCTACTGAAACATCAAAATCAACACCAATCTTGATTCCAAACAAATGAACACCCTTCAACACATTCAAATTCGAAACTGACTGACTCAATCCCATAACAGTAACTGAATCAGGCTGAATACCTTCAAATCTCATCCGACCAAATAAGAAACGCACCCTATCGATAAACCCCACTTGAACAAACCCCAAAAGCATTGCATTCCACGCAGTGACGTCTCTCATACGCATTTCATCAAACACCTTGTAAGCGGAATTTACTTGACCCAATTTTACGTACATATAGACCAAGGAGGTTCCTACGTAAATATCTGAAGCAAAAGGGGATTTGATGATGTGGGTGTGAACCGTTTGCGAGAGTTTTGGATCGGTAAGCTTTGCACAAGCTTTGGCCACAAATGGGAAAGTGAAATTGTCTGCTTTTATGGCGTTTTGTTTCATTTGAATAAAGAGAAGAAGGGCTTTTTGGGGATCGTGATTGTTTATAGCTTCTCTTATTTGGGAGTTCCATAGATTGGTAGTCCAAGTGTTTAACGATATTCCAGCGAGACGGAGAGGAAGGGGAGATTTTACCATTTTTCATTGTTTTGGCGGGAACACGGTTATTATACTATACACATACCTATATTTAAAGTAATAATATGAAACGCCATATTTAAATTTTTAAAAGTGTATAAGCCGCACGAGAGTACGTTTATTCTAAACTAGTTTACACCTTTAGTACAGTACGTTTAAATCTTACACTAAATAAACAATATAATATTGGGTTTGGTTGAATCCGAATTTTAATCGAATTGATTCAAATAATCAGTTTTAAAATGTTAAATCGGATATGGATTATTCCTCTCTCAATTGGCTAATTAGCCGATGTTTAATTTGGTCCGGTCTCAATTCATTCATATCTAATTTGGTACGAATTTTAATGAGTTTTTTATATAAAAAAATTAAAAACTCTTTTTTCAATATATATATATATAATTATATCTAATACAAATCAAATTAAATTAATTAAATATTAAAATTTTACTTTGAATTAAATTCTAGCATAATTATAAAATAAGGACATGTAATTATTTTTATTTTATATATTTAATTTGTATTTTTTTATTATGTTTACTTATATTATATAACTAGATAATACCCGTGCGCGATGTGCACCTTAAATTTAATAACAATATTTAAATATAAAAACAATCATAATTATATCTTTAAATATAAAAGTTTAAATAATAATTTGATAAATAATAAAAAAATTATTTAAATCAAAAATAAAAAGATAATATTATTAAATTAAAAAAAATTTATGAAATAGTAAATAATATTACAAATATATATATTATAAGTTGCAAATTTGATATAAGAATCTTTTAAAACTTTCAATTATAGAAAGAGTATAAAATATCTGTTAGATGACTGTAATTGGAAAATGTGATTCCGGCATCATCTTAGGATTGTATGATTCCGTAATGCCATTTTTATTTATATATAATTTCAATATATTATTTTCTAATATATTTAACTTTTCACTTTAGAATTTGTGAAAATTTTATTTATTGTATTTTAAGTTTCATTTTTATATTTATTATTTGAAAAGAAAAAATATATTATATGTAACTGTTGGATTTAATTATATTTTGGGTGGGCCACCCTAATGGCCCAACCCACCTTCTTAAAGCCCACCACTTAAAGTGGTGGGATAAGATAGGAATGGTGGGAAGTTGAGAGGCACTCAACTTCCACCCCATCAGATCAACAATCACAGTTACGTGATTGGTATGCTGAGAGGATCTGAATTGGTTTTTTCTCAATACACTTGGTAACCAAAACATTTTGGAATAAAGAGTTGTGATACCGAAGAATTGCGACTTGTCTCCTATACAATTTGGTGGTCGTTCTTACCCGGTGAAGAAGAGATGGTAGTTCGTACAACTACGTACTGTGATTACTATCCGACCGATTGACTAGTAACGTATTTCTTTCTTAATTTACGTTTCCGCTGTTGTAGTATGTATGTTTGGAACTACATACTCGTATATTATTTTGCTTCATTGGTATCAAAGCCTGGTTATCAAAGCCTGGTTATGCTAGTTGTCGATTTGTTTGAATGATATAAATTTTTGGAACTACATACTCGTATATTATTTTGCTTCATTGGTATCAAAGCCTGGTTATCAAAGCCTGGTTATGCTAGTTGTCGATTTGTTTGAATGATATAAATTTTTTGGATGAAAACGTGCAGATTATGTTACAGTTTCTATGCTCATGTACTGTGTGTTTTTCGAAAAATTTTAATTTATATGTCATTATGTTCTTCTTGGAATAACGAATTCTTTGTATATTATATATATTTAGAAAAATTTGATTTATATATCATGATATTCGTGTTGAAATAACGAACTGTTGATATATTTTATGAATTTTTCTGACTATAGACGGATTTGGTATGATGGTTTTTTAAGTTCCGCAGATTTATAAAAAAAAAAATGTCATGCAGAGAAGGAAAAAAAGGGCGGGGATTTGAACCGTGGTCTGGCTTTCCATATGGGCGCACAAATTTGAGGCTAGTGGGAGTTGAACCTGTGACCTTAGGTACAGATCAGGTACTATCCACTACATCATATATGTTACATGATATATGCTTAACATAAGTTATTATATTATTGTGTATGCTTCTTTATTTTTGTATAAAGTAATTAATTATATGTTAATTAATTTTGGTGACTTTAAATTGATATTAGGATTATTAATTTATTGTCGTATGCATACACATGTCATCCTTTGTGCATTTTGTATTGGGTTTTGCACAGGATAGATCCATATTGGCTCGGGTTCTATTGTAAATGTTATTGGATCTCCCATGAACAAGCATGGTATTATCCCACTAATTCATTGCTAATGGCATTGATGTTTGAAGCTCTTGAGGGGATGGTTCACTCTCTAATTCCTCAGTAGTCGGAGCTTCAACTGGCCGCTTAATTGGCAGCACTTACCATATTAGACTATCCACATTGGTCTCTAATGCCACAACCTCCGGAAGACGACGATGAGGTCGTTGAGATTCTTCCTGTTTTTAATTCCAGAGATAATTTTAATCTCGGATGATGAGGTTGATGATGAGTACGTGGAAAAACCTAAGCATGTAGAGGTGATAGATATTGGTATTGATATTAAGAAAGATGACGATCCAAGAGATGTCAACTGCTTAATTGGTAGCTCTCCAATGTTGGCAGTCCAATATTCTTCCATATACTCTCCTAGTCGTGGTAGAGAGTGGAGTAGGAGAATCCAGATGCCCAAATGGATAGAAGCTGATGATGCTAGCCCTAGCGGAAATAATTGGAAGGATTTAAGGAAGAATCCCGAAGTAGATCCTGAGGAGGACCTTGAGACAAGGGAACAATCAGACCTTGGAGATCATGGAGCAAATGTATTTTTTTTATGATCATTTTCATGATAGGCATCATTTCAATGGAATATTATTATATGATTATGGTTGTTTCATATGTTTTTCCATGATTATTTTTTAACCGGTTATTATTATATTCTTATCTTCTTTGTGAAATGATCTGAATGCATGAAATGTTGATTGTTGGTCATTTTTGCATAGTCGCTCTGATCTTGTTGTATGATGTGGGAGTTCTAAATTTGATGTATTTTTAGGGCTATATATTGTTCCCTAACATGATTGGGTATGATCACTACGACCGGAGGATGTGGAGGGTGATTAGGTAGTCAAACTATCTTTTTCGAATCCCCCCTCTTGGTTAAGTCCTTATATCTATGATTGCTTAGGTCGGAGAAATAGTATTATCGGATAAAATTCTGCTAGATTAAGAATATAGATGGGTCTCAACATTATTTGTGTTTATCAATACTAGCATCTGCTTCAAAATCCATAATTGATGAGTTAAACAAGTGCGAGAAAATGAATGGTGACGATTATGATTTTTGGCACCTAAGATTTAGTATGTTCTCGAGGAATAGTAGACTCTTAAAACCTTGAGAAACACCATGGTTCAATTTGAGCGAGGGTAAATTGCACAGAATAGGCGTAATATTATGGAAGCCTATATATGTCCTAGAAGCGCAATAATAGCAATGTGAGGACCTTAATCCTCTTTAGCATAACCGATGACCTCACATGTGCATATGAGGGTCGTGAGACGGTCTAGGACATTTGTGTTGCTGTGAAGGACAAATTTGGTGGTACTTCTACCGCGAAACTACAACGTTTACTAGTTAATTTTGACGTTAACAATAATCATCGGGATCACTGTTTATGTCAGCATCTCTCAGAGATAGCTAACATGATCCGAGAGCTTTTGGTCAGCCAGTCATGTCCTCATAGATGAGCAGCAAGTGCAAGTAGGGATCCAATTTTTTCCAAACGGCTGGAAACATATGAAGATAAACATGATGCGTAACGATAATATCAAGGGAGTTGATGATATTTCTCGTCATGTTGAACTTGAGGATAAACATTTGGTGTAGCTAAATCCTCGAAGCAGCTTTATATGGCTAAGACCAGTGAGCGCATGAATAACAAGCGCAAGAGGGGCCAAAGGAGCCCAAAGAAAGGAAAGGGTTTTGTAAACCTTAATTATACCGGATCCAGAACCCAAGGAATAAGCTCTAGTATGGTGTAGGTGAAAGGAAGGACAAGAGTAAGACTAAGTGTTTTAAACGTGAAAAGATGGGGCAATTTGCTCGTGAGTGCACTGAGCAAAACATATAAATACCTTTTCACAAGTTAGCCTATTGTGATATTTTAATTTCCAACTTTGTTTTTGTTTGCTGAGGCTAATCCAATGTGGATTATAGACTCAGGCATAATAAGCCACGAAGTTGGAGATAGAGGAGTGTTCGTGAGTATCGTCAGATTCCATGAGATACTAACTGAATAAATGTAGGGAATAACTCGTATGTTCTTATGCTGAGTATAGGCTCCAGTATATTGATGATGTGAGGAGGCCAAAATTATTCCTACATGTTGTCACTACGCTCCGAACATAAGGCATAATCTTGTCTCTGTTCCTGGTTTTTCTCTCTTATGGATATAAGTTTGTATTTTTTATTTTAGGATGATAGCTTGACTTTGTCATTTTGTGATGTTTCTGTTGGTTTTTGGACAAATACAAGATGGTTTTATGGTACTGGATATTGAAAGTTATGCATATCCTTCATTGGTTGATGATAGTAGTGATTCCTTTGTTTCCTCTCCTGATTGCGATGTGAGTACATGGCACGCTAGACTTGGTCATATTGGACAATAATGAATGAACAGGTTGGCCAAAGAGGGGATTTTAGGACCTTATGACAAGATCGAATGGCAACCTGTGGTCATTGTCTAGTCGAGAAAGCTACTAGAAAACTTTTTGGTAAGGTTACTAGAGCTAATGATCCACTAGAGCCAATTCATTTTGATATCAGTGGACCAATGAATATTAAGAGTAGGAAGGATGCATTATATTTTTATGCCTTTATAAGATGAATTTATCTGTCTCGGTCAAGTTTATCTAATCTCCCATAAGTTTGAAGCTTTGTGTTGCTTCGTAAATTTTATTGACATGGTGGAGAATCAATTAGATAAGACATTGAAAAGTACCATGTACTGACTGAGGACAAGAGTATCTATCTGAACAATTTGAGCAATTGTGTCAGGAAAAAGGTATACCGATATACAGTTGACTATTCCTAGGACTCTAAAGCAAAACTGATTTGCTGAGCGAAGGAATAGACTGGAAATAGTTGGATTTATGATGGCACAAGCTAATATCCAAATCTCGGATTGGAGAGATACATTCCTAATTGTGACTTGAATTCTTAATTGGGTCCCTACAAATCAGTGACTTCAACTCCGTACGAGTATTTGAATAGGTCAGAAAACTGATCGCTCCTATGTACGACCCTAGGGGTGCGTTTACGATGTACATGATCTTTCTAGTAAATATGAAAAGTTGGACGCTAAGGGAAGGAAATATTTTTTCATATATTTCCCTGAGCAGTCCAAAGGATATGTACTAATAGGAGAAAGTTAAGAGGTGTATATCTCTGAAATAGAGTCACGTGATGAGGTTTGAAGAGAATGAATTTGTGAGATGAGGTGATGTTAAAAGAGAGGCTTCTTTATTTGAGTAAGATGAATTAAAGGACTTGACACCACTGAAAATGTAAAGGAACATAATAGAGATAAAACGGACTCTGTTCCTAGTGGGAGCAATCAAGTGCCAATCGAATCAGCTCCACAGCTTAATCGCAGTGGGAGCAAGCCTGAATCGTCAATTTGAATATGAAGAAGATTTTAGTTCCCCAACGATATTTTTTAGATCGAAGGGGAGACTTTCATGTTGACTTCACATGATGGTGATGCACCGAAGAATGTGAAAGAAACTTTTAAATCACTGACAAAAGATTTATGGATTAAAGCCATGGAAGAGGATATGGAATTAATGAAAAGTAACTGTGTCTGGGATTTGGTCGATTCACTGCCAAATAGAAAAGCCATTTGAAAATCCTTCGCGTTAAAACGGAAGGCATATAGCTTGGTTAAAAGATATAATGCGAGATTGACAGGGAAATGTTATACCTAGTAAGATGGTATAGACTATAGAGAGATGTTTTTCTCTTATGGTGAGATTTACATCCATTCGTCTAATCTTTGCACTTGTCGAACATATGAACTTTGAATTACATCAAACGGACGTAAAAGACCACATTCCTCAATGGAGGACTGAACGAGGAGATTTACATGGAGATGCCTAAAAGTTGTATAACTGAAGGCCAAGAAAGTAAATTCTGTAAGCTTTTGAGGTCCACTTATGGACTCAAGCAATCCTCTAAAATGGTACATTCGTTGTATCGAATCTGTCATTATCATATGGATTTCAAATGACATAAAAAGACCATTGTGTATATGTGGAAAGGTCAAAAGACAATTTTGCAACATTGTTGATACATGTTGACATTATCTTAATGGCGTGTAATGACAATAAGTTTTTACTTGAGGTAAAAGAAATTGGTTATTTGTTACTTTCAAAATCGAGGACATGCGTGAGATTGCCTATTTTTTAGGAGTCAAAATCTCAAGGGATTGAGAGAGAAGGATCTTGACATTAACGCAAGAACCTTATATATGAAAGATCCTTGAGCATTTTCTTATGGCTGGCTATAAGCCAATGGATACACCCAAGTAGACTCTAAGTCTTGATATATGTCTTAAGACTCCGCAAGGGCGTGAGAAAATGAATATGTACCAGATATGAATGCCATCAGAAGCCTGATGTATGCAATTATGTGTACGAGGCCATATATCTGTTATGCAGTTAGACTAGTAAGCAGATATTAGTCGAACCCGTAAAAGAAACGTTATATAGCTATCAAAGAGGAATACTTACTTACTTGAAAGGAACCGCAAATTACTCTCTGTGTCATTAAGGCCGCGTCACGCGCCTAGTTAGATTCACAGATGGAGACTGGGGCGGTGACCTAGATGAAAGAAAGTCCATTTTTAGGTATGTATTCATACTTAGCCATGAGGCTATTTTCTAAAGTGGCAAGAAGCAGACTTGCATAGCATTATCAACCATGGAAGCAGAGTTTGTAATCTGCTTAGTGGCTTTGCAAGATGTGTTTTGGCTCTGACGATTCTTGGAGGATCTATTTTTGAAAAGTGATGAGCCTAAGCTAGTTACTGTTTATTGTGATAACCAGATGGCCATAGCATATAGAAAGGATGCTAAGTATCACAACAAGTCTAAACACATAGAGACCAAGTCAAATTTTGCCAACTATATTGTGACTAAGAGAATTATAATGATCAGATACATACTTACACCTGGTATGGTGGCAGACTCTCTTGCCAAAGTTGTGCTAGAGATGTTTGATATGCACGCTTGATGGTTAGATCTGCATAGATTGTAGTATCTTTGATTGTTTTGTCTATGTTCATATGTTTATTTATTTTATTGATGTGCCTAGGAGTCTAGCATATTTGGGAATTTCTTATCCGAGAGTATGTCATCAGGTATTGGAGACTGGTGCACTTGCACGCACAGTCGCCTTGATTATCTTAGGGATAATGCGAGATGAGACTTGTACGCTTATGCTCTGTTGAATAGGATTCTAGAGTGTTTGGGAAGAAGCATACACTAATAGTCGCCTTGACTGGTAGTCAAGATGAGATTCTCTTTATAATGATTGAGAATCGCTCATGATTTTACCCCACTATCATGAAACCTGATTAGCCGGACTGGATTCTTGAGTCGCTATACTAGGGATCGTATTAGCGATAGAATCTGTGGGATAGTCAAACTATCGTCCGCACGGTGAATTAATACAATCTTGAAACATACGCGCCCTTAATTGTGGCAAGATTCACTGTGACGCATGTGTTATACCGTGCGTGCTCATTTGTTGACCGCTGTGGAGAACAAGTCGAGACGGTCCCTCGTTCCTTGTTGTGCAAGATCCACTTAATTTGTGTATCCTCAGGACAGTCATCTCTTCTATCTGGGGCTGTGAGGGTGATGTCTGTATCATTAGCATGTCTTTCTATGGTCATGATAATACGGCCTATGTGGCATGTCTATGGTGTCGGTTACCTTTCATTGACTTTTGGAGGAAGAGCGACTGGAAGGTTTAGACTGATTTCACAAAAACTAATCACATGCGCGCATGTTGTGGTTCATAGGAACACACTCGTGATTTTGGGAGTACTCCAGGATATCAGACTGCTTTATAGGGACTAAACGCGTCTGATGTGAAATCATGTCGAACCTAGGATGTACCCGAAATGAATTTCGAGTACTCTCTCCCTATGGTATAGGATGGAGAATCTGCTTCATTTGTCACACCGGTTATTTGCGTGTATAACCATCCAATGATGAATAGTTGAAGACAGTCACATATTTATTGCCAATCGTGGGGGCTAGGCACATATAGTGTGAGTGGGAGAATGTTGAATTTAATTATATTTTGGGTGGGCCACCCTAATGGCCCAGCCCACCTTCTTAAAGCCCACCACTTAAAGTGGTGGGATAAGATAGGAATGGTGGGAAGTTGAGAGGCACTCAACTTCCACCCCATCAGATCAACAATCACAGTTACGTGATTGGTATGTTGAGAGGATCTGAATTGGTTTTTTCTCAATACACTTGTAACCAAACATTTTGGAATAAAGAGTTGTGATACCGAAGAATTGCGACTTGTCTCCTATACAATTGGTGGTCGTTTTACCCGGTGAAGAAGAGATGGTAGTTCTACAACTACGTACTGTGATTACTATCCGACCGATTGACTAGTAACGTATTTCTTTCTTAATTTACATTTCCGCTGTTGTAGTATGTATGTTTGTAACTACATACTCGTATATTATTTTGCTTCAGTAACTCTACTACAAAGTTTAAGTTATATCAGGATTAAAATACCTAAAATAAAATTTATGAGATTAAACAGAGATTATTGAGATAAATTTGAATTTAAAAGATTTTATCATTTACCTTTTAAATTTAATCAATTTTGATATTAATTTTTCAAATTTAATCTATAAAGATAGTATATCAATAATTATATTTTAAAATTATTTTGTTTAATATATTTAAAATAAGAAAAATAAATGTATATTAAACTCTAATCAAATTTAAAAAATTTATCTTGACATATCAAAAATTATTGAGACATGAATATTGTTGGATATATATATATATATATATATATTATAAATTTGTTAAAGTAAAAGATAGAGTAATTAATAATGATTTAATTTTATATTCATTTATAACTTGTTAAAGTGGATTAGAATATTATATTAATTGTTAAAAGTAATAAATATAATGATATTAAATTATTTTTCAATATATATTATATAGATTAATTATTTTTTAATTTTATATTTATCATTAAATTATGGAAGATTGAATTAATTTTAAATATATATATAATTACATAATTATCTTTAGATTATAAAAGATATAAAGATAAATATAAATTTATTACATTAAATTTAAGAAAATTATATCTATTAATGATAAAATTTTGTCTTGAAGAATTATTATCGTAACTATTATATATATATAATTTAATTAAATATTAATTTTAGATTTATATTAATGTTATTATCCATCAAAGTAGTGTATAAAATTATAATATGTTTATTCTAACTTTTTTTTTTTTTTTAATTTACCACTCAAACAATATTATTTAGTAAATAATATAAATTACATATTATATATAAAAATACATGAATATAAATAAATGAGAATATAATTATTGTATTTTTTTTTATTTGAATTGAAATATATTGTTGTTTATTTATGTTGATCCTATATGCATACTACGCAATCAACATACAAACAATAAGCGGAAAAGGAAAGAGAGATTACTATTAATTGGTCGACGGTAAATCTCCTGGAAATACAGTTCAGTTCACCAGCTAAGAACCCCAATTGCTCTTCTAGAACACGAACGCGGAATCTCTTCAAAACTTAAACTCTTGGAAACCTTGGAGTAGGTTTCACTTTGCAAACACTGTTTGCAATTCACGTTTCAGAGAACGCTCTGACATGTGAAGTTTTTGGGATGATTGAATGAATGAGAGGAGGACTCTATTTATAGTAGTCCTTGGCTAGTTCACTTGAACTAGGATCATTCGAATTCAAACTCTTGAATTCTAATCAGATTGTTATCTTACTATCCATTGCTTAATGGACAAGTAAGTGACTTGGGCTGGGCCTTTGTTGGGTGGACCAATCACCCAGGCCCAATGGCCCCAAGCCCACATCAATATGAGGCTTGGGCCAATCCATATAAGCCCCAAGTCCAACATTCTCCCACTCACACAATAGAGGCACGGCCCACAAAGGACCGTCAAGGATTAAACAGAGAAAACACGCGTCGTTCAATCAATTGGTTTTATACGGCAAATAACCGGTGTCACTAAATGAACCAGTTTCTTCAATAAAGAAGAACAATCTCGAAATTCACTTCATATCCCAGACTACCATAATTTGAATTCACTTCAGACATGTTTAGTCCCAAACGAACTAATGTTTTGAAAACATCGAAGTACTTCTAATCACAACTGTGTTTCCAAGAACCACAGTCCGCTAGCGTGTGATTTAAATAGTGTGAATACAATCAGAGTCTTCTAATTCGCTCTTGTCCCAAAAGTCGATGAAAGTAACCGACATCACGGTCATGTCACATAGGCCGAATTTACTGTAGCCATAGAAAGACACGCCAATGACACAGTCATTACCCCAACACTCGGATACAAAAGATTGTACTAAGGATAAATAAATATGGGACTTTGCACGATAAGGAGTAGGGACTGTTCTCAAACTTATCCCATAGGGTCAACTTATAGCTCGCACTGTATAAAAGCATGTGCGACAATGAACCTTGCCTACATTAGGCGCGTATGTCTATTATGATAGTTCATTGTCCGGACGACAGCACAAAGCTATTCCTCAGACTTGATCACTCCTACTTTCCTAAGTGTGATGACTCAAAAGTCTAGTCCGGCTAGTCAGGTCTCATGATTGTGGTTCTCATGAGCGATTCTCAATCCATGTTGGAGATCTCATCTTGACGACACGTCAAGGTGATCATTGTAACCTCTTTAGTTCACGAAAACTCCATTCAGAACATAAGTGTATAGATCTCATCTTGCATTATCACCGGATAATCAAGGCAAACTGCGCGTGCAAGTGCGCAAGTCTCTCAAACCTGACGACATATTCTCGGATGAATCAACTCTCTATATGCCAGAAACACATGAAGATAAACAATTATCATTAAAACATAGGCATAACAATCCAAGACATTACAATCTACGTAGACCAAGACCTAGAATGCTTGACAAAAACATCTCTAGTTACAGCCTTAGTAAAATGGGTCTTGCTACCATAATGTGTAGATATATATCTGACTGTTACATGCTTCTTTGTCACTATATCCCCGACAAAGTGGTACTTAGTCTCTATGTGCTTCGACTTACTGTGATACTTAGCATCCTTAGTGTAGGCAAAGCTGCCTGACTATCACAATATACAGTGACTGGCTTGGCTCACTCTCAGTTAGGTTAAGGTCATCTAAGAACTTTTTGAGCCAGACAGCTTCCTGTACAGCCACCGAGCAGGCTACAAATTCTGCTTCCATGGTGGATAATGCTATGCAAGTCTGCTTCTTGCTACACTAAGAGATAGCTCCATGACTCAGAATGAAGGCATAACCGGAAGTTGACTTCCTCTCATCTATGTCCCACCCCAATCAGCGTCAGTGTAACCCACTAGATGGCTTTCACCATCTTGGTAACATAGAGCATAATCTAAGGTTCCTTTTAGATATGCTAGAATCCGTTTCACAGCAATCCAATGCTTTTGTCTTGGATTAGACTGATACCTGCTTACCAGTCCTACTACATAGTAGGTATCGGGCTTTGTACACAACATAGCATACATCAGGCTGCCGATGGCATTTGCATATGGAACTTTCTGCATCTTCTCACGCTATTGCGGAGTTTTAGGGCACATCTCAAGACTCAAAGTCTGCCTTTTTGCAATGGGTGTATCCATAGATTTGCAATTAGCCATATGGAAACGTTCAAGGATCTTTTGAATGTAGAGCTCTTGCGATAAAGCCAATAGCCTCTTACTTCGATCCCTTGAAATCTTGACTCCTAATATATAGGCAGCCTCACCCATGTCCTTCATCTCAAAAGTTGTCGACAACCAGTTCTTCGTTGACAATAGAATGTCCTTGTTGTTGCAAGCCAAGAGAATGTCGTCTACATATAATGACAGTAACAGAAAACTGTCACTGGACTTCTTCACATAAATGCAATGGTCTTCTTATGTCATTTGGAAACCATATGACAACACCGAGTCATGAAATCTCAGGTACTATTGCCTAGAGAATTGTTTGAGTCCGTAAATGGACCTCAAGAGTTTACATATTTTCTTTTCTTTGCCTTTAGTTATAAAACCCTCAGGCTATTCCATGTAAATCTCTTCCTCCAGTCCTCCATTGAGGAAAGCGGTCTTGACATCCATTTGATGCAATTCCAAGTCCATATGTGCGACTAAGGCCAAGATTAGGCGAATAGAAGCGAATCTTACCACAGGTGAGAACGTCTCCTCATAATCTATGCCCTCAAGTTGGGTATAGCCTTTCGCCACCAATCTTGCCTTGTATCTCTCGATCGAACCATCAGCCTTCCGTTTAACGCGAAGGACTCATTTATTTCCGATGGCTCTACGTTCTGGCGGTAAGTCAACCAAGTCCCAGACATGGTTACTTTTCATCGATTTCATTTCCTCATCCATGGCTTTCATCCATAGATCCTTGGCGGGTGAGGGGATAGCTTCTTTACGTTCTTTGGTTCATCACCATCGTGAAGCCATCATGAACGTTTCCCCTTCAATCTCATAACGTCGTCGGGGAATAGGGATTCTTCTACTTCTTCGATTCGATGACTCAGGCATCGAAGAATCAGGAATCTATGTACTCCCACTGTCATGTACCAGTGGAGCTGATTCTTTAAGCACTTGTTCACTCCCACTAGGATCAATATCCATCTGTGGAGGAACTAAGTCCTGATTCGTTTTGTTCAAAGAAGGAAGTCTCTCTTTCTACTTCACCCCTCTTGGGAAATTCATTCTCAAGGAACACAACATCATGTGACTCTAATTCTGAAATGGTACCATCTGAATTTTCTCCTATTAGTACATATCCTTTGGATTGCTCGGGATATCTTATGAAGATATATCTTTTACCCCTCGCACCTAGCTTCCCATATGGGTTAGAAAGATCATGTACATAACATGCGCACCCCTAAGGTCGCATATAGGAGAGGTCAGGTTTTCTACCTGTCCATAACTCATAGGGTGTAGTAGTCACTGATTTCGTTGGAACCTTATTTAATATGTGGGTCGCTGTTAGAAGTGCATCTCCCCAATAAGATATTGGAAGATTTGCTTGTGCCATCATCGATCGTACCATTTCTAACAGTGTTCTATTCCTCCTCTCGGCAACTCCATTTTGCTGAGGAGTCCTGGGAATAGTCAATTGTCTCACTATACCTTTCTCCTGACACAACGTCTTAAATTGGTCAGATAGATACTCTCGGCCTCGGTCAGTGCGTAGCACTTTAACAGTCCTATCTAAATGATTCTCCACCATAGCCAAAAATTTTCCAAAGCAATCTAAAGCTTCAGACTTATGGGAGATTAGATAGACTATACCGAAACGAGTGAAGTCATCTATGAAGGTAATGAAATATGATGCACCACTTCTAGCCCTAACATTCATAGGTCCACATATGTCCGAATGAACTATCTCCAAAGGAAAAATGGCCCTATTTGCCTTTCCAAAAGGTTTTCTAGTGGCCTTTCCAGCTAGGCAATGATTACAGACTGGCAACTCGATCTTATTATAAGATCCTAAAATCCCCTCTTTTGCCAATCTGTTCATTCTATCTTGTCCTATATGACCAAGTCTAGCATGCCAAGTGGAAATATCAATATCACCAGATGCAACAAGAGTAAAACTAGTATTACTATCGATATAAGAAGAGTTCACATAATCATCAATGCAAAGATAAATCAATCCATCAGCCATTCGTCCAGAACCAATAAAAACAGAGTCATAATACAAACTCAAAACTTTCGATTCAAACACAAGTTTATATCCAAAAGTCATCAAAACAGAGACTGAAACGAGACTACGTCTAATCTCAGGAGCGTAGAGGACATCATGTAGTAGTAAAACGTGGCCACTTTGCATCCTCAGTTTGCAAGTGCCGATCCCTTTTACTTCAACTCGAGAGTTTTTCCCCACATATATCCATCTAGGACCATGCGGTATGCGTCGGTACTCTACGAACGCTCCTCTATCTCTAGCTACATGGTCGGTTGCCCCTGAGTCTACAATCCACATAGAATAAGACTCGGCAAGCAAAACGGTGCTTGAAACAAAAATATTAGACATATTAAGATCAGAATAGGATACCTCCTTTTTCGGCTTGGAACAATCACGAGCAAAGTGTCCCATCTTGTTACAATTGTAACACTTGATCTTTCCCATATCTCTTTTCTGCCCTTTTCCACGTCTGGTCTTCTTTCGAGGGTTTTTGGTCCCGGGCTTAGTAGGATTCCTCGAATCCTTATCTTTCTTGCTGCCATTATTACCCCTCTTGCGCTTAGCATTACTGCCCCTACGCACATTTGAATCAGCCATATAAAGCTGACAAGAGGATTTTGCCGCCTCTAAGCGCTCGTCCTCAAGTTCCACATGACCGGAGATATCATCAAACGTTTTGATGTTATCATTATGTATCATGTTTATCTCCATGTTTTCCCAACTGTTTGGGAGGGACCTTATCACTGCCTGCACTTGTTGCTCGTTCGTTAGGACATAACCAGCTGATTTCAACTCGCGGATCATGTTAGCCATCTCACGAAGATGTTGGCATATAGTATGATCACCGCGCTTGCGATAAGTATCAAACTTAATCGTCAGCCGTCGGAGCTTGGTGGTTGAAGTCCCACCATATTTGTCCTTCAGTGCTACCTACATAGCCTGTGCAGTATGGTAATCTTCAAAAGCACACATCAAATCATCAGCCATGCTTGATAATATGGTGATGCGTGCAATGCTATTCTTGCGCTTCCAGGACAAATAAGCATCCATATCACGCCTCGCTTGTGCAGTGGAACCATGCGCTGGTTCGACCATCGTGTTTGAAAGGGTCTCGAGAGCTTCTTGCTCCTCGAGGATATACTGGATCTTGCGATGTCAGATATCGTAGTTGTCTCCATTGAGTTTGTCACCCTTGTTCAGCTCAGCGACGATAGACTTAGTAGCAGAGGCCATCACTGATAAGCACCAAAAAGATACATAAGACCATCTATGTTTAATCTAGCATAATCATCTGATAGTAATATAAATGCACTAGCTAAAACAATCAAAAACTCATCGAATCAATCTGAGGGGGAATCGGAGAAGATAGGCAATCTACCCAATCACCATCCTTATCCTCAAACTTCATCAACTTGTTAATCATGCAGTGTGCTAACAATTTCTAAGCATGCAAGCCTAGAGCATCCACTAAATTATTCAACAACCAAGGAATAATCAAAAAGAATTCATGTTATAGAAAATATATCTATAATATATTAAATAAAAACTGCATACTAATCAGTTCTAAACAAAACATGAATAATCCTTTAAAAAGATATATGGTCTATGGATAGTCCTCTGGGTCCCAATCGGATGGTGTGAAAGGGGTGTACTCGGGCTCAGTAATCACACTATCGCCATCCTGAGCCTCGTCAGGTATCTCGGGTTCGTCGCCGTCCAAATCGACGACTTCCATCTCTTCGTCGTCATTCCACTCGGCGACCTCCTCCTCCTCTCCAGCCCATTGGGCTTCATACTCTTCTTCATCAACCCCCTTGGGGATCTCTCCTTCACCAGCCCATTGGGCGAGCTCATCTTCCAGAGGTTCGTGCTCATCTTCGAACTCATCATCTGCCTCATTTTGCTGCTGCAACTCAGCTTCGGCAGCCGCTTGCTGCTCTGCAAGTATGTCATCCATGAAGTTGATGTTCTCTCCAGGCACATAAGCTCCATGCACATGCGGAAACGGTGGAGGTGCATGAGCTTGAGCAACCGGGTGTTGCTCAGGAGAAGGAGGAACAAAAGCTTGAGCAACCGGATGATGCTCAGGATACATTGGGACCGGTGGTAGAACCATCGGTGGATGCTGAGGAGGCGGTGGACCGAAATAATGTCCCACTGAGGGGGTGTGGATGGGGAAAAGGATGTGCCCATCTAAAACCCATCGGCTGATGTGGAAGTAGAGGTGGTGGAGCAGCCGGATGCTGCTGCTGGACTGGGTAAGCAGGTCCAAAAGGAGGTGGCACCATCATTTGAGGAAGATTTGAAGGAAATATATAGACGAGAGCCGGTGCAAGATGCCTGTTTGGATACTGAGCAGCCCTCTCAGCGGGGACCCAGAAGTCGTTGTCCACAACATAACCATATCTATGAACCATCACCTGTGCAAAACAAAAATGCACATGCCATAAGCATGCAAACGACATTAGTAAATTAATAAAAATAACAATTAAATGCCATAGTAAATAGAAAATAATATTTCCAAAACTTTTCCACGAAATTGCATGCTCAAAATACTCAAAAAATGGCATAAAAGGTTAGGTTTTAAATAAAATTAAAAACCAAAAAATTTGGAAAAAAAATAAATTTTTTTTTGAAAAATTTTCCGGTCGCCGGAGGCGGCGCGTGGCGGTCACACGCCGCCGGAGGTCGACGGTTGACCGGCGACGCGCCGGTCAGTGCCGGGTGGGTGCTGCACGCGTCGGTGACACGTGGCACACCGAGGCGTCGCCTCATGTCACATGTGCGTCAGCCGCACAGTCAGCATTTGGGCTGACGTGGCGGCCACGTCAGTGCTGACCTGTGCGCCACGCGGCACGAGGTGTCTGCTTGCCCAGTCAGCAAAAAGTGCTGACTGGGAGCAGGGCACCCCCTGTGCGCCTCACGCGCCCGCTTGGCGCGTGAGGTGCACGCGCCGCCTTGCCGTGGTGCGATGGCGGTCGGGCCGGCGGCCGTTTGCTCATCTCATCGTCCTCTCTTCAGCCGTGTCGTCGGTTGTCGTCTTCGGGGCTCCAATCGTCGACGGTGAACTGCACTCTCCGAAGCTGTGACTGGTCAAAGTAGCTCAACATGAAAAACATTAGTGCTGTTTGGGTCTGATTCGTTCGAATCTGTCCCCAAACTTCGTAAGGCCATAACTCCTTCGTTTCTCGTCGAAAAAATTCATATTATATATCGACGGATTCGTTATTCGAAGACGAATCCAACGATATATAATTTGCATGTTGGAAAAATTCGTGTAATAAATTAAAACTCAAACAAGGTCACGAAAATCACATGCAAAACACTATTTCCAGCACGTAGTTTATATTTCATTCAAGCAAAAATAACGACAGCTTAATTATTACGACCAACAACAGTAATATAGACAGGCTCAGATACCAATGTTGATCCTATATGCATACTACGCAATCAACATACAAACAATAAGCAGAAAAGGAAAGAGAGATTACTATCAATTGGTCGACGGTAAATCTCCTGGAAATACCGTTCAGTTCACCGGCTAAGAACCCCAATTGCTCTTCTAGAACACGAACGTGGAATCTCTTCAAAACTTAAACTCTTGGAAACCTTGGAGTAGGTTTCACTTTGCAAACACTATTTGCAATTCACGTTTCAGAGAACGCTCTGAGATGTGAAATTTTTGGGATGATTGAATGAATGCGAGGAGGACTCTATTTATAGTAGTCCTTGGCTAGTTCACTTGAACTAGGACTCATTCGAATTCAAACTCTTGAATTCTAATCAGATTGTTATATTACTATCCATTGCTTAATGGACAAGTAAGTGACTTGGGCTGGGCCTTTGTTGGGTGGACCAATCACCCAGGCCCAATGGCCCAAAGCCCACATCAATATGAGGCTTGGGCCAATCCATATAAGCCCCAAGTCCAACAATTTATAATTATATGACTTTTGTAGTTAAGATTAGAAAGATGCTTAAATTAATGTAAAAGGAAAGTATATATATGAATTATGAAATAGAGAAAATATCATAAAAAAAATATATTGAAATGGATTGAGAGAACTCCATACATATTGTACGTAATGAATTATTGTAGTAGTTGTAGTTGAGTAAGAATTAATTTTAAAGGTCATAATTATCGGTTACAATTATTAAAAGAAAAATAATTATTTATTATCATTATTGTTTTGAAAAATAAATAAAAATAATAAAAATGTGGTGGAGAATTTTAATTAATATATGACTTTGATTGGTAAGTGATGTTATAATTAGAATTGTCATTATTATTTATTATAATAACCATACTTGATATTTTAGTTAATGTAGGATTTTGATTATTTATTATGATCGTTTTATTTATTATTTATTATGATCATTTTAATTACAATATGTATTATATATATTTAAATATTATATAATTAATAAAAATAGGATGTTCTCAATTTACTTTCATTTAAATTGAAATAATTTATAATATGTTATTTTCTAATATAAATATAATATTTTTCTAATATAATTACTTTTATATTTTATAATTTTTGAAATTTTATTTATATATTACATATTAAACTTAAAATATTGGTAAAGGTATAAAGGTTGATATAGAATTCAACTCTATTACATAATTGAGATAAATTAGAATATATTTTTTTTAATTTAATCAATTTGGATATAAAAAGAAGTAAATAAATTTATATTTGAATTCCAATCAAATTTAAAATTGATCTCAATATATTAAATTTTAAAGATATATATAATTTTATTATAAAATTGTTAAGATAAAATATAGATTAATTAGTGCTTATTTATTATTTTTATTAACTATAAAGTTGTTGTTGGATGAGTTTAGAATTACTTATATTAATAAGTAATAGAATAAATATAATAATATTATAATATCTTGCGGGCATATTATATATATATATATATTATCACAGAATTATTTTTTTATTGAGATGATAATATTAATTTAATATATATAATTATTTTTAAATCTAAAAATATATGAAGATAAATATAGAATTACAATTATATTTATCAAAATAAAGAGATGATGAAATTCATTCTAACGGAAAGCCTTTTACAAATAAAAAAAGATGGCCACCATAATCATGGTCTGTATAGCTGCACAAGTTTGAAAGAAAAAATTCCATTGTAAACAAATATATACAATAAATTAACAAAATATATTTATATTATTTATCATATTTGAATGAAAAAAAATCGACAACAAAGCAAAGCAACATGTGTGAAAAGTCGCTCCATACTACACAACTACTCCGTCGTAACCAACAACACCACTATTGTTAGAGGTAGTAGGATCACCATAGCTATCTTGTTTAAAGAGACTAAAATCACTAAGGTGGTCTTGTTAGGTAGAGTAAAACCGCCCTTGTTAAAGAGAGTTTTTAGGTAATTTCCTACGATTACGAGAAAAAAAATAAAAATGAGGAGATTAGTTTAGATGAATGACCATATATATATATATATATATATATATATATATATATATAGCAATGGAGAGAAATTTAATTTAGATTGGAATTCCAAAATATAATATAGATAAACATGAATTTAGGTATTTATCTTTATAATTTAAATTTATTTTGAATTAATTCATGAGAATTTTAATTTTTGAAAAGTTATTAATTTATTATTTATTTTTAATTTTAATTTATAAAATAATATAAGAGTATTTTAAAAAATGAGAGTTTAAAGATAATTTTTATCTAATTAAAATAAAATTATTGTCTTGACGGAGTTTTGTCCTAAAACTTTTCTGCTTTTATATATATATATAGATTATTTTTAAATTTTTAATCGGTCCGATCAAGTCCTTGGAGATATGGAATCGAACAGAACTGTTTAACATAGTCAGTCCCAATTTTTTTCACCGAATTGGAACAATTGGGACTGTGGACCGATATGTTCAATCCAGTTCGATGAATGGAAATTTTTATCACTCTCTAGATACATGTATATATTTATTAACCGTAGAAATAGAATTTAATATTAACTAATATAATCATTTATAAATTTTTAATTTAATACTATGTTATTATATAAGAAATAGGCGGGAAAAGCTAATTCTCTCAGCTACATTCCTTTTATAAATAAGATAATTGTAACAAGTATTATATTTTTTATATAAAATTTTAGTGCCTAAAAAATTAGGATTGTGATAATAGATTTTATGTCTGTGGGCAGTGTAGATTCAGTTATATTTTATATGGATCATTAACATCGACAAAATTTTAATTTTAATCTGATTGGGGTTGATTATATGAATCCTCTAACAATGAATGTTAATAAACATAAGAAAGTAGTCACCACAAGCTTAGAAACTTTTGATGATTTGAATTTTATGTTTTCACTCAAGTTTTTTTTATGCACTAAATCGACTTTAATATTTAAAACTTGTAAATCTTTATTAACTATCTCCTTCCAAGTAGATTTAGGACTTTCTCGACTCTTCTTAACCCCCTCGACTAGTAAATTTTCACCTCTACAGACTGCTGCATGAGGAGGTCTCATTAACACATACCTAAACCATCTAGAGTCTACATTCTCTCACTTTATCACTAACCTCCGCCACATTGACTTTTTATTTAATATGTTTATTTTTTTTTAAAAAAATTTTGTCTAACCATGTAAGTCTATTCATCCATCTTAATATTCTCACCTTTGCCACATTCATTCATTCATATGGACACTAAAATTAATACCCATTTAGACTACAATTTTTTTATCCTAACTATTTAAGCTCGTGATCCATTAAAGATAGAACTAGATATAACCATAGGCAGTACGTTTTTTATAGAAAAATAAAATAAGTAAAGCATATAATAGTTATTCTATATTAATATATATATATATATATATATATACATACTGTGACATAAGTCAAAATAAAATGTGTGAAGATCAAATTTTTTCTTCATGATAACAATCGTTATGTAGCGTCGCGCCTCGGCCCACCTCCAATCTGGCGATAGACCTTCTCGGTGGTCTGTCTTGACGGACACCCAACACAACCTAACACAATATAATGTGAAATCCGAATGTCGAAACAATAACTATTGAAACTCATAAAGACCATACTATTAAATAAAGTTGTATTAAAGATGCCCATAATAAAAACTAAAAGTCACTTGTAGAAAATTGAAGAACTGCCATTAAACTTATATACATAACCAAGCATGGTTACAAATTTATTAATTTACTAAGATTCCAAAAATACATTCATCTCTACTATAAAGTTCCTATATACATATGACTATGATGAGCGTGGATGCACATCATGAGAGACTTTCTGAGCCCAACAAAAACCATCTGCTCGACTACATGTACCAATATTCAGAATAGAGAAAAGAAAATAAGAAAAACAAAAAGAAACAACGGGTAAGTTATATAGCAAAGTTGGTAACCCTTGTCCCAAAACAAACACACACAAAAATGCCCTAGCATAATAACATATAGCACTAGGATAAGCAAGCAATAATAAAAAAAAATAAAGCACAACAAGTAAACTTGCTTCCCAAGCAATTATCACCACACAATAGAAGCAAATGATATAATGCACAAAAATGTCTACTTAATCAATTCCCTATTAGAACTCGGTGTTCTTAACTATAATCTAACTGATAAATATTTTAGGCGGTAGTGACTAACGAACCGAAGTTACTTGCACCGTAAGTAACCGAAAATCAGAAATCTCGTAATTCGGATCAATACATACTTGTGCTTGCAAAAAGGCCATGGAAGGCAAAATAGGGGTAAAAATGTTCTAATGAATAATTATAATTCCAATGACTCAACTCATTGATAATTAATTATCATAATTTTTATCTTATTATTATTATTATTTTAACACTTTAATAACAGGCGACCAAAATAACAAGTTCGCACCCAAAATGACAACTTCGCGATTAAAGTGACAAATGTGCAACCTGCCAAGTCTCAAAGGCCAGAGCTGGGCACCAACGATAGTGTGTTGATAGCTCTCCGCTGCTGCGGATTTGAGCTACTTGCTCAGCTTTTCACACACACAATACCTACTCAAAACTTCACAATAAAATCCACACAATAACCTACCCTTTTTTTTCAATCTTCTTTGAGTTTGAGTCACATATTACCTCACCTGATTGCCTATTAGTTTCGTTTTATTTCACTCATTTATATACAACACTAGTTATAGCTAAAAAAATCTAAATATAAATACCCGCCAATTTCTCATTGACCACTACACCTACTGAATTAGTAAAGGTCTTACAACCATACCTTATTAAACACCATATTGCAGCATAAAACCAAATATTATACAAACTTGCAATTAAGTTGCGAATTGCGACGACACACCCCGACTTAATTCAAATCATCACAAGCACAAGAAAACCTTCAATATTTCTATCAATACCAAAAGTAGCACAACACAACAACATCGCCAGCACATTTTTTCACGTTATCGCTGCCAACCTCCATTGTCGGCCACAACTATCTCAATCAATTATCTATGGCATAAATTGTCCATCAATCAATGATAAACCAATCTTTTGGCAGCCTTTTATTTTAAGTAATCACTAGCCAATCAGTCTAATAAAATAGTGAAACGGGAACACTATGAACTGAAGTCCTACTATCGGATTTAAATCTGCACTTCCAATCTATGAATGACACTATAGACCGAAGTCTCACTATTGAGCCGAAGCCCCACAATTAGACCGAAGTCTACCCTATTAGCATATCCTTTCCGCCAATTCACCGCTATGGTGTTGAAGTACTTCCGAAACCCTAAGGCGCTTATTTATCATTGCTATCTATAAACTAAATGGGCTATTGATGTAGTTCTGCTCTTTAAATTAACCAAGGACCATCCTAACAAAGTTACCATTGAGCCGCGCAACCAATTAAGCACCACAACAAGCAACAATTTTATTTTTATTACTAAACAACTATATCTCTATTTCTTAAGCCAAACAAAAAAAATAAAACCTCCTAATGCAACAGTTCAACACACAATAAAACAAACATAATATGAGGGCAAAAACTCGGTTTACCAACCTCGATCACTAGGTCCAAAATTCCACAAAAGAGCCTCATCCTTCCTAACTTTTTTTCGCTTCTTGGTGGTCACCTGAGACCCCAAATGGAACAAAATCTCAACCACTTTCACACTAACCAAAGCTTTAAAAGCGACAATCGACTATGAAATAATGATAGAAATATTCTTAATGATATAAACCAATGAAGAAAGGTTTTATCCATTTAAAATTGTCTTAACTTTAAAACCATAAAATCTGTCAAAAATCTGAAAATTTTATAAATCAAATATTAACTTCAAAACTTCTAATAAAATTTGATCAAATGAAAGATAGCATGCGTAGAGAATTTGGAAAAAAAAAACCACTATTCTAGCAAAGAATCCTAATTTTCACTCTACCCACAACTAACAGAACCTATTGCTATGGTTTAATATATTAGAATGGGTTTTCAATTTTCTTCATTCACAAGCCCAAACTGACACACTCACAGCTGCTCCATTAACAATCAATCAAAATTGAGCTCATGTGGCTTGTAGGAGAAGAAATGAAGCAAAACCTGAATCCTAACCTCCTCTTACGCTTATCATCCAAAGTTGCTCTACTCTCAAACTTGCTCTCACCTCTCTCTTTCTTAATCAATTTTGTATACGGAGTTGTATTTTAGGGTTAGCTTTTATTTGTGCATGTGCGTATTTCACAAGGGGGAAAGTAGTATAGGTTGAGTTAAAGGAGTGTGATGGACTGGGCTCTAACAATCTAAAGGGCTGGACAAATTATTTCCTATCATATTCTCTACACATCTATTTGCTTCAAAATTACTTTTAAGAAAATAATAAACCACTTACATAAATGATATAAATAAAATTAAATAAAAATGATTTATAACAAGAACCATAAAATTTTTTGCTCTATTGTAACCATATGTAGTTATATATATATATATATATATATATATATATATATATATATATATATATATATATATGGATGGAAATAAAAGAAATATAACTAATTAATAAAAGAAAATAAAAATGATATTTTATAAAGACAAGTCAATTTTTCTTATCTTAGACTTATAGAAACCTTTAAATATTTTGAATTAAAGTTTAGGCTCCTTTAGTGAACGTTACACGTTATTAGAACAACACATCTATACAATGATGTTATATAAAAATTAACATGTTCAAATTAAACAATATACCATTACTTTATTCTAAGGCTTCATTAACTTTGATTCTTTAATATTATTAATTTATTCAAAAGAAAAAAAAATTAAGAAATTATTATTATTATTATTATTATTATTATTTCCTTCAATAAAATAAAATCAAATTAAAATTTATTAGATATTTGATTAAATTTTAAAAACTGATTTCATTTTCTTTCTTTCTATCTAGTGCTCTTTTAGTATGCAGGATGGGATGGGATGACATAGAATGACATGGGATAGGATGAGATAGGATGGAATAAATTTTAGTGTCATCCATGTTTGGTGTCTCCTAGGATTGGATAGGATAATAATTATAAATTAATATTAATAATAACAAATAAAATAGTAATATGATAATAATAAGTGAATAAATCATTAATAAAAAATAAAAATAATCAAATAATAGTAATAAATGAATAAATAATACTAATATAATAATAAATAAAATAATAATAAATGAATAAATAAAAAAGTTACAAATATAGTAATAAATAATAAAATAATAATAATAAATGAATAAATAAATAACAATAAATTAATTAATATTAATAAATAAATAATATTAAATACTAAAATAATAACAATAAATGAATAAATAATAATAATATAATAATAAAATAATAATAATTATAAATGAATAAATAATAATAAAAATGATACTAATATAATAGTAAAGAAATTAATTAATGAAAAATAATAAATGAATAAATAAAATAATAATAATAATAAATTAATAAATAATATTAAATATTAAAATAATAATAGTAAATGGATAAATAATAATAAAATAATATTAATATAATAATAAATAATAAAATAATAATATGATTTGAATAAATAATATAATAATAATATAATAATAATTAATTAGTTAAATAATAATCATAATAATAAATAATGATGTTTAGGTGAGTGAGACACAAAGTAGGGAGGATAAGCAAAATATCCTACGTTGGAGATGGGATGGAAAATTGTAGGATAAGGTAGGATAGATTATGATGGGATAATTTAATGAAACCTATCCTATGGGATGTGATAAATTTTTTAAACTATCTCATCCTATCCTATCCTAGTCCGGCGTACCAAACGTGACGTCTTAGGAAGTCTATGTCCACCCATAAATCCATTATCGACAGATTTGAACATGAATATAAAAATTATTTGTCAAGATGAATATGTTCGGTTCGAACCATTTTTAGAAAAAATTGTAAAAACTGAAGCATATTGGACTTGACAGTATTATAAAAATAACACAAGTATGAAATATAATATTAATAAGGAGTATCTATAACTTATATTACACTTTGAATTAGTATCACTTGTTTCTACTATTGGTGTAATTATAAAAATATATTTATGAAATGAGTATCACATTCACTATTTTATGTACTATTTTAGATAATTATGTTTATTTTACCATTCCCTCGTGTTCTATTGAAATTCTTGAAATACTGGATTTTCGAATTTGATATAATATTATATATATAATTTTAAATGTTAATATAACATCACATATCCATGTAATTGAGATTTTTTAAAATCAAGTGTAACACCCGAACTCCCACCCCGATGGATAGGACGTGGAGAACGGATACTACACACTGAACGGACGGATAAATGCAATATAACATGTACAGAATAGATACATAATTACGAAATATTGGTAAAAAGGTATTCATTATAGAAAGTAAAATAAATCCGGAATTCAAATATAAAGTTTAATAAAATCCATAACCAATAAGTCATAATCAAATTTAAATAGTGCAGTGATTACAAAGTTCTGAAAATAAATTCAAGGTTGAAATGTCATATGAAATCAAAACTGAAAAGAAAATTGATGTCAGATAATGACTGATGCTGACATACATGTACATATCATCGCTACTCCACCTGACTGTCTGAACTCAGTAATTCCATCCCAAACAGGTTCAAAATATAAAAAACATAAAATTCACAAAGGGTCAGACTATCGATATTTGGTTTGTAAGCCAACGCCTAACAAAACACACAGAATGCGTCTTATATAACAAATAAGATGTCACACAATGCAAACTACTCCTCTAACAAATTTGGTTCCAAAACATAAGCAAACAAGTTGATAAACATCCAAGTTTTCTTATCGTAATCCCCTTAAAGTGATTTAGGATAATTGATTACAAATTATTGTATTTACCGTTTGAAAATAGCTTTTAAAGTTGTCAAATTATTTCGAGGGAAAGACCGATACCGAACTGTGAATTCAGTAAGTAATTCGGTCAGAGAGTATTCCCAGCGTTACCGAATTGTAGTTCGGTAAGGAGCTCGACAAGGAATTTCATTATTCGAGTTTCTACAATTATACTAAGTGAAAATTCGGTAGCTAGCTTGGTACAAATAATTACTTAAGTTCCTGCAATCTCATTAGTGATAGTTTAGTAACAAGTTCGGTAGACAGTTCGGTCATCGACTCGGTTAGATAGTGTTTTAAGGTCTCAGAGACTCACCGGATTATAATTTGGTACATAACTCAGTAAAGAGTTCGGTTAGAGAGTTAAAACCCTTTCCTATGGCTATACCGAACTACTGATTTGGGTAACTAATTCGGTACTTAATTCGGTCAGGGGGTATTTCTATTGATCTCAAAGCTCACTGAGTTTGTATTTCGGTACACAGCTCGGTAATAAGTTTGGCCAGAGACCCAGTTTTACGTTTTCAGCCTAGTTCAATTATGTTTTTTGCTAATTAAACTTGTAAGCATCTAATTGAGTATATTCTTATCACATATAGCTAGTTAATAGTAAAAAATTTATGCTACCCATAGGTTAGAACCCAATCTGTAACGACAAACCCCCACCCTGGTGCAAACAGGACAGAGGGCCTGACGCCACAATTAGAGATAGCCCTGTAACAGAAATAACGCAATGTCTAATGCTATATAATTACCCAACGATTCTTAAAGTTCAAAATATTCCAAAGCAACCATAATCCCATTAACAGAAAAAAAAATCCAAAAATCAATTTTAGAGTTTACATTTCCAAAATCCACCAACTATCAAGGTAACCAAAATAATATTCAAATACAATGTCTAGACATTTAAATAAAGTCGTATAAAAATGAAATATGGCGTGCAGGTGTCAAATGCATGCTAATGCTCTACGAGTGATAGCCATCTCCTAAATGATCATAGTGCCTGTACCCATTCAGGGATATCCACATACAGAAGGAATAGAAAAGAAAGAAAGTACAATGTTAGACTACAAAGTCTAGTTAGCAACTCAAGTTCCAAAGAGTCACACACAATGCCTCTAAACTCGGTTCTAGCGTGTGGGAGCACACAATGCAAGGCTATACGAGAACTCCTACAACAGAGATCTTACCCAACCAAGTTACAATCAGCAGATTATGAGATTATCTGATTTAGCCAACAAACTTGTATGATTCATTTATCGTATTTAACAGTTCAAGCTATTCTAACAGAGGTCCTATGTATCATATTAAAGGTCTGATCGGGTCTTAGCATTTTTGTGTAGTTTTTAAGCGAAAACAGTAACATACAATATACAAATTACATGTCCACTTCAGTAATACCACTTCAATCATCAAATAACAGTTTTACCAATCTTTACAGATATCCGATTAACACCATACCTATCACAAAATTACCAAGCAGTAAAACATATTCCAGTCTAGTAAATTAAAGATTAATGCCCAGTAACTATATACAGAAAACGGGAAATAATTAGATATCACATATATGGCTGAAGCCCTGTATGGCCGAAGCCCTTGTATGGCCGAAGCCGATCACATACAAATATGGGCACTTCAAGCTGGTTAAATCTGTTATTCGAGGTACCTCTATCCCTAGGCATGCCATGGATTTTGCTATAGATTAACCTAAGGGCATTTATCCATTAACAGTGTTCAGTTTATTTAAGAGTTCCGCTTAGATCATCATCCATTTAAAATAGTCTGTCATATTAACATCATTTTTTTAAAGTTAAATTCCATTGCAGCATATTATAGAATACAATTTACAGGCTATCGATACTAGGGGTCCAAAACAGATTCCACAACGACACACAATAGTCATATGCACAACAAACAACAACCGACACAAAATCTGTAGGACACAAAATGAGGTACTAACCTATCCTCCGACGAACAAGCAACCGACAAAGTCCTCACTCCTCATCCTGGTTCGCGAATTTCGTTGCACCTTCTGCTACAATCAGAGCGACCAAAACGCCAGTTATTGCAGATTTTGAAACCCTAACAGAACAGTGACGATCAGAGACAATTTGGAAAACCCTAAAACCTGAATCCTACAATCAAACTGACTTACCTTCACGGACATGAAGACAGAACCAATTCTATTACCCTTCTGCGACGAACACCAGTACAACTCGCCCAAACTGACGACTTTGCTCTCAAAACCCTCTCTCTCGGAATTCCTCTCTAGTTCGTATAAAGGCACAAATATGGTTGCCTAGGATCATAACTTAGTTTATATACTCGCGAACAATTCCCAATACCTCCCTATAGTATTAGAAAATTCCAATAACTGACAGAAAAATGTAAAATGACGCAAAACCCCCTATAGTTCAATTGACTGGGACGCTGATAGCCCTAATCCTAGGGAAGGGTAAGGCCACATCTCAAATCGTGAGAAATATATAATATTATTGCTTGACAAGGTTTAGAATAACATAAGATGTTTCTATAGTACAAAGTAAGCCTAAAACAAATAAAAATCCTACTTGTAATGCCCAACCCCTATCCACGACGGAGCCGTAGAATGTTGGCCGGAGCGCCACACTACACAATATACATTCAATATAATAACATTTGCAATAAATATAACCAATATTTCAAAATACTTCAATGTTTATAAAATTCAATAAAATTCGTTTTTCAATGATATCATAACATGAAATCCAAATCCAGCAAAAGTAAATGTTTTACATGGAAATTCAAAAATGGTCAAATAAGAATTTAAAAGGTGAATAAATGCGAAAAATATGAACTGCTACTATGACCAATGCGGATGCAAACGACCTGTACTTGCTCGATCAACCTGTTAGATTTCACATAGAAGAGACAAAAAGGAAAATAGGAAAGCATCAGACTATCGATGCTTGGTTAACAATTCCATACTCAAACCACAAGCATATGCGTCTTTATAAGCATACAATCATGATATTTACACGCAAATGCACTCTATCATTATGTTCATTCAATACCATGAACTTACATCAATACATCAATTAATGTCATTTAATACACCACACATTTAATGAACATTTAATATATCATACATTTAATGAACATTTAATATATCACACATTTAATGTCATTCAAATCATCAATCAATTAATGCAAAGAACATTTAAAGTTTTATAAAAGTGGACACGGTCTGTGTGGTTTTACATGGTCAGACCGTGTAAGGCTTTGTTGGTTTTTGTGTTTGTGTGAGAAAAGTTACACGGCCCGTGTGATTTAACACGGGCAGACCGTGTAACACACTGATCAATTTGCTTTCCTAGGCAATGGCAGACATGGACCGTGTGGTATAACACGGCCAGTCCGTGTAAGCCTATGCTGAACTATTTCCTAAGGGGTATTTGAATACAGTCTGTATAAGGGCACACGACCAAACCGTGTTCATGGCTGTGTCGTATGATTTAATTAATTATGCAACATGGTTTTCCCCACCCAACCATTTATGAAAAGAGTTTTAATGTTATCTAGTTTATAACATTTCTCCATGTCATTAAATACACTAAACAAACATGTTTCACAACAATTAAGGCCAACAATATACAAATTATTAAAAGAACCAACAATTAAATGCAATATTAGGCCAACAACTTCAAAACAACCAATCTTCAATAATCAAGTTCACATTTACCGAATAATCAACATTTCACAATATAACAATATCTCAATTTTCGTTTTGACCGCCCCTAATCTAGACATTATATCGAAATGGGAACAATAAGGCCGAAGCCTGATAATAGGTCCGAAGATCGAAATCCGTAGTGTCGTTTAATCCCCCGGGGCAGTCATCTACCTATGGATTCCAACAATAGATCCGAAGATCAACAATAACAATAGTCCGCAAGCGGTGGTGTCGTCACACCCAATAGAAGTCGTCACTCCTGTTTCCAATAGTGGCTAGTTAAACAACAGTTTACCTACAATTCAAAAGATCGAGATCTCTAATTTTTCCCTAATGGCATGTCACTCCATCTCTATACCAATCTATGACCAAGGGCAATCAATTATTTAGTAGTTAGACACATAATTTAATTAAAATGATTAATTAACAATTCAATAACCTCCTAGAGGTGCAATATACCTATTAATCAAATATATTGTCAATATATTATCAATATACTTCACTTATTTATTAATAACCACGCTTATGATTTATGATTCTAATGTTCATCACTAACCACATTCATACATTAAATATGTGTTATAATCGTGTCTAGATTGGTGTAGCTATAACCACATTAGTTTACACCTCACAATTCAATAACCAAGAAATAAATTATTAAATTCAACACCACATAAACCAAGGTAAATAAAATGCACAACACACAATTCGATAGCCAAGAATAAAAACCATTAAATTCAACATCACACAAAGTAAGGTACACGTTCTACTATGCATTTAAATACAACAATGAATATCAATGCCAAATGCAACTTTTTAAAACAATTGTGATTATCTACTTAATCCATTTAATGCAAATCAATAAAACAACCACCAAACAATAATTAGAGCGTAAAACAGAATTGCTTACTCGCCCTCTGTCGATTAGCTAAGCGACGTTGATTGGATTTCCACCATCACCCAAATCTCCTAACAATTACAATTCGCACAAGCCTTTTATCAAACACTTAGTCTACACCAAAAACCAAACAATACTAACCCAATTTTCAACCCTTAATTAACCCGTCAATCGAAAATTATAGAGTCATTAACAACATTTATTTATTCTAACAATCTAAAAGTATCTCTTCCAACACAATTAAAACTAAAACTAATCCTACAGTTTGAAAATAACAACAACTTTAATTGATCAATTCAATTCTCAACACCAATGTACTAATCGATAACCATGATGATTGTAAGAAACAATTTTTACAAAACATGGAAATCAAAATTTAGGGTTTTAAAGTCTTACCGTAATTCGTAGACAAAAAACTTAAGAGGAAAAATAGAGAGAATCAAACCACGTGTTTTGAAATTTGTGAGTGAATAAAATCAATCAATTGGTTTAGGGGTTTTTCCAAATGGGCTTCTTTTAAAAACATAGGCTATGAGCCCTTTTATAAAACAATTATAAAACATCTTGAAAATGGTTTAACGATTTTTAAAATATTTTCCGCTCATGTAAAACTTGAATTTCATTTTAAATTCCTAAATTCTTGAAATGCTTTTAAAGACGATCAATTTGATATATTTGACTCTACACTTTTGATTGATGTTTAAAATTACCATTTTACCCTTCAACCTGAATTTTGACCAAAAAGTCAAATTTCACTGAAAAATATAAAAATTTTCAGACTCCAATTACGGACGTTACACTACTGGAACTAAGGACCTAAAAACTAGCAAAAACAGAAAAAGTCAAAATTGACCCCTAAAACAAATGAATTTAGGTCGGCTAACTGTGCAACAGGCCTTCGACATCCTGTTGCAAAACAAAAGTTGTCTTTCTCGTAAATCCTTTTCCAGAATGCTATTGTATGCCTCAAACGGACTAGAAACAAATTTTCTAGGCCTTACACAAGTTGCCTCAAGATGATCTAGAAATATGCCAAGTTAACCCCTAAGCCAACTAGACCCAAAATCTGTCCGTGACACAATCAACAACAAACGGGAAGCAATCAAAGCAAAGCATATCAAACATACCGAAGCAATAATAGAATCAATTCTTAATGTAGCAGATTTTAGTTTATCATATTATGATTAAATGTTTAACTTACCAGGTCTGTCCTAAGCTTAATAACCGAAATCAGGAACAAAAACAGAAATAGGGTAAACCCTCAGAGATGGATCAAAGATCCAAAAATGATACTGTCGCATCCAGAAATAAATTGGCAATCAAGGCCTAATACACTTTCGCACATCGATGTATCCATCTATTTTTCCATACAATATGTTAGTCTTATCGTATTAATCTAGTACAAGACTTTTGTGCAGATTATAGAATTTATATTTGCACTTTAATAGAACATATATGAGTCTCGATTCAGATAACCACATATTAACAACATAACGAACAGATAATGACAGAATTCAATAGAATCATACAGACAGAATCACAATTTCAGTTTAGTGAATATCCAGCAAGTAATTCATACACAAATACAACTCAATATTATAATTCAAAAGCAGAATTTCAGACTTTAGTTTTATAATAATATGATTATATAAACACAGAGAAACAAGTAGAAACATACAAACGTGGGGCTTAATAAATTATATAATATTTATGATCCAAACTCGATTATGCATAAGTATATCAAGTTTAAGACTCAACTCTTGAATTAACATATTAAGAAGTTGACAAAAAAAAATAGCATTTAAAGTATATTAAATACATATAAAGCGTTTTATTAAATACGTGAGAGTTTTTAAATATTAAATTATTATTATTTTGTTATATATAATGAAAAATATCTACTATTGAAAATAAATGTTGGATAGCTTGTATATAAAAAAATTACAAATAATAGAAAACAGAGAAAGTAAAGAAGTATATGACATACTTTCATCTTTCCAAAAGGAGTGAGAATAACCGTGGCAACTTCTATAACAAAATTATTTTTTAATTTTATGAAATTTCAAGAGTTAATTCCAAAAAACCACTATAGGTTTGGGATTTTCAAAAAAAAAAAAACACCCTAGTTTTGTTTTTCTTAATTTTACCATTATTAGGTTAAAAAGTTAAAATTTTTAGTAGATTTTTTTTTTATTTTAAAAATTAGTGAAGATCTAAAAGACAAGTTTAATAGTGGTAATCTCTCGTCGAATGGTGATTGAACAAAGGAAATTCAATGAAATTAAGAATTGTCAAATTTTGATTTTTTTTTAAATTTATTATTTATTATTCGTCGAACCACCAATTGCTGCTGACGGACCACCTTGAAACCGTCACTTTGGAGCTCCACTAAATCAAAATTCATTTTAAATTTTTTTAACATAACATTGGTCAATTAAGAAAAAATAGAACTGGTCAATTCAGAAAAAATAGAACTAATGTAATTTTTTTATTTTTTATTTTAAAATGCTATAGCTTTTTAGGATTATCCCAACTTTGAATAACTTGCTAGAAATTTAAGATTGTAAAATCTAGATCCGTGTGAAAGACACTCTACTATTGCGGAATAATCAAATCACAAACGCAAAAACAAGTGGGCGTTGCCCGCTTTCCTCGAGAAAGTAAAATAAATTCCGTATTACCAACGGCAAGGATTTGGATTGTTTTGGTGCCATGACCCTTGAGATGATGGATTAGACGGTGTAGTTTGACTTTTAAGTTAAACGCATTTCTTACTTGAATAATAGTCTAATACCGAGTATTTTTAGATGATAGGTTAATATACAGTATGTTTGGTAAGATTTTTAATTAATTGATAAATTAATATTTTAAAATATAAATTAATTATTATATTAAATTTTAAATTAATTTAGATTAGATATTGAATTAAGTACGTGCTTGACACTAGTTAGTTAGTGTATTAAATGTTGAGTTAGTTGTTAAATTAACGATTAGATTAGCTATTATATTATATGTTGAAGTAACGATTTGAAATTAATGTTCGATAATAACAATAAAATATTGAATTAGCTGATAAATATAAAATTAAACAATAAAAAATAATATAATTTTTTTTTAAAAAAAAACTTAAAGTATAATTTGTTTGATTTTTTAATGATAATATATATTTTTAAACAATATTTCTTTGAGATTTTTAATTAAAAACCTATAATATATAGAGCATCAATTAATTAAAAAAATAAAAATATGACCTAAATAAATAAAAAAATATTTAAATTTTTTAATCACATTTAATAAATAAAAATAATATTATTTATTGCAAATATGAGCTTTTAATATTTATAATGGGTATTTTAGTAATACTCATAATTTTATGAGGGTAAAATATGAGATTTTTTTATTAGCGATTTGTGGATAACTACTTCAAGTAGTTGTCTGAAAATTGCTAACTAAAAATTTAATCACTAATAAAAAAGTTTTCTCCAAGTAGCAAAATTTTCAAATCGCTAATAAAAAATTTAATCGCTATCTAAAAATCTACCAACTAAGGATGACAAAATTAAGGGTAAAACCCTACCCATATCCATATCCTTAATATGTTATTTAAAAATGTAAGGTTATGGATTATACCCTTAACCCTAAACTGATATAAAGGGTAGGATAAAATCCTAACCTTAAAATTTGAGGTTCGAATTAGAACCGTACAAATATCCTAATAAAATCCTAAAAATATCATACATTAATTTAATTTAATTTTCAATTAGATTTTTTTCCTTTTAAAATATAACTTTAGTTATATTTAATTTTAATAAAATCATACATTATAAGAGAGTAATTAAGTAGTTTTGAATTTACTAATATATCATAAAATTTTGAAATAAATAAATACATTATATAAAGGGTAGGATAAAATCCTAACCTTAAAATTTGAGGTTCGAATTAGAACCATACAAATATCATAATAAAATCCTAAAAATATCATATATTTAATTTAATTTAATTTTTAATTAGATTTTTTCCTTTTAAAATATAACTTTAGTTATATTTAATTTTAATAAAATCATACATCATAAGAGAGTAATTAAGTAGTTTTGAATTTACTAATATATCATAAAAATTTGAATTAAATAAATAAATTATATAAAGGGTAGGATAAAATCCTAACCTGAAAATTTGAGGTTCAAATTAGAACCATACAAATTTCCTAATAAAATCCTAAAAATATCATACATTTAATTTAATTTAATTTTTAATTAGATTTTTTTTCTTTTAAAATTTAATTTTAGTTATATTTAATTTTAATAAAATCATAAGTTATAAGAGAGTAATTAAATAGTTTTGAATTTACTAATATATCATAAAAATTTGAATTAAATAAATAAATAAATTATATTGAATATAAAAAATGTAAAATAATAATTAGTAATTACAAATAAAATTAAAAATATAAAATATAAAATTGATGTAGATTAAGAAAATCTTAAGTTAAATTAAATAGAAATGATTTTGATATTATATAATAATTTAATCAAAGTAAATATTCCAATCAAATTCTATAGTACACAAACTAATTGAACCAAAATAATAATAAAAAAAACAATTGTGTTAGATTTGAGATGGTTTAATTTTATCTTATTGAGAAAATAGAATTTGAAATGATTCCAAATAGAAATTAAATTAATTAAATTTAAATAAATTATAATTTTATCTAAATTAGGATGAAACCAGTGTAAATTTTAATTTAACAAATGTAATAATAAATTTAATTTAATCTAATCTAATGGATTAATTTTTTTAACATTTTTTATGACTTTATTATATCATTATTGCATAAATAAAAATTTAGCATGATTATATTTTTATTGAAAGGATATGATTATATTTATTATTTTAGTTACCTTAATTTCTTATTTCTAGTCTAAAATAAAATTATATACTTTAAGAAATACTATATAAAAAATTAAAAACAATAAATGTAAGTATTTATTAAATATTTATTTTAATTGATAAAAATAATATTATTTATTAATATGCATTTTAAATGGATCTCTACATTAATTTTCTTCACATTATTTTATGGATTCTCTCTCTTTCCTATTTAATAGGGTTTAATAAGAACTTTTTTAAAAGCGTGCAGATATCCATATCCTATTCATTGTGTTAAGGAATTAAATAGGTCCAAGTATTTTAAAGATATAAAACATTGAAAATTAGTTCTCAAAATAACCACATTAATACAGATAAGGGTGGGATATTTGAGAACCGGTTTTTTTTGTCATCCCTATTACCAACCAAACACACACTAACAATTAGATGCTATTAGATGTTGAGTTAGCTATTAAAGTAGCGATTAGCTGTTAGTTGTTAAATTAGATGTTGAAGTAGTGATTTAGCATGAGTGTTTGGTAATAACTATTAGATGTTGAAGTAGCTGTTAGATGTAAAATTATGTAAACAATATAGTATATTGTTTTTTACCTTACAATGTAATTTTTTTTTAGTGTTAATATTCATTTTTAAACAATTTTTCTTTTAAAATTTTTAATTCAAAACCAACTATCCTTTAGTTATCAACTAATTAAAAAATAAATAAAATATAAGGCTAACTAAAAAAAAGTTATTTAAAAATTTTAATCATATTTAATAAATAAAAATATAATTAAAATTAACCTAATTTAATACAAATAGAAACTTTTAATATTATTAAGGGTATTTTAGCAATACTCATAAATTGATAAGGGTAAAATAGGAGCTTTTTTATTAGTGATTCGTGGACAGCTACTTGAAGTAGCGTTCTAAAAATCGCTAATTAAAAATCTAATCGCTAATAAAAAAAAATCTTCTCCCAAACGGTTAAATGGCTAGATCGCTAATGAAAAATCTAATCACTGCGTAAAAATCTGACTGTCAAATACACTAAGAGTGTGTTCGGCAATAGCTATTACATTAACGATTGAGTTAACTGTTAAAGTAGCGATTAGTCGTTAACTATTAAACTAGCGGTTGAAGCAGCTGTTTGAGATGAGTGTTTAGTAAGAACAATGGGATGTTAAAATAGCTTTTAGGTATAAAATGATGTAAAAATGTATAAAATAAATTAAAATAATACTAAAATGATGATTATTCATAAAAAACAATATTAAATTAGAATATAAATAAAGTGTATAAAAAAATAAAATAAAATTTAGTTCAAAAGAATAATTTTTACAAAAGGTATTTTTGTAATAATCAAAATTGGGTAAAGGTAGAACGGGAGCTTTTTTATTAGTGTGGTGTGGATAGCTACTTCAAGTAGCTGTCAAGAAATCGATATTTGCACATCTAATCTCTAATAAAAAGCTTTCCGAACCACCTAAAATTTCAAATCGCTAATATAAAATCTAATTGCTATTTAAAAATAGATTTGATGCACCGGCCTTTCGGCATTGATTTTGGGTATGGAATTTAGGGCCTAAATTTGACTGGTTGAAGGGGTGTTTCAGGATCTACGACGACCTACGATGCATTTCGGTGTTTCAAGATCGTTTAGAGGGGTTTTTTGAACTTTTATTATTTTAAGGGTTTTTTCGTAATTTTAGAATTATTTTGTTAGGGTTAAGAGTAACGCCTTATAAAAAGGGTGTTTAGGGTTTCTAAGAGGCAGACTTGATATTATATTTTTCAGTAAATCAATTGAGCAAACGAATTGTTCCTTTTATTCAATTCGCAATACTCTTTCAGCCAATTCACACACGTTTCCGGCATCAGTTGGTATCAGAGCTCTGGTTGCTTTGACTCGATGGCTGAAAATAATCGTGGAGGTCGTGGTGGAAGGCGAGGTCGTGGTCGGGGGCGTGGAGTCGTTCCTGAAGTAGACAAATTGCCGCATCACAGAGACCTGCGAGACGTGGAAATTGAAGAACAGAGACAGCGGATCCGGGATTTGGAACGACAACTCGCGCAGGTGGGGTTGGATGTTCAATCCGAAGGTGAGGAATCTGATGCGATATCCGAATACGAGGAGGAAGACGTCAACCCTTTTTGGGTTTGAAACCAGGGGCGAAATCGGGGGATGCGACTTGGACATCGGTCACCTGTTCGGAAATTTGGAATGAAGATTGAGATTCCTGTGTTTGAAGGTAAGACTCATCCCTAAACTGCAACCATCTAACCCTAAACCAAAAATAGCCGTAAAAAATCAATTAAGTAGATAGTAAGAGATATTACTTCACTTACAAACCATCATCTTCTTTGCCTCTATTCTTTGTTCTAGGCGTCATTGTCGCACAATCCTTCATTCAGAAATCCTATGCATATGGAAAGAAGGATGATGAGACTGTCGTAAAGGATAATGTGTATATGGAAGCGATAATTGCGAGTTCACCAACTTACCAGTTCACCTTTAGTGACGGAAGACTTACGAAAATGGAGGGAGATTATGCACCGTATTCGTTTTCGAAAACAATGGCCTCTTCTCTTGTTCTAGGTCGATTAAATAAAAGCAAAAGGAAATGGGTGATGTGGCTCAACCTGGTCCACCCACGCAACCAGTCAGTTTAAAAAAAATCAGATCAAAATAGTAAAAATACATTTTTGTCCATAGCTGTCAAATGACGGAAAGTCAACCAACGGTGTTGCACAGTAAAATTGATAGATTCTGTCTAAAAGAGGTTTTTTTTTAAAAAATGAAAAAGCTGAGGTTTTTTGGCCAACTGTCCAAACTAACGGTGGTTTTTTGGAAATCACCCTTTAATAAATATAGCTACTTAAAGTCACCATTCAGAGTCTCTGGCCTAAACTTAATTGGCTAATATAATTATTACTTTCTTTGTGTTTTAATAAATATAGATATTTAAAACAATGACATCTGACATAATAATCACTGAAGTTAAATTTCACAATGTGATGTTTTAATTTAATTTCTCAATTATTTAATACCAAATCAATCTAACCATTTTGATTTATATAGTTAGATGATATGACACGTGATTTAAAACCAAACAGATAGAATAATTTTATCATAACATCAGTCACATAGGTAAAAAGGGTTAAATTGATTCGATATTGGACAGTTGAAGGGTTAAATTGAAATTTCATATAGTTGAAAGATTAAATTGAAAAAGTGAGTTAACTTTAAGGTCTTCCATGATCATTATACCTAAAATAATAATTCTATTTTTTTCTTAATATTAATAAGAGGGAAAAGAGAGACTAAATTTGTAAAGGTATAAAGTTCCGAGGATCCACTGAACTTGATTATATTTTTTTTATGTTAACCCTCTAATTTCAGGAATGGTAAATTTAGTCTATCAACGTTTAAATACTAGATCAAATAAATCATCCATCCACATATATATATATATATATATATATATATATATATAAATATAAAAGTTTGGAATGAGGTGAAGTCAAGTGTCATGTAATGGACTGGTTTGGGGTTACAAATGTATTAATTACCACATAACTATTAAATTGAGATAATAAATGATGTTATTTTAATTAATTATAAGAACATTAAATGTTGTTATAATTAAATGATATAAGAAATTAAGATAATATTATACAATTAAATTGATTTCACAATTCATATTTATTTAATAATAATATTACTAATAATTTATACTATTAAAATAATAAAAATTATAAATATCAAATCAAGAATTATGTGATTCATTTATATATTTCATATATATATATGTATATATATATATTGAAAGTATAAAAATAATAAACACTAATTATTGTAATAATTAAAATGTGACATAAGTAATGAAATTGATTTGAATTTGGATTAGAAAAAGTAAAATAACTTTTTTTTTTTATTTTTTTTCAAATAGTAATATTTTATATTAGTTTAACTAAAATATACCCAATTTAATATAGTTTTTTTATATTAACTATAATTACTTAATTTTTAATGCTAAAATAATCCAATTTTTTAAATAATATATATATATATATAGATTAGAATAAATATTATCAAAAAAATAATTCATGTGTAAATAATAATTAAAATACCATTATATAAATAGATATAATATTGATTAATTTTGCATTTAAAGTAATATTTATTTTTTAAAAAATAAAATAGTCAAAATTTATAATTTCCTTTTAAAGGTATAATATTTTAGTTACCGTCATCCACGACAAAATAATATATATATATATATATATATATATATAAAAGTTGGAGAGGAAGTGAGGCAAGTGTGATGAAATGGAGTAGTTTTGATTTTACGAATGGATTAATTAATATAACTAAAGATAATAAATGGCAGTATTACTCTAATTATTAAAATATTAAATGTTGTTATAATTAAATGTATAAGAAACTAAAATAATATTTTACATTTAAATTAATTTCACATTTTATATTTACTTAACAATGATAATAATAATTTATATACTATTAAAATAGAAAAAAAATTATAAATATAAAATCAAGTATTATGGGATTCCTCTATATTATATATATATATATATACATATATATATATATACTTAAATTATATTAAATAAAAGGAGTAGATCATCCAAATGATATTTTAAAAGATTGTAATTAATGTATAAATACTAATCATATTCATTTTTAGTAATGTAGAGTCTTCCATATAAAGGAAAAATTATTAAAATAATCCAAATTAAGTTTAAAATATTAAAAAATATATATATATTTATATAAAAGCTTTTCACAGCTGTGAAGGGTCTCTTCACAAACCCCCTTCACAGATTAGTATAAAAGATCGCTATAGAAGGGTAAAATAGTCAATTTGGGTTATTTTTTAAAATTAAAATTTGAAATGTTGTTTTTGTGAAATTTTTAAAATTAGATTATATAGTGTAATTAAAAGATATAAAATGACAAAATGAAATTCTTACATAAATAAATTATAATATATAAATAATTTTAATATATATATATATATATATATATATATATATATATAGTGGTTACATAAATTTGGTTTGCGAATTTTATTAAGTTGGATGAATATAAATACAATATATTTGGGTTACATAATACTTATATTAGAATATTATATATATATATATATATTTAAAAGTTTATATGAACATTTTCTTCCTTGCTTAAAATTTTAAGTAAAGTGAGGAAAATTCGAATTTGGATTAGATTGGGTTGGGGGTTGGAAATAATTTACAATAAATTTTTTTTTTTTTTCTAATTCAAACGATGAGATTTGGTTATCATTGAAATTTTTAAATAAAATGATGTGACAAAATTATTAAAAAAAAATAGCTGATCAGATTAGTTGACTTATTTAAAATAAATTTAAAGGAGTTACTATTTCAGAATACATTTTTAACGTGAGAAAAACTTAAAATGAGATTTATCTATTAACATTTGATTGAATTGATTTTTTTTTTTTTTAATTACTTGGATGTGTTATGCAGATTGGATTACTATCCACCTTAAATTTTCAAAACTAAAATGGTATACTTTAAAGGTGATAGATATGTTTTTTTTTTCTTTTTAAGAAAATATGTGATTATATGCATACAATTTTATATTACTTTTTTAATTTAAAACAGACAAAGAAAAATCAAATGGAAATATAGGAATTTTTCTAATCATCCAACTTTAAATCTTTTCAGGTGATTTTAATAATTTTTATAAATTTATTATTACCATTTATTTTAAAGTCAAAAAATTTTTAGTATTAATTATTATTATAAAAATAATTTTGAAATGGAATTTCAATTACCATACATCATATCAATTAAAATCATATTTCAATTCACTTATACTAATCAAATGAAAATATATTATTATAAAATTGATATTTAATCATGTTCTACTAATATTAAAATTTTTATATTTATTTAATTAATTAAAATCAAATCATGACATACATATGAGTATATCATGTATGCGAATAAATACCATATTCGTACTAGAATTGATAAACGGGTCAATCCGTCCCGACCCATTTTAATTGGCATCAGATTGGTGGTTAAACAGGTTAACCCGCAGACTATAATATATTTTTTGAAAAATAATAAAAAATAGATATTATATACTCCCTCCGTCCCTAATTAATTGTTATAGTTGAAAATTTGTGAGGTTGTGTGATAAATTATGAATTGTCAAATTTACCCTTACAACAACAAATAAATTACAATTGAATACAACATGAAAGAGGCCCACCTAAAAAGTTGTGAAATAGTATGAGAATTTAAAAAGGTTTAAAAATGGAATAAGTGGTATATTATATTGGTTAGTGGGGTTGAGTGGTTGAAAAAGTATAAGGGTAATGTTATCTTTTCAATTATAAAAATTTACTAAAAATGGAAGTGTAACAATTAATTAGGGACATCCATTTTTAGTAAATGTAACAATTAATTAGGGACGGAGGAGTAATAATATATTTTATATTAATACTATTTAAATTTATTTTATCATTAAATTAAAGTTTAATGATTGATTTTTATTATTTTTGTGATTCATAATTAAACTAGTGAAAAGTGCGCGAGATTTTTAAGTTTATGTAAAATTAATATTTGTATTATATATTTTATTAGAGTTATAATTACTATTGTTATATTTTATATAATTACGTTTTATTGAGAAAAAAATAGTCAAATTTTTAATTCACTTGTTAAGGATAAAAGTTAAAAGTTACAAGTTACATTTCAAATTTATGATCAAACGTTAAAGTTCTTTAAAATTCATTTTAAAAATGGCTATTAATTCATAATTTTACTTTTTTTAGCTTTAAAAAAATGATTTTTTAAATTGTCTCAATAAACCAAGATTATTCTAAAAACTTATCAATAATAAATGAGAATGATTTCTAACCTACCTTAAAAAAGAATAATGATATGATATCTTCCACCAATAATTTATACAATTTTATCTTATAAAAATAAATTTTATTTATATTATTTTACTAATTGTACCTACTTAAAACAAGAAGAAGAAGGCATAAGAGCATCTCTAATAGCATATTAATTAGAGATGTCTTAACGGCTACATCAGTATGGAAAATTATTTTTAAAAATATCTTCGGTAGTAAATTTTATTTTTAATGTCACGATGAAATGATATATTTTATTATCAACATTGTAAACTTGAATTGTTATTTATAGAGGGTGAAATTCACAACTAAGTCATATAGATAAATACTTTTATATTATTTTATTAAATTCAATTAAAACTCTATTGATAATAAAAATAAAAAAATGATTTTTAATAAACACTATTTATTTTTAAACATTCTACCATGTCATTATTTATGCATTCTATTTTTTACGGTCATGTCATTTCACACCCACACTTTGTGTGAGATACTCTAAAATGTTTATTATCTTTTTAAAGATTTATAATCAAAATATTCCATATTTCTCTCAAAATTAATTTGAATATTAATATTTAATATATAATATAATATAAATTTATGCTCTAATTTTATAATAACGTCTCATTTGTAATTTAAAAAAATATATATTTTGAAGCATAATGTTTATTAATATGGGAGAGAATTTTCATCATGGTTATATATAATAATAAAATCTAAAATCTATATTTAGTGTATAATTAAATTTGAATTCTAATTTCTTAGAAATTATTTAAAATAACATAGATGGTTGAGATTTGATATAAAATTAAAATTAAAAAACTCATGAACACTAAAATGCTATTAAATTATAGAAATTGAAACTTATTCTTATAAGCAATTTCATCATTACTTACTACCTAATGCTTTAAACCTTTTTCTGTATGTCCACTGAGTTAGCATCAATTAGTCTATTTAGTTAATTTACGATGATAGTCTAGATGCTATTATTATTATTATCAAATTTTTTATAGCTTAAATATATATAACAATGACAATTTATGTGTGATAATACAATGTAATTTATACAATAAATGTCATTATTACAACATTTTATATACTCATGACTATAAAATGATTCAAAATTGACATTAAACTAATACAGCTTTTAAATATTTCCACGGCCTTTTCATTCATAATTCATATATATATATATATATATATTGCGTTTTTCATTTAACTCTCATTAAATTTAAAAAGTACTACTCTTAATTTTATATATTCTCCGATTCATTTAAAAAATAGTGTATGTTTGGAGCTGCTTGTGATTATAAAATAATCATTTATGGGGTGGTGAAATCCCAAACATACATCTCTTCCATCCTAAATTAACACATAGAACAATAATGCATGAATATAAATTTGGGATGGATGAAGGCTATACATGACATTTTACCACCCAATAAGTGATTATTTGTTAATCACAAACGGCCCCAAACATATACGTACTACTTTTAATTTTATACATTCTCCAATTTATTTTCTCTTCACCTAAAGTTGATTGAAAATTATTTCATATTTTTATTTTTATAATTTTGGATTTTATTTATTTTTATCATTTAATCCTTTTTTTTCAAATTTTCTTTTAGTATATATCATTTTATATATTGCATATCGATTTCAGTAATTTCATATAATTCTAATTAATTTCATATTACTCGTATTAAATTACTTTTCATTTTTTTTAGTATTATTATTATTTAATATGCACTAAATCACGGTATATTTCTATAATACTTTCATAATATTTAAATTAACACTAATTTACAATTAAACCATAATAGCATTAATTAGAAAACATTTCTCTATTGGGTGAATTATGACATTCTTATATTAATCGGGTGTAAATTACACGTATAATGATGTATAGAAGAAAATAACTTTTAACCGATTAGTATCTTTTATTTATTTTTATAATCATTCATTCCTATTTAATTTGCATTCATTCAAAATAAATAATAAGAATATTTATTGTATTAATTGAAATTCATTACAATTTTTTTAAAATATATGTATACTCCAATTTCCATATTAATATCCATTGAATAAGATAATTAATGATCATTAATTTACAATTAAAAAAAAAAAACTTTCATCTTACAAAAATTTTATGGTCACTACATTTTTACTAACATTTTTGTTTTCTTTGCACTGGGACAATTATTATCAAACCATTAAAACTAAATTATTTTTTAAAAGTTAAAATTATATGTTTAAAAAGAAAAAGAAAAGAGCATAGAATATTTTAAAAATATATTTTCTCTGTACATTTTATATTTATATTCATTTTAGTGAGAAATTTAAAAAATTCACTAATCTTGTAACAATTTTTTATCTCTAAATTGATAACTTCATTAAATCAATAAATTATAGGCAAAAATAGCATAATTACATCATCTTAAAAATATTCATGGTAAAATCACAATCTAAAATATAATAATATCAATGGCATAAAATTAAATTAAGAAATTTACTAAAAAATATTACAATTATCCAAAAAAAATATAAAAATTAAACTCAAATAAAGCTACAAATATACATATGCATATTGAAAAAAGGAGTTCACGTGTTTTGTTGTCTGCGATTGTACCTCACGAAATCAACTTATGTCATTTCTCTATTATCAACTTATCTCTTTTTTCCGTTAGCTTTGAGAAAAGTTAATTTTCATACACTTATATAATAGACAGTACATTAAAAAAAAATAAAAAATATCAAATAAGAAAAGGATTTCATCATAGACTAAAATTTGTATTTAATTAAATAAATAAAATTAAAAGAGTAATAAGTGCTAATTTAATTTGATATTTAAAAAGAAAATGAATGATTTGAGAATTGAAGTCAATAATTAATAAAAATATTACTTTAAATTATAAAAATTGAAATGGAAAGTTTAAAAAATAATTTAGTGAATTAAAGAAAAAATTAATTGAATTAGAAGAAAATAAATGAATCTCAAACATATAAATAAAAGATTAAAAGAAAAAATTATATTAGATATCCATTTATTGAAATAAAAATAATATAAAACCGGAATATATTTTGATATTTTTGTAAATAAAGAAACCTGAAAAAAAAATAATAAAAATAATTATATCACATTAGATTAAAGAAAAATCAAGTGAAATATATACTTATAAAAAAATATAATTAAAAAAATACATGTGATTACATGTAATAATAAAATCTTACCATGAATTATTAATTCAGTGTTTTCTACCACCGTAATATCGGATTCTCCAAACTCGATCATTCTTGCAACATTTTATGTAAATTTCAATAGAATTGTCAAATAAAAAAATCGAAAAACATTAAAATAAACTATATTCCATGTATTTGAATTAAAATTAACAAAACAATAAGCAGAGATATACTAAAATAACGGTGGAGAGAATCTTTTTTCTCGATTTTTCAATCAAGATGAATTCCACACTGCCTTTAGTATTCTTAGAACCTCCCATCATAAAAACAACAAAATAAATTACATAAATTATTAAGGGAGGAAAAAAATGAATTAGGGAAAGAAAACAAAAGTTCATTTTGAAATGTGAAAAGGGACATGAGGAGGGAGAGAAAAAATCATAAATAAATAAAGAAGAAATGAAACGGATAGTTAAAAAATTAACCAAAAGCATCTAAATAGTTTCTTTTTAGTATATTGTTATTGAAGTTGAAGAAAGAATCATTTACATCATATGTACGCAAATAAATGTCAAAACTATAAAAAAAAAAAAAAAGTATTCCATAAGTTGGGAAATAAGAGAGAAGACCAACGAATACGTGTCATATTTTAATTGGCTAAATATCTTAAAATGTCAAACTCCTCATTTTCATAGTTTTTCAACCAAACGCAACTCATATAGAGTGCCACATCAGATTTGTAGGGTCTGTAGGTGCTGCTTTATAATATATATATATATATATATATTAATATGTTAATATTTAATTTTTAAATTGTGTAAATTAAACCATAAAAAATTATTGTATAAAAATTTATATAAGGATAATTTTTAATATTATGCAGTTAATTATATTAAAATATAAATATTTTATGAATATGGCAGGCTAACGGTCATCCCGTAAAACCTTACGGGTTATATGAACGGGGTTAAGCGAACTTATTCTCAACGGTCATCCCGTAAAACCTTACGGGTTATATGAACGGGGTTAAGCGAACTTATTCTCATGATGGGTCAAAATTCTGTTAGGCCTAACTGAAACTACATGCGGATTCAACCGGTCAGTCTGCTACTATATGTCAATTCACTCGCTCTAATTTATGTTTAAAAATTAAATATATATAAATAGGATATTTTTAAAAAATAATATAAATATTAATTTATCGAATTGACAAATAATTATAGTGATAAATATAAATAAATTATAATATTTTTTAAAAATATTGAAAAAAAATTATTTTCGCGCATCGCGCGGGTAACATACTATTTTTTATTAATATGAAGTGCTTCATTGACCTATTCAAGTTAATCATTTCTACCGTCAGTTTAACATTCATATCAACGAAAATGACTAAGGGCCCGTTTGTTTTTATACCATTTAACACTGAATGCATCTGAACGCTTAAAATAAGTGATTTTAAAGCATTTGTTTTTTGGACAAAATATCTGAAATTAAGTAATTTGTATCTGAATGATTCAGATGAATTTAACTAAAATCTGATTGAAAAAGACGGAACTCAATTTTCTATATAAATTTACATAAATCTTCTCGACTATAGTGTCATTCTATATTAACATGCGAATTGAATTTATATATATACATATGTGAATTTAAAAAATAATAACTCGCTATATGAATTTATTGTTTATATGAAATTAGTCAAATTGTTTGTGCGTTACACGAAATAAAATATATTTTTAATTATCAATTTTTTAATATTGATCATAAATTATATTCAATTTTAGTAAATAATTTAATATATTATTTTATAAAATAAGAATCAAAATTATAATATTTTTATATATATTATATTGAATATACATATATAAGAAAAATATAACTAAATTTTAATTGATAAAAAATTACTTAAAGATAAGTGAAATTTTGGTTGCCTATTCATAATATTTATTCTGATCAGTCATTTCTCGCTCACTCATTTCTTGCTCATACAATTCGTCTTTACCCATTTCGATCGTCAAGGATATTAAAATACTTTTTGGAAGGAAGATTGTGATGACGATTGATTGAGAAAGAAGAGTAGGAGGTGTGCTTTCAATCAATGTTTGAGTTTTCGAGGAAGTAAATAACATTAATGTGGCAATTGAGTGTTATGTGGCACACAATGTTATTAAAACCAGACCAGTTAAACCGGGAACCAGTCATCCATCCGATTCGGTTTTAATATAAAACCGGATTTTTAAAAAACCCGTCAGACCCGGTCAAACCCAGTAAAAACCAGGTAAAATCGGTCAAAACCCGGATTTTTTTTAAAAAAAATAAATAAAAACTTAAAGTTTTAATTTATTTTAGTTGTATTTGGTTTTGTTGGAATAATTGTTTTATTTTTTGAAAAATTTAAAAATTTAAAAATAATAGTGTGTCGTTTATTTTATTGATAATTAATTCATATTGATAGGTTTATTTTTAAATATATTCAATTATAATTTTAATTAAAAATATATTTATTTTTTATAAATATAAATTAATTTCTCATTTTAATTTTATATAATATATATAAATTAATTATTTTTTTAAAATTAAAAAAAATCCGGTTCAACCCGATCGAACCCTAAAAACCGCAACTCCTTTCCGTGACCGGTTCAATGCCCGATCCGGTTTTTAAAACATTGGTGGCACACTCCCATTTGATAATAGCTGCCACGTGTCCAATTTTCAAGATAAGTAAACTATACAACATCAAGATAAGTAAACTATACAACATCAACAGAGGCATGTGCCGCAAATCATATAATAATCATTACTGCTAAAATATTTATATGATGTGAAATTATTTTAGTTTAATATAAAATACAAATATATAAAATGATTGAATTCAATTATTTTATTCATAAATTACAATTAATATATTCGTCAAATGAAAATGTATAGAATCAAAATATTATAAACAAACATAATATTAACATTTAATTATGTAATTTGATATTTATTAAAAATAATAAAATTTTATTGTAAAAATTGATTATAACAATTAATATATAGTAAATGAAAAGTAATAGAATTTGAAATGATTAGTTAATCGGTGGGATTAACAATATTTAATTAAGAAGAAATATGTGAAAATAAATTAAAATTAAGCTATATATTCCAGTAATTAAACCATGATATTAAGAAGATGAGAAAAAAAGACATCAATAATTTTTATTATAAAAATTGAGAAATAAAAAATATTGCAATATAGTAATAAAATAATCATATTTACTAAACAAATAAATAATAGCAACTTGAATAACATAAATATTAAATGATCTCAATAGATTTCTTAGCTTTAAAAAAATTTAGCATATGTGATGCTTTTTATCTTCTCATTCTCTTTATCCTGCTATGAATTAAAAAAAAAAAAAGTAACTTTGCAAGAATTAAAATAAAATAAATTTAATAACAGAAAAAAAAACTCATATGAATTATAGTTTGAGAAAAAAATATCTACATAAAAATAAAAACAATATTTTTCACATGAGAATCAAAAACAAACAAAGTCAAAGCATAGACACTAAACAACAAACAGACAAACAAATATATCGTAGCAGGAACCAGTTTATGCCTCAAAATCCGTAACATATTCTCTGTTGAAATCAAAGCCTGAATAAATAGAATTTTTCACTAATCGCTAAATCAAAACTCACTTCTCTTCACGTACCATCATATCAAATACGAACTAAAATACAAACAACAAACACTAACCTGTGAGCTCGACTACTTTATTCAACAATCGACGATGAAGAACAGATCGTAGAACAACATTACACGGTTTCCTTTTATTGATACTCACACACAGAGGTCACCACTCTGTAATTTCATTTATCTATTGGTTTGATTTCGGTTTTTGTTGTTCTTGTAGATGTGATGAGAGATAGAGAAGACAGAGAAAGAGAGAAATAAGTGAATTTTTTCTTTACAAATGGAGACAGAGAAAGGAGAGGGAGAAATTTAGGAATGACTATCGATGAGTTTTAAAAAGGTGGCACTTATCCTAAATTAGAGTTATTTAAAGCTGAAAGAAGAAATGAAATGAAAACTTAGAAATGAATTGATGCTCAATTAAAATTTAATTAATTTAATTTAATAAAAGTAATGAGATAAATAAAAAGACAAAGAATGAAATATCAATCACTCCACGTGACAATGCCTTATTCGCTGAAAATGCCACATAAGTATCACATAACAGATTTTGGCTCTATGTTTTGGCAAAGTATGTTTGTGCATTCTGCTTTTTATATATATATATATATATTTATTGCAAATTTAAAAAAAAATAATAAATGTTTTAATTACAAATTGCAATAAACTAAATTAAATGAGACATAATGAGTGTTTTACTTTATTTTATATTTATATATAAAAGATTGTAAATTAGTTACATTAATTACAATTTATACATCAATTTAATAATAATTTATATATATTTCCTCCATTTTTTTTTAAATTGCTACACTTATTATTCAAACTATTCGCCGATCATTTTATTTTACATATTGTTTATTGTTTATAAGAAAAAATATAGTCAAGTAAGATCTTATTTTATTCATCTTAACGTTTATGTTTCAAATATAAAATTCTCATAATTTTTAATTATGTATAATTAAAGATATTTACCATTAAAATTAAGCATCGAAAAGCGTGTATACCAAAGTGTAGCAATTAAAAGAAAAACGGAGGAAGTATGATAATTGATTATTATGTAGAAAATATCCATGAGTATTTTATATTTTGAAAAAATAAATGAAAAAAAATTATGACCGAAAGAATACAATAGGTAGGGGTGTTAGTTATTTGAGTGAACCCCAGTAACCGCCCGAACCATATGGCTCTACTTATTTCTCCCTAGTTTTTTCTTTAAATTTTTAATTAAAGTTTGAGTTTTTATTTTATTTTATTTTATTCTTTTTTAAAGTGAGTATTTCACCCATACAATTTAATTCAAATCAATACTTTTTTTTTTTTGAAGTCTCAAACCCACATTGCTAAAAACAAAGATTAAAATTCCGACAAAGCAACTTAAGTTGCCAACACAAACACCAACCCTTATTTCCTTATTTAGACAGTAGTGCAACCATGGATCCATTTTGGGCTACTGGCGACCAGCACTCATCATTATTGAATGTAATTTTTTTTATTTTCATATTTTCATATTGTTGACATCGTTTTAACATTTTTCTGGATCCGCCACTGCCCGAACCGATTGAAATTTGGTCCATTTGGTTTGGCTAAACGGTTTGTTGGGTGATTTTGGGTAGACCCAAAAGACATGAGAATAAATTTGGTTTGGGTTTGGGTGAAAATAAAAATTTGGGTTGACCCGAAACCCGAAAAAAAATACATTAAAAATAATAATATATAAAATATAAGTTAATTAATCTAATCCTACCATATAAAAAATATTTTTTACTATTAAATAGTTAAATAATTATATATTATTAAACATAAAATAATATTATATAGGAAAAACTAAAAATATGGAATATACTTATGTTATTTGTGTTATTTATTTTCCCTTAAACTGATTAGATAACTAGTGATTTTAAAATTTTCAATAACCTATTATTGCGCATATGACTATTTTGTTACAGGTTGTATTTGTTCTCTTCCCTAGCTTGCTAATGTTTGTATGTCAACTCATTTATGTTATTATGAAATATGTTTAAATGGAAATTCACTTCATTTTGAGAGATATTTCAATAGGAATATACTGTAGAGTAGAACATCAAACTGACCCCATATATATATATATTTTGTAGCTTAAAAGTTATTATTATTTATTTTATTTTTTTAAATTAAAAAAATTAATTTTTTTTAATGTATTGCAAGGGGAAAACATTTTATTTATAATTAATTTGGGTAAACATTAACCGAACCGATTCACCCGAAATCTTATTCGGTTGGTTTGGTTTTGTTTTATATTTTTTCGGTTTGGGTTTGGGCAGGTTGTGTGAGAGAAAAAAATTGATTAAACCAAACCGAACTTTACCCGAACCACCCAAACCGCCCAAATTAACACCCCTAACAACAGGCGATGTTGTAGAGATAAAATAGTCAAATTACAATAAAATAACTTATTTTAAGTTAAGTAAAATACTAAAAAAAAAAATAGATAGATATATTGATTGAATGAATTTTTTTTTTTACATTTAACACTTAATTTAAATGCTATTAAGTCTTAAGAAAAAAAACAAACGTCCCTTAAATTAAGTTTTAAGAATAAAAAAAAAAAGGTTCTCTAAATTTATCATTCTCAAACTTAAAGTACTAATTTACAATTTTTGAAGTTGAACTATACGGTGAAATTAGCTCTTTTTAAAAGTGAACTCCATTTGATATATATATATATATATTTTTTTTATTTATTTAAAAATGAGAAATAAATACAATTATTATTTTTTAATTTAAAAAAAAAAAAAAAAAAAAAAAAAAAAAAAAACCACTCATTCATGAAGACGATAAGTAGGGATGGCCAGAAGATGATGAGCCCTAGAAGTCACTAAACCAGTATGCTCAACCATATCCAGCTCATAACCCTCTGGAAGCTTCCAATCAAAACAATGAATAAGTTGTGCAACGACGAGTCTAACCGTAATGTAACCCAATTGCATTCCAGGACAGCTTCTTCTGCCGGAGCCAAACGGGATGAGCTCAAAATTACGACCTCGAACATCAATATCACTGTCCAAAAATCTCTCCGGATAAAACACTTGAGGATCTTCCCAGTTATTTGGATCTCTACCCATGGCATGCACGTTTATAAAAATCCGAGATTTCTTCGGGATATGATATCCATCCACTACACAATCTTGCGTGGACTCATGCGGGAGCAAGAGCGGTGCCACTGGGTGAAGCCGCATGCTTTCTTTGACAACCATATTTAAGTAGCTCAACCTGTCCAAGTCTGACTCTTCAACCAATCTGTTTGGCCCCACTATGTTTTGTATCTCTTGTTGGACTTTTCTCATTACTCTTGGATGCTTCAAGATCTCTGATAACGTCCATTCAATCGAGCTTGATGATGTGTCCATACCTGCTATAATCATGTCCTGACAAAACCATTTAATTTAAATTAATAAATGAAGATAGAGAGAGAGGGGAAGAAGACGACGACTACTCACCAAGAGGATGGCCTTGACATGGTCAATATCAATCCTGCACTCCCCATCTCCAGATCTCATGAAACTCAATAACAAATCAACAAAATCCTTATTCTTCTTCTCATCTCCGGAAGACACATCATGTTCATGGATAACCTTCACAAGAAACGCATCATAAACCTGACCAATCCTCTTCAAATTCCTCCTAAGCCCTTGAAGATCCAACACACCAAGTAGTGGAATATAATCAGCTAAATTAGGAGTAGCTGCATATCCCATGCCTTCTTGAATCACATCCTTGAACCCTCTCTCATCAAACTCACTATCTTCATACTTCCTCCCAAGAACCATTCTACAAATCATATCAGCACTCAGTGAAGATACCTTGGAGCTCAAATTGACAACAGATCCATCAAAAGCAGATCTTTTGACAGACTCAATAAACAGAGAAACTTCCTCTTTTCTCATGGGTTTAAAAGAATTGATCTTCTGAGTACTCAATAGCTCCAAAGTACACATTTTTCTCACTGTTCTCCAATAAGGACCATATGGGGCCATAACCAAGTCCTTGTTGTACAAAGCAAGCTTGAAAGCTTCGAAAGGAGGTCTGCTTGCGAAAATCAGATCATGGGTTTTCAAGAACTGCTCTGCTGCTTGTGGTGTTGATACAACAACTGTGGGTACTAATCCTAGTTTCATGAACATGATTGGACCATATTGTTTTGATAGTTTGAGGAGGTCTGTGTGTGGAGATTTGCCTAATAGATGGAGAGATCCAAGGATTGGAAACCCTTTTGGTCCTGGTGGTAGTTTGTGGGGAAGTGATTGAATGATGAAGATGAGAAGTAAAAAGAGTAGAAATGTTGATATGAGTGTTGTCAGTTCCATTGGGAGAAGATTTTTGACTAATGAGATTCCAATATCAATGGTAGGATGTCATATGAAGAAAGACACATGGGATAGCAGAGCATTTATAATTAAAAACTTAGAGGATGGTGTAAACAAGGATGTGATATTTTTTTTATACAGGGATGAAGGCCTATTTCATTGCTACTTTTATTTTAAAATCAAAATTTAAAATAAAAATAATAAAATTTCCAAAATCCCCCATTTATATAAAATATTCTCATTTGTCACCAACTTTAAATTATTTCCAAAAAGCCCCCATATAATGAGGTTGGGCCCCCCAGACTTACAAATAAAATTGATTATATATAAGTCTTTACTGGTTCATTGTGGTTCAATGGTTCCTCATATAAGATGTGTGGAGTCGAATCCACTCCACTACCTATTTATTTAAATTTTAAATTTTTTTAAAAATATATAATTATATTTTATATTTTTAATTTATATTTAAATGTTTTTACATATTTTTATTTTTAACTAATTATAGTATTATGTAATTAAAATTTATAAATTTAAAAAAGTGGTTAGTTAAAAATTAATTTAAAATTATTTATAAAGTATGCATGGAATGATGTTCTGAGTGTTGTTTTAGGGTTTCTTCAAAAGGTCATTTTCCGGGATTGTAATGATGATTCTTATCTCTTCATCATTGGTTTAGATTTTCATAATTACGATTGCCTCTATATAACCTACATCGATGAGATCCTCCTTCTTCTTCTCGCTCACTCTTCACTCCTGTCTTCTTTCTTTCATCGATGAGCAGATTATAAAAGTTTAGGAACCACATATGCTACTGTAGATTTAAGATTATAGTAGACATTTATGAATCATCTAAACACCTAAACATGTTGTACTTCCATCACAATGAATGCAACTTCTTTTACTTTTGGAAGTCATAAAACTCTGCGGCGAATGTCGAAGTTATCAATGAAGTAATATAAATTGAAAATGTGCCAAATAAGACTAATGTGAAGGGTTACGATGTAGGTATAAAAGCTGCTATATGGAATGGAATATAAGTTAAAATGAAGGTTGTCATATGCATAATCATAATAATGTCATTGTAAATGTATATGGAAATATGTATACGGACGTTAAAATTGAAAAATTAAAAAGAAGTCAATGGAGAAATAAGCTGGTGAGTTATATTGGATGTTGTATATTATCTTTGCCACGTGTGAAAATGACTGGTCAACCGATATGGACAATGTGATAGTGAGTGTTAGAGTGTGGTTTTATTTTATAGCTAATCATAATGGCGGTAGTTTTAGGACCTAAAAGTGACATGATGGCGATGGTTTTAGAATTTGTAAATATGCATGGAATGGTGTTCTGGGTGTTGTTTTAGGGTTTCTTCAAAAGGTCATTTTCCGGGATTGTAATGATGATTCTTATCTCTTCATCATTGGTTTAGATTTTCATAATTACGATTGCCTCTATATAACCTACATCGATGAGATCCTCCTTCTTCTTCTCGCTCACTCTTCACTCCTTTCTTTCTTTCATCGATGAGCAGATTATAAAGTTTAGGAACCACATATGCTACTGCATACTTAAGATTATAGTAGACATTTATGAATCATCTAAACACCTAAAGATGTTGTACTTCCATCACAATGAATGCAACTTCTTTTACTTTTGGAAGTCATAAAACTCTGCGGCGAATGTCGAAGTTATCAATGAAGTAATATAAATTGAAAATGTGCCAAATAAGACCAATGTGAGTCAATTTTCTGAATTTTTTGTGAGTCAATTTTCATAATGTTAAATAATTTTTTCTGAGTGGTAAATTTGAAACTTAAATATGAATTTATAAAGTTTACGTAATTATTTTTGAAAAAGAGGTATTTTTGAAAAATAAATAAACTTATGGGCTTTTAAATTTTTTTGTTTAAATAAATATAAAAAATATTATTTTCACGTGTATCAATATACACAGATCCCTAAAAACCTAAATTTTCATCTCTCTAGGATATTCTTTTCTCTCAAGACATTTAACCCTAACTTTTCATGAAAACCACCAAATATTAAAAATTGATTTTATTATTATTTTTTTAAAAGGACAAGTAGATTTAAAGTATTATTCTTTTGCACAAATTTCAAGATAATTTATTTGATTATTTCTATTCAATTAGGGTTTTTGATTTCAATTACTTACATTTACATCCAATTCAGTGGATTTCACCATTGTGAATCTTTTGATGTCTCTCAATTGAATTGACCTGAAATCATAACTTACTAGACATCAATTTTTGTAATTTTAAGCTGATTTAAAATAACTTATGACAAATTTCGTATAACTAGGCGACGCTAGTGTTGAAGACCACCAATTAGGAGGAACTTAATATCTTCCAGCAGAAGTGAGGTTAGTAAATCGTGTTCGAGCCCCCTAATATTGTCTCTTTAATTTTTTTTATGTCTGTTGCATCAAATGGATAATATTAAGAACTGAAATTTACATTATTGACTTGACTTAGATAATAGAATTTAAATGTATATTGCCTTGTTCTAATGTGATCTCTGTTGTGAATTATGTTACTTGACATGAATGTTGATATTAATAACACTATAGTAAGCTCTATCCTATAGACTTAATAGTTGATAAGATCCGCATGCCGTAGGGATTAGAAGTATACTTCGACACACTAATTTGTGACAAGTCTTGATTTTCTATACACAGATTCTGTGGGCTTTTCCTTTCCTGGATTTGACAACATCAATCAATTCTGTGGTATGATGATTTTTTTTATATGTTTTATTCTATTTCCTGATTTGACTTTTAGACTCTGGATGGGCATTACTAATTTAAAATATATTTTGATATATGTGACATTATGAATTTGTTAAACCATTGTTATAGATTCATCAAAGAAATAGCAATAATACTTGTATTCTGAACTTGGTATTAATTTTGTTGGAATTTATATTTTTAACTTAAAATAAATTCTTTTACTTTGATTATTCTGGTAACCTTGAACTTGATAACTTAGTTGCTAGACATATCTATATTTTGATTTCATATTGCGATTGATTATGATTCCAAGATTGTATCCATATACACTCTTTTAGGGGTCAATCCTAGTGTGTGTGTTCCATATCTAAATTTTATCTCGTTGAATCCTTGGGTGAGATTAAGTTTTTGTTAGTCATATTGTAAGTAATATTGCGAGTATTGGTTGGATACAGTTTTGTCATTGTTACTAGACACAAAAAGAGTCTTTAGTAATTTATTATTAGGTCTAGAAAGTTATGTTGGGAGTTTGGATCAATACATGTCGAACCGAGTCAGAATAAGTTCGAGAAACACAAAATTCATCAACTGTCGAGAGGGGATTCCCAGCAACCCTTAGGCAACACTCAGAACCTCTCTTAGTTTTTTCTGATTTGCTTTATTTTTTATCCGTTTCGAGTTTCAATCCTTCCTTAGTGTCTCTTAAAATTCCATAGGTTCCTAAGCTCCCATTAGTACCACTTGTGTAACTACCAAACCCCTACCCTGGTATAACCAAAGATAAGAGTTCGACGTCACCCAACAAATACAGAAATGCTAACAGTTGAGAAATCAAAACCCAAATACTTTAACTCAGCAATAAAAACCAAAATACCAGTCTTACAGTCTAAAAATCTAGCAAACATAATAATGCTAATGTCCCGCAAATTCAAGTACAAGTCCAATGATAATAGTCCCAAATACAGTCCAAAAATAAATGTACGAAAATAACATAACAAAATGGAAATGAAATGTTGATGATGTATGTCGTGATCAATATATGAGACAACGCCTAATCAATCGGAGTACTTGAACTCAACTTGGGATTTTATCCCCTTATTACAGAATAGGAAGGAATAAAGGAAGCGTTAGACTGTGGATTAGTGTAAGTCAGCGCTCACGTTCCAACACGCATATGCAGAGTGACCTAGACTCAGCTCTAATCATGGGAGCAGACGATGCAAGCTCTACAGACTCCCTAGAGTCCACTAAATCAGTCAACACATCAATCATCATCCTATCAATCAACAATTTATTAATTATCTTCCTTTAATCAGAACTCAATCATCTGTTATCTATATGTTCCTACACGTTCAATTGTCAACTAAAAATAGGCTCTTTAAGTTTACGATTTAAGGTCCTATTAATTTATAGGGCGCTAGGATTACGTCTTCGGGGGTTCTGCTAAACCAGATTTTATTTAATACTTTCTATGAAGGTTCTGTCATTAAAATTTCATTCCTAGCAGTTTAAGTCCGGTTATTTAGCATTTTAGAATTTAGTTACAAATGACAGGAAAATCAAACAGCTTATGACCACTTAATTAAGTCCAGTTCAAACATCAATCACAGTCCTTTACCACCCGTTAATAGTCCATTCACAGTCCAGCAACCAGAAATAGAATTTCGTTAGTTTACAGTTTAGCCAGTTAAGTTACAGAATTATGCCCAAAGCAGCTATCAGCGGAAAATAGGATTAACAGTAGCAGTAGACAGTATGGCCGAAGCCCAGTAAACAATATCAGTATACTAGTCAAACTGCAATCAGTATAGGCACTTCAAGCCAATTATTTCAGTAGTGAGGATCCTCTATCCCTAAACATGCCATAAATTCTACTAGTAGATTGACTAAGGGAAAAATTCCGTGTTCCATTTATTTAACAATTTACCGAATTATTTAAGTACCAGAATAGCAGTTTCAGTACATAACCGTGTTACAATTTCAGAAAACAGTTAAAGTCTTATTTATTCAGTCTGTTACCATTAACAGGGCAGTCTTATGTATTCCGTTATCATCATTAAATAGGATAGGCTTGAAAAAACAGTTTTAGAACACAACAATCCATGACACATGCAGAAAACATACAACATACATCAAACAACGTATTGGACTAAAAACAAACTACTAACCATGACGACAGAACCAATAGCAAGACGAATATCAGACGACTACCCCTCAGCTCGAACAGTTCCTTCCTCTTGACCCTCTCTAGAACGAAACCAGAAATATTAATTGTAGAATACAGGGTTCCAACCCAACCCGAACCCGACGGAACTCAACCCCAACCGAACTGGACAGTCCTAACAAAATTATGAAATCGACTCTACAAGACATCGAGACTTACCGAACGACTCAGACCACAGCGTCACTGCAATCCGCAATGCCTACCGAACAAAACCTGATGGAACGACACCTGATTGACAGAATCGTGAGATTAGAGACTGGATAACCAATATAAGCCCCAAATTTGAGAGTAGGGCAGAAAGAACTTACCGTAAATCAAAAACCTCAAACGGAACCCGAACGGAACTCGAATGAAATCCAAACAAAACCCTAACGGAAATTCAAGCTCGCAAAAGAAACCTTACACGTAGATTTCACGGAGCTGATATTAGAATTCAACCAAGGAAAATACTAGCAAGACAGGAGTGGATGAGACTTACCAGAGCGAGACTGCACCGGATACTTGATCGAACGATCACCCTCACTCTCAACGGTTTCTCTCAGTTCTAAATCGTGAAAAGAGGTAGGAATGAAATATTAGGGTTTATAATAGTTTTATAGGGTGACTAATTTTAAACCCTCCAAACTCAGGAAAATTGCAGATTTAAATCAATTCTGGACAAATTCCAATAAAACCCCTAAATTATGACACAAGCTACTAATGAGGATAATTCTGACACATAAAACCACAATAACTAAACAAAACTCCTATCAACGTCTAATGTAGTATTTTAGATATCGTCTCTATAGGGATTGTTAGCTAAAAAGCAAATTTGAGATCAAGATTTAAAATGAATTACTAAAAGAATCTATATACAAATCAAATCATAAGAATCATAGAATTGTTGTGTTTTAAAGACACTGATGACATTCATTCAATTTAAACATGAGTTAGTACTTTGTTCTATAAATGATCTCAATTGTAAATGAGCTGATATGCTAATCTCAACTATATAGTATCTTCTAATGCATGATTCAACTTGTAATCACAGATTTACACTTTAGATCATCGTTAGTGATCTATTAGAAGATCTCTCAATTCAATCTAACAAATCTCAATTATACAGATGCATATATCTCTATACTATAATCTATATAACTGATAAGCACAATCTGTAGAAAATTAGATCTATTGTCTATCTCTAGAACAACGATCCTCTGTTCTTAGATCAGAAACTTAATTGCCATCTCTGGTCTAATTCAGCTTCAAGACAACAGGATTACATAACTCTCGTCCTTGTAATTCAATGAATGCATGAAAATTGAGTAAATCTGACCAAAATCGAAATAAGAATCATACAATCAGAAAGATAATCAACAACAGATTTCAACAAATCAATAGAGCTTTTAGCCTAGCATATCTACTTCAACATATTCAATCAAAACACAAAATCATCATCAATATGCTTTAAGATCTAAATCTTACCAAGGAAAATAGAAGCTAGACTATGTCACAGTTGTTGCTTCACTATCTTCAAGCTAAATCTCTATGATCACAAAGAACAGAGTGCAAAACTTCCTCAAGAAACTTCTCTGAGAATATTGAATAAAGCGTGTAGAAGAATCTAGAAGTTTTTTTCCAAATTATAACAGAATGTCAAAAGGTTCTTATTGCTTCATCTGAGCGCCTATTTATAGAGTTTTGCTAAGTGACAATTTTGAAATAAAATCAACAAAGAAACACAAATTGGCGAAGTAACAATTTTTTTTCAATTTATGTCGTCTATTCCTTCGCCTGAACTCAAACGGCTTTCACAAATATCGCTGACTTATTCGCCAATAAACATTTCTTCATAGGCGAAATGTTCTTCTTATCTCCACTTTATGTCGCCTGATGCTTAGACGACTAATCTTTCCTCACCAATTTATTCTTGCATTAAAAATATTCTAGGCGATATACCTTTTCTGTCGCCTTCAATATTACTCATCTTCAGGCGACATTCAATCACATAGCCTCAGCTATCGCCTGTAACATGGCGAGGTTCATCCTTCAGCGCCTAGAGATATTGCCAAGAATGGCGTCTTATGAAGGCAAGGAAACTTTAATTCGCCTCATGTAACTTTGGTCTCAAAGCGAGGTCATTTATATTTCGCTTTCATCTTTCAGCAAGTGGCAATATACTTAGGCGATCTCTCCTTCCAACATCAACGTTTCGCCATTTCTGTAGACATTGGATGAAATTCTGTTTGGTCATTCTTTCTTTTGATTTTTGCATGTTTTTAGCTCAATTTCCGAATCTTCTCATCCAAGTCCCTGTCTTAGAAATAATAGTCTATAATCACTAGAAATCCATTCAATATCTCATTTTTTTTAAACTCAATTTCTTTACATTTAAGCTCATAAAATATATTAAAATATAGGTAAATTCTAGACTTATCAATTACCCCCAACTTAGCCTTTTTTGCTTGTCCTCAAGCAAACTGACTAAAGAACAACTGAGATAGCAATCAGTGTACACTTGCAATCATAATTCAAAGTAACTTATCGAGTATATTTTGAAAATTTCCAAATAGTGACCAACTCTTCTATCAAAATTTCAAATCAACTAACTCAAAACTGATCATTTTCTTCATGTTGCAAAGTATCTGAAAAGATCAAAGTATTAGAGTTTTGAAACTACTTCCTCACTGTAGTCTCTCAAAAAGTGTTTGATCACTCAGAATTCTAGAGTTTACTCACATAATACACTAGTCACTTTTAAGAAGCAGAGTTATGTACCAAGATAAATGTGATTCTAGTGTTTCACAAGCACGTATGAAGAAAATTTAAGAACCTCACGAACATTGAACTTTACTCATACACTGTACAGCACTTAGAGGTTCCTAAATTCAGAACTGCCCATTTCTTTGCTTCAGAATCTCTCATTTGTTTATATAAGGAAAATGAGGCCAAGTTAGCTTATGAAAGAAGGGGAATTCTTCAAAGGATTCAAAATTTGGACATACCACTAAATTCCTCTCAATCCCTCTAATTTCCTTACTCATATAAGTTCAGAACTGCCCATTTCTTTGCTTCAGAATCTCTCATTTGTTTATATAAGGAAAATGGGGCCAAGTTAGCTTATGAAAGAAGGGGAATTCTTCAAAGGATTCTAAATTTGGACATACCACTAAATTCCTCTCAATCCCTCCATTTTTCACTCTCTAGTGTTTCCCATTCAATAATACTTTATTCTCATCACCACTTTATTTGTATACATTGTCAACTTTTTATTTTTAGTGATTCTTTTTCTTATTCACCACTTCTTTGTAGGTTTTTTTTTTTAGAATAATCTTGCTTCCCACAATCCAGAAACACTCTTTTAGCAAATCCTCACTTCCTATCTTTTCATCCCTAATTTAATAGTAAGTCCAAAGGGTAGGATTGAGATCATATCTCTATCTTTGTGGTTTGGACTGGTTTCGGGACCAAAGAAAAGATTTTTAATGAGAATGGAAACAAAATAGTTTTCCTCACAAGATATCAAGGTCTGGTTATATCAAGCAGGCAAAGACTTTTTTTAGTAGTTTCACTCACTCTCTCAAATCAGATCATGTTCCTTGGCAGATTTAAGACAGAACTTTACCCGACCAATACCCTGTTACACTTGAGGAATGTATGAGAAATTCAAAGCAAATCTATGACGGTTCTGATTCTACTAGAAGAAAACTAATCAGATAATGTGTTTAATAAGGAAGAGAATAAAAATAACCCCTCTCATGAAGAAAAATGTACAAAATGAAGCTCAAACCTCACATACCACCCAAGGTTTTCTCCACTCTTTCCTTATCAAAACTCATCAACTTATTTACAATTCAAATTTGACCAGAATCTTCATTGGTATTCAAAGAAATTTGTCAAAAATTGCCCATCTAAACTGTTTGTTTTGAACATGTATTTTTCTGTTTGAAATCCAATTTTATGAAAAAATGAAATCACTTTGAATTATGAGCAGTGTAAGCTCAATCATGCACTCAGACCTATAATATCCTAAAAAATCAAACAAAAATATACAACATAAAACTAGACAAATTCCTAAAATATATATAACACTAGCAATGGGATTGTTATCCCACCCTAACTTAAAAGAAAGCAGTGTCCTTAATGCATGAGAGAACATAAAAAAAATAGGGTGAAAAATGTTACAGAAAATAAGAAATCAGAGAGTAAACATTATACCTGGATGTCGCCTATTTCGCCCAAAGTAAGTAAAAGAGAACATGTTAGGCAAAATGATTAAAAAAAACAAGCGAAAACTTGAAAGTTGCCAACTTGTAGCAAAATAACCAGGCAAAGTACAAATATGCTGCCATATCAGAGTGACATATAAGTAATATGTCATGGCGAAATAAAACTCCTGCATGCGAAATAGTTAGGCAATATCAGATTTGAAAGTAGTTTATCTACTAGGTTGCTTGTTGCTCTTCAACCACTACTTTTTATAATTCTCTCAAGCCGCTTCACTCAGCTTCCCACACTATGAACAATGTAGCGGATTAAGATTCTCCAACAAGGTAAATAATAGAGATTTTCGTTAGAAATAACAAAAGTGTGAAGTACGGGAGAGAATGACGCGAAGTATAAAGGACTTAGGAGTGGTTGAGAGATGATATTGTACTGCACAATACCTCTTCTCATACATGTTGTTTCTTCAACAGTAAATGAAATCTAGAGACATTCACACCTTATACGTCAGTGAAGAAAAGGGCAACACATTGAGTTTTTTTTTTTTAATTTATCTTTTAAATTTCCTAAATTACCCTCCAACCAAATGATGATTAATGAAACTATCGCTTGTAAATACCACTGTGACCAAATTAGGTGTTTTTCGATATCATTTACAAAATCGGGTGACAAATTAGAATAATTTGTAAAATACGAGAGATTTTTAGAATTATTTTATAAAAATATGACATTGTCAAGACAGATAGTAAAATAAAATTAATTCAAGCAAATTGAACTTATTCACTAAATTATGATAAAATGTTTACTCACAAATTTTAATTAAAATTATTAAAATTTTGACATAAAGTTATGTAGATGAATTTAAATTTTTTTATTTTATTATTCCTATTTACGTTATATAACCTAATTTAAAAATTTACAAAAGTAAAATTTCAAATTTTTTAAAAATGGTTCAAATTTTACCCTTATGTAAAAATATTTTATACTGATATGTGGAGTCTATGTGAAGTTGTGAAGGACTAATTTTAAAAATCAAAGTTGGATTTTTAAATGAAGGTAAAGTGTTTTTTTTTTTTTTGTTAATTTTAAACTTTACTGGTCCATTTTGTATAATTTTTTCAACCAATTAATTTGAAAAAAAGAAAATTAAACTAAAAAATATTTTTTAAAAAATTGTTATATGAAAAAAAATAGAGCTTTTTTTAAAAAAAAAATATTTAGAAACTTAAAATGATCTTTGCACTTTTAAGTTTTTTTTTTTTTTTTTAAAACAATTATATTTTTAGACCATTATTAAAATTTTTACAAAATTAAACTTTTGAAATTTTATTTTTATTTTTGCAAAAAATAGACCAAAATGACCATATTACCCTTCAGTATTTAAAAAAAAATATCCAGTAGTTTTCCGGTATTACATATAAGAAAATAGACAAATTCACACATAGTTTCCTGATGTGTAATACCGAGAAGCGAATTTTCGCTTCCCGGTACTACACACTAGAAAATTAGGCATCAAATTTGCATGTTTCCTGGTGTGTAATATCAGGAAACAAAGATTTATTTCTTGGTATTACACACTAGGAAGCAGGCAGAATTTTGCCTACTTTCCGGTAGTAATACCGGGAAGCTGATTTTTTGTAAACATTTTTTTCTAAAAATTTATTTTATAATATTTTTACAAAAAAGTTTAAAAGTGAAAAAAATTAATTTTGGTCTAATATTAAAATAAAAAAGTTAATAAGGTCTAATTTGACATATTTTCACATTTAAAAATATATTTAGATAAAAAGTTTATTTATATGTACTCATTATTATAAAGAGAATATGATTACAATTACATCTATTAATTATGATAGTTAATATTATTAAAATAATATTATTATTTTAAAAAATAAATTAAAAACTCATTTAAAAATCTATAAATAATACTGGTGAATAAATAATATTCATTCATTTAATTGAAATAACTTTTAAAGAAATCTATATAAATATAATAAGGAGGAAGCATGCAAACGCATGCATGTGCAGTATTCAATATTTTTATAATTTTTTATGATTTTTGAGTTTCTTAAATTATTTTTTAAAATAATTAATATTTTGAATTTTTAAAATTTTTTAATTATCTTTTTAAATAATTAATATCCTAATTCAATTCAAATTCAATTAATTTTTAATTTTTTAAATTAATAATAAAATATATATATTTTTCTGAATTTTGAATTTTTAGTTTTTTTAGTTATCTTTTAAAATAATTAATATCCTAATTCAATTTAAATTCAAATAATTTTTAATTTTATAAATTAATAATAGAATATCAGATATTTCTAATATCTTAATTCAATGCAATTCAAATTCAATAATTTATAATTTTTTAAATTAATAATTAATAATACAATATATATTTCTGATTTTTGAATTTTATTTTTTTTAATTATCTTTTTAAATAATTAATATCCTAATTCAATTCAAATTCAATTAATTTCTAATCTTTTAAATTAATAATAGAATATCATATATTTCTAATATCTTAATTCAATTCAATTCAAATTCAAATTCAAATAATTCATAATTTTTTAAATTAATAATTAATAATACAATATATATATATATATTTCTTCTGATATTTGAATTTGTATTTTTTAATTATCTTTTTAAATAATTAATATCCTAATTCAATTCAAATTCAATTAATTTCTAATCTTTTAAATTAATAATACAATATCAGATATTAAAATATCTTAATCTAATCAAATCCAAATAGTATTCGATGTTTAATTAGGATTGAATACTATTTGAATTGAATTAAAATATTACTTATTTAAAAATTATATACTAGATTTTAATTAATTTAATTAAAATAAATATAATTAAATTAATAATACAATATCAGATATTAAATATATATTAATCTAATCCAATCCAAATAGTATTCAATATTTAATTAGAATTGAATACTATTTGAATTGAATTAGGATATTACTTATTTAAAAATAATATACGTAGATTTTTATTAATTTAATTAAAATACAAATATCTAATCCAATCCAAATAGTATTCAATGTTTAATTAATAATAATATTTAATTTATTTGATTTTTAAATTTTTATTAATATTCTAATGCAATACAAATACTAAATTTTTAGCCTATTTATAAAAATAATTAATGAACTTGACATTTACGCTTCATCCAATATTCGCTTTCTCCATCAATATTCACTTTTTCTATCATCTTAAGGTCAATCTCTTTTTATATTTTGCTTTGATTTATCATCTTAAGGTTCATCTCCATCACTAATTAACGATTTCTTTTGTTTTTTTTTTGTTTTTTTTTTTTTCAAATTTTATCCTGTATTTCAATGGATTTCGTATTTCTTGATGAATTGAATTCTTCTAAAGAAAATTGGCATGTGAAAGTACAAATTAAGATCATACCACTATTTCTATTTATTTTTTATTTATTTTAAATTTATTTTTCAATTTAAATAATATATATATATTTATGTAAAATTAAAAATCATTAAATATTTAAAAATTATAAAACATACATTTCCTAATTAATAAAAACTTTAAAAATATAATAAAATTTAATTTAAAAAAATACGAAATAAATTCGACAGCAGTATACGCGCGGGCAAACCACTAGTCAATAATAATGAAAAAGTTATAAACTTTGTCTAACTACTTGATATTCATTGGCAACTGAAATATTTTAAAAAGAAATTTTTTTTGTTTCTCCCTTTTTTTTCCGATAACTATTGTACCTCCCATTCAAATAAAATATTTAAGGAAATGACAAATATTTTAAACATGGAAAACCGAATAAAAGAAGACGCAAACAAACAATCTGATATAAAGACAACAATTGAACATGTCAGTTTGGTTGGTTATTCGTCAACTTTGAATTTTAATACGTTTATTATGTTGTTTTGGAATATCAATTGAACCAACTTGCAAATAGGTGACAGTTGTAGAGGCCTAGAAATCACCAAATCCAGTTCGAAATTAAAGGTCAGGTCCACGATATGTGACAGGTTAAGGTGCAATTTAGGTCTAATGGTTCCGACAGACTTCCAAGTGCATTCGTTTCGAGAGGTCCACAGGCCCAAGTCTCCTTCCGAGGTCCTCCAACTGATGAAGTTACGGTTGCACGAATTTTGGATATTGCTGAGATCCAGGATCTCGGCAAGATCTTCCTTAACGATCCTCCAGACTTCTATAAATAGGAGTGTACGCTACTCACAGTGCACTTTCCTCCAATCACTCTCCGGTGCCCAAATAGCAACTCCGGTAACTAATCGAGCCCTGAGCTTTCTCCGGTGTCTGTACCACTCCTGATCAATCCCTCTGACAGGAACAATATTTACCAGGAAGTCATCGCCTTCTTTCTTTATTTCCTTTACTTCATTGTTTTAGCTTAGAACTAACTTGAGTGTGGGAGTGCATACGGCAGACACCACATCAGTTTGCCAAGGTCCCTCTCCAATGTTTCTCCATTACTTTTGCAAGATCACTTTGCTTTAAGAGTCGGTCCTTCATCTTCCGAGACAATCCGGTTCCGCCAGACCGGATCAAACTGTTGTGTCCGAAGACCACGATAATTTATCTTTATTATTATTATTATTATTATTATTATTATTATTGAACTGTGAGAATTATTTTAATTTCGGATTTATATTTATTATTAGGGATGTATTTTAAATTATTTTAAAGGTTATTATTTAATTGGGTCGTTTTCACTTTTAAACTTTTTATTAAAAAAATTATATTTTTAGATCAACATTATAATTTTTACAAAATTAAACTTTTGATTTTTTAATTTCTTTTTTTTTTTTGCAAAAAATAGACCAAAATGACCATATTACCCTTCGACATTTGAAAAAATTCGCTTCCCGGTACTACACACCAGGAAACTAGGCATCAATTTTGCTTGTTCCCTAGTGTGTAGTACCGGGAATCAAATTTTTGCTTCCCGATATTACACACTAGGAAGCACGCAGAATTTTGCCTGCTTCCTGGTAGTAACACCGGGAAGCTCATTTTTTGTAAAATTTTTTTTAAAAGTTTACTTTTATAATATTTTTATAAAAAAGTGTCATATTGGCGAGTGATCCACCAGTAGCCGCATCTAACACAGAACGAGTAGTGATATGCAAACTTGAATAGAAAATCTGTATAATAATTTCATCAGCTAAACCATGGTATGGACATTTTCTTACCAACTCCTTTATACGCTCCCAAGCCTAATAAAGTGTTTCTCCATCTCCCTGACGGAAAATAGTGATCTCATGTCCAAGGCGTGCAGTTTTGGCTGGTGGAAAGTATTTGGCCAAAAACTATTGTAATAACTTATCACAAGTGGTAACGGACCCGTTGGGGAGCGATTCTAGCTAACTCCATGCTTTGTCTTGCAAGGTGAATGGGAATAGTCTCAAAAGTACAGCTTCATCTGAAACTCTGTTTGTCTTGAAGGTTCCACAGATTACAAGAAACTTCTTCAGATGTTGATTTGGGTCTTCATTCGAGAGCCCATGGAATTGACAGGAATGCTGGAGCAGGCTGATTGTGGAAGTCTTGATTTCAAAGGAATCTGCTTCCACTGACGGAGGAATAATACTCTGATGAATACCATTCAGAGAGGGCACTATAAATTCCCTCAAGGTGAGGCACTGCTGAGCTTCCTCTCCTCCTTGTTCCGCCATTCGCTATTGTCGTAGTTAGGGGTGTAAACGAGTCGAGTCGAGCTCGAGTATACCCAAGCTCGACTCGACTCGTGAAGGATTATATCAAGCTCGAACTCGAGCTCGAACTCGTGGAGCTACCAAAAACCAAGCTCGAGCTCGAGATCGAATGATAATCGAGCTACTCGAACTCAACTCGTTAAAGCTCGTTAACATTGTCATTAATAATTTTTTAATTTTATGTAATTATTCTTGACTCGAATTTAGTGTACTCGAACTCGAATCGACTCGTTTATCTTTTCGAAAATAAAACTCGATAAGGCTCGCAAGCTTTACGAGTCGAGTAATATAGAGCTCGAGCTTGACTCATTTTAGAAAAAGCTCGACTCGAACTCGACTCGAACTCGTGAAGGACGAGTCGATTTCGAGTATTTTTCGAGTCCATCTCGAATAGGTCGCGAGTAGCTTAACTCACTTACACCCCTAGTCGTAGTCCATCATTTAGATATCTCTCTGGTTCCGGATGAGGATCGACGAGGTCAACATTTGAGCTCCGAGTTCTCCGCATAAACGACAACTCTGCAAACACAAAAATAAAATAATTTAAAAGCCTAAAGTATAGAGATTTAAAGAATTAATAATAAGAAAATAGTTGTAGTCTCCGGCAACGACGCCAAAAACTTGATGTCAAAAATCCTAATAATATAAAATGATGCAGTTACTAAGATTTCCTACACGGAAGTGCACGTGATCGAGTAGTAAAGTGAAATAAATTCATGTTGTCAAACCCACAGGACTAAAGCTAATCTAATATCAATTCTATAAAATTCTCTATCTTAAGCGTAAAATTTATAAGAGTGAATATTATGAAGAATTAAATAAAACTAATTTCTTAAGGTAAAGATTCAATATAGAGCTTAAATTACAGGTCTACGAATTCACCTCACCAATAACCCATCATGCCTAATATGTCAACAAGCTTTTATTTTCTATTCTCAAGATTTTACTATTCTCAAGGTTTCTTCCAAACACACATGAGACTATCTACCTATCCTAATTCCATATTCCTATGTGAATAGTCTAGGTAGACGCATTAAGAAAAATCTATCCTTGAATATATGAATTTTATGTTCTATTCTTAGCAACATAAACATACACACTCTCTTGCCCTAATCTAATCTAATAAATCTCTTCCAAGCATTCATCAAATCACTAAATCATGCAATTGGTGATCAAGCAAAGCAAGCACTAAGCACATGCAAGAGAAAGAATAAAAACTGTCTCATTCATAAAAGTATAATCAAATTAGGGTTACATGGTCCAGCTACTTCGTAGCCCTAGACTTGGAGTTTAGTTACACGTAGCAATCATGTTTACTCTTCCTAACATAATCATTCCTAAAAAGTGAGAAAGAGTTCACCGATTTTCTACTCTTGATCTCGCCTCCCGGATGTTGATCTTGAACTTCCGTGTTGTTTCTCACAGTAGTCTCTTGTTCTGAATTCGGCCAAAAGTCCTTTCAACATCTTGAAACTTCATATTTATAGACTTATCTGAGAAATGACCAAAACGCCCTTGAACAGCAGGAGGAATTCGCCCTAATTGGTCTTTGGCGACAAGTCTGGCGACATAAGGCCTATGTCGCTAGACACTACCGCACCTTGCTCTTTGAAATTCCTAGAATCGTTTGCTGGCGACATAAGAGCTATGTCGCCAGCAGCTACAGTGTTGTGTCCCTTTAAATTCATTGAATCGTTTACTGGCGACATAAGAGCTATGTCGCCAGACACCTCAGTGAAGTGTTCTCTCGCTTCCTTCCTCGTTCGACTTCGTTTCTCAGAACTTCATCTTTCTGTCCATATAATCTTGATTATCGATCTTTTACTTTGTTCAACTCAATTACCTGAAACATCTCAATTAATTCATCAAATAATATGATAATACTCTGGATTCATCACAAAAGCTTAAGAATTAACAGGGAAAATTCATATAAGTCAGAGACTTATCAGTACCCTTTCGGGAAGTTTGTCTGAAATGCATGAGAGTTAGGAAAAACTTGCTGGAAAGCGTAGTGGTGGTCTGTGGGACTAGTGGTCATTCTTAAGACAGGTTATGTATAAGGTAGCGCCCCGACACCATGCCTTTAGTCATCCGGGGGCTAGGATCGGACGTTACAAGCATAGCTCCTGAAAATAGGTTAGAGACCCCAAACAGATTGATGTCGTCACATCCAGAAGGCAATCAAGACCTATATATATTTACGTATCGATGTATACATCTATCCCTACGACATGGCGATCTTACCACTATTATATCTCAGAAAGAGCTTTAATTTCAGATTTGATAGATTATGGTTTTCAACATTCAATAAATAAATACAATGGTTGAAATAATAATAACTTAATAGCGATACAAATAGCAGAACCAATAAATCGAGACATATCATAGATTTTAGATTCAAGTTCGTTGTACTTTAGATTATGTCTAAATTAATGCACTAGAGAACAAATAATAACATACACAAGTGAGGGCTTAAACATAGTTATTAACTATGAAATGCTAATTCAATAGCAAGAGTACTTCGGCTGGCGGTCACCAACTCCGTCGCCTAACAAACGGACATAACAAAATAAAAACTAGACTCGAACAACCATAGAAATTAGACAGTTAGGACTTCCTAAATCGTGATCCGCTATAGGCACCTAGTAATATTTTTAGAGACTCATGAAGTGACTCTGTTACATTTGGAAAACTTCTCGTTGAAAAATCCTATCTTAATTAGAAAATAAACCACGACTCTCACCTTGAAATCGAAAAAGACAAATGTCTAAAAAAAGTCTAAAAAAACTCCCTTGGAATAGACTAGATTATTTTGGGCGAATTCAATGAGAGAAAATTTGGCTAGGGTTTGGTTTTATGAATTTGAGAGAGAAATGAAATAATGTTTCTGGTGGTGTTTGAATTCAGAATATGAAACCTAATTTTCACCTAATGAGTGTTAAATTTCAAATAAATCTACCGGATTTTTTTTAAGAAATAAAATTTTACCCTAATTTAAAAAATAATTACAAAAATTACTCAAACAACAAAATAATTTAAACCCATTTTATGGACATAACAAAATCTCTTATGCATGAAATTTTATGTTTTGGTGTAAGTTTTGGGGCAAAGTAGAATAAATTAGTCTATCAATCGTGGATTAGTAATAATGTGATTAATTGATTATTTGAATTAGTGTAGAATTAAGTTTGAAAGTTATAATTTGTATTAAATGATGAACTAAGAAGGTTTTTGGTGTTTGTGTGATGTTTGAATGGTTTATAGAAAAATGAGAAAAATATTTTTTTACTTTGGTCCGGTGTACTTTTGGACTTTCTATTAAAAATTTAAATTTTTAGACGAAAATTAAATTTTTATAAAACTAAACTTTTTTCAATAGTTTTTTTTTGCAAAAATAGACCAAACTGACCATAATATCCATGCTTTTTGTCTTTGATTTGCTTCTCGGACTAATTAGACTAGGAAGCAAAAATACACCGAGAAGAAAAAAAATTGCTTCCCGGTGTTTTGCTTCTTGGACTGGGAAGCAGTTATATTTTGCTACTTCCTAGCCCACCAGAAAGATCAATTTTGCAATTTTTTTAAAGTTTAATTTTGTAATTTTTTTTATAAAAAAATTCTAAAAGTACAAAAATTTTAAAATTTGTCTAAAACTATATTAAAAAAAAGGTTTATAAGGTCTAATTTTGCGTATTTTCACTTTCACTTTAGATATATTATCACTATAATTTTTTTCTTAATTTATTTTATTGATTTGATATATGATAGGGAAAATTATATAAAATAGCCCAAATAAAATTTAAAATTTCAAAACTAATTCAAAGAAAATTAATTTATATTTTTGATCCATTCAAACTTTGATTTTCAAAAATAGCCCCGTCAAAAGTTGTGAAGAGAACTCCTTTCATATTAGTGAAGGTTATTTTTGAAACGTCAAAGTTTAAAAAATTATTTTTTAGAGTTTTAAAAATTTTACTATATATAGTAAACAAAAGTTATAAAAAGACAAAAATAAAAATCTCCTTATTATATTTTCTTAAATTTTATTTACCTATTTTCTTAATAGAAATAAAAAAAATATATAAAAGAGATCATAAAGGCATCACTAAAATTAGCTTCAACAACCGATCAATAACGGAAAAACAAAGGAATGAATAAAAGAAAAATAAAGATACTAATAAAATAACAATAACAATAACGTTCAAATTATTTATTTTGCTTCAAATCTTAAGAACATATACCATGTTGGAAACCAATAAGAAACATGAGATGGATTCCACTTCCAACGTATATACCAAGTGAGAAGATGCATGCATATTTGTTGATATCAGCTTGCCACGTGTCCATATTATATGTAAACATTTTAATGAATGAGATACGTAATATAATAAGAAGAAAACATATTCTCCCAATTATCCGTACTTTATCTTACTTTCTTACATTAACCTGATACACTTCATTGCTTTGCTTTCTTCTTCTTGAACTGATCCTGCTATCCTTTCTATTCTTATTAATTCACCAAATTCCGTGTGTATGCTGGAAGTGAAGATTGTGTATCCGCCAAGAAGATTAATTCGTAAGTTTTTTAAACAGATCTATTCAATTAATTATATGAATTATTTATTTTTTCTCTTCTACTCCATTTCTATTTTTCTTTTTACAACACGTTACCTGCACAAGTATGCTCTTTGGTTGCTACTTAAATGGATCTTTCAGATCATAAAGTATTTGGTAATTGTGATTCCGGTTATGAGAAATAGTGAATCTGAAAATTGAGAAATTACAATTATTCACCTGAAGTTGAATAATTGAATTCTAGAAATCTGGAAATTTAAAAAAGTGTTCTTGTTTTGCAGAAAATGATCGATATAAATTTGAGCCATTGTTAGTTTTTTTAGCAAATTATATATGATGGTTGAGTGATTGTGGAATAAGGTTGAAATCCAAAAATCAGTATGAAACTCTAGATAAGAAAAATGAAACAACTGAGCAGCAGAAGAATCAAATTTCGATTATAATCTGGACCCATTTGAGTGATGATTTATAAAATCAGTATATGACCGTCACTGATCCTGTAGATCTGTGGCAAGCATTAATTTCCAGATATAATCGCCAAAATGAGATTATCCTACCTGAAGCACAAGATGAATGGACTAATTTGGGATTCCAAGATTTAAAAGCATGAGTAAATACAACTCAGCGATGTATTTGATTGTGAACAAGCTGAAAATGTGTGGGGAAACAAAAATTGAACATGAAATTTTACAATAGCAGTATCGGGAAAGAAAATTCCAAAAATATGATGATTTGATTAAACTTTTGGATATTGCTGAAAAACACAACTAGTTGTTGTTAAAAAATAGTGAAAAACGCCCTGTTGGCATCCAAGCATTCCTAGAAGTGAATGCACATTATAATGAAAATCCAGGCACTGGTCGTGGTTACCGTGGTCGTGGTCGTGGCCATGACCGTGGTTCTGAGCATTAGAATGATTATGGAAATGGACGTGAGAATGATCGTGGAAATGGACGTGGGAATGATCGTAGTAATGGCCGAGCATCTGGATATGGTCAGGGACGTGGTCATAATAGGGATTATGGACATCCATATAATAATCCAAATGCTCCCCAAAAGTGGAATATTGACAATGCTAGTTCCAGCAAAGGGTAAGAAGTTTTGGAACTGCCAAAGTTCAATCGTTGTCCCTGTTAAAGATATGGTTCCGTCACTTGTTATTCGAGGACTTGTCGTGCCCCCAAACATGTAGTTGAAACTTATCAAAAGCTGAGACGCAAATAAGTAAAAGAAAAGAATAATGAAGCAAATATGGCTGATGTTTTTGGCGATGGTGATATTGGTCCTGTCGTTATATCAAATCTAGAAACTGCTGATTTCTTTGAAGATCCTGATGGGAGGATAGATAACCTGATTGGTGATGGAACCGTTAACTATAAGTGAAATGTATTTTATTATTTTGAAATGTAAAGAGAATATAATGTAATTTTGGTTTTTTTATTGTAAATATTTGTAAATAGTTATGAATATTACATTTCCATTCAATTAATGTTATGTTTTCATTTTATTAAAGGTTATGGGTTCGAATCAAGAATTCGTTATATCTAGAGATATATGTTTAGCCGATAGTACTACAACTCATACCATTCTGAGAGAACCAAAGTATTTTGTAGAATGAATACCAATTCAAGTTAATGTGAATACCATATTAAGTCTGGTAGATTTGATAGAAGGCTTCGGAAGAGTTTCGATCTTGTTACCAAATAACACTGAATTGAATATAGAAAATGCTTTATATTCTCACAAATCTAGAAGAAATTTGCTCACTTTCAGAGATATAAGAATAAATGGATATCATATTGAAACAGTTGATGAAAATGGTGTCAAATATTTGTGTATTATTTCAAACAAATTAGGCCAGAAGCTTGTGATTGAAAAATTGCATATTTCATCATCTGGATTATATTATACAACCATCAGGAATATTGAAACTCATGCTATTGAGAAGTAGAAATTTTCTGATCCTAAAATATTCCAACTTTGGCATGATCGATTTGGGCATTCGGGATCCACAATGATGCGAAGAATAATTACAAATTCACAATGGCATCAACTGAGAAATTATAAAATCCTATTGAATGATAGGGACCTATGTATCCCATGTTCCCAAGGGAAATTGATAACGAAGTCATTGTTTACAAAAGTAGGTTTTGAATCTCTATCATTTTTATAAAGAATTCAAGGAGATATATGTTGACCCATTCATCTACCTAGTGGACCATTTCGCTAATTCATGGTATTGATAGATGCATCTGCAAGATGGTACTATGTATGCTTATTATCCACTCGTAATGTTGCTTTTGCTAAGCTACTAACACAGATTACTCTATTACGAGCTTATTTTCCAGATTACCCTATTAAGAGTATAAGACTTGATAATGCTGGGGAATTTACATCGAAAGCATTGTATGAATACTGTCAAGTATCTAGGATTGATGTTGAACATCCTGTGCTGCATGTTCATACCAAAAATGGATCAGCTGAATCATTGATTAAGCGCCTTCAGATAATTACGTGAACTATATTAATGCGCTCGAAATTACCAGTAACTATTTGGGGACATGTTATATTGCACGTTGCTGCACTAATTCGTATTCGCCCAATAACTTATAACAAATATTCCCCATTACAGTTAGTGTTTGGGCATCCTCTTAACATCTCGCATTTGAGAACATTTGGGTGTGCTGTATATGTACCCATTACTCCAACTCAAGGAACAAAAATGGGACCCCAAATACGTTTAGAAATATATTTGGGCTTTGATTCTCCATCAATTATTAGATATTTGGAACCATTGACAGGAGATTTGTTTACAACTAGATTTGATGACTGTCAATTTGATGAAAGTAATTTTCCGTCACAAGGAAAAGAAAAGATTTCTCCAGAAGAGAAACTTGAATTAGCATGGAAAGTTACCACATTGGCGCATTTGGATCCACGTACTCACAATGTGAACTAGAAGTTCAAAGGATCCTAAATTTACAAATGATAGTTAATCGAATGCCCGATGCATTCAATGATACTTCGAAAATAACCAAGTCTTATATAGAAGCTGCTAATGTACCAACAAGGTTAAATGATTTTCAGAAGGGCAATCTCAAAAGACAATAGCAAATGAAACTCTTATCCCACACCAAAAGCGTGGAAGACCACCTGGTTCAAAAGATACAGTTCCAAGAAAAAGAAAGAAAAATGATTTGGATCCTAAAACCACATCTAGTGAAACCCCTGAAGTTGTTGAGATCTCTGAAAATAATCTCCCTAAAGGAGAAAATGATAAAGAAATATCAGAATAAAAAAATGAAGAAATTTCTGTAAATTTCAATCGGAAATTATGGAATAGAAATTAAATAAATATTGATGATCTATTTTCCTACACAGCGGTAGTAGATATTTTATATGATGATCATGAGCCACGTAGTATGGAAGAATGCAGAAATAGATATGATTGGAAAAAATGGGAAGAAGGAATCCAGACAGAGTTGAACTCTCTGAATAAACGAAAAGTTTTTGGACCCATAATGAAAACACCAGAAGATGTTCAACTAGTTTGTTACAAATGAGTTTTCATTCGGAAATGAAATGAAAAATAAATAGATTGTGAGATATAAAGTACGGTTAGTTACTCAAGGCTTCTCCAAAAAATCTAGAATTGATTATAATGATGAAACTTATTCCCCTATAATGGATACTATTACATTCCGATATCTGATCAGTCTTGCCATGTGTCATATGGACGTAGTCACTACATATCTGTATGTTTCACTTGATTCTGACATTTACATGAAACTTCCAAAAGGATTAAAATTACCTGAATCATGCCGATTAGAATCTCGAAACTCATAAAGTTACAAAAATCCCAGTATGGATTGAAACAATCTGGAAGAATATGGTATAAACGTCTTAGTGAGTATTTAATAAAAGAAGGATACCATAATAATACTATATGTCGATGTATCTTCATCAAGAAATCAGGTTTTGGTTTTGCCATTATAGTAGTTTATGTAGATATCATGAATATCATTGGGACTCCTGAAGATATTAAACAAATTGCTAAATATTTGAAAAAGGAGTTTGAGATGAAAGATTTGGGAAGAACAAAATATTGTCTTGGTCTGGAAATTGAACATAAATAAAATGGCATATTAATTTATCAATCAGCATATAGTGAAAAGCTTCTGAAAAGATTCAATATGGATAATGCCCATCCATTAAGTACACCCATGGTTGTAAGAACACTTGATCCCAAAAAGGATCCATTCCGACAAAAGGATAATGACGAACAAATATTTTGTCCTGAAGTGCCATATCTGAAAGCAATAGGTGCACTGTTATATTTGGCTCAATGTACGAGACCAGATATCTCATTTGTTGTAAATTTATTAGTAAGATATAGTTCTGCACCAACCCATCGTCATTGGAATGGAATCAAACATATTTTGCATTATCTGAAGGGTACAAAAGATTTGAGATTATTTTATACCAATTCTAATAAGTTTTTGGGTTTGACTGGTTATGCCGATGTTGGATACCTTTTGATCCACATAAAGGACATTCTCAAACTTGCTATATTTTCACGTATAATGGAAATGCGATCTCATGGAGATCTATGAAACAAAATTTAGTAGCCACATCCTCGAATCATGCTGAAATTCTTGCATTACACGAAACCAATCGAGAGTGTATTTGGTTGAGATCAATGATCCAACATATCCAGAATTCATGTGGTATCTCCTAAACTACAAATGGGCCAACTGTAATTTTTGAAGATAATGTTGCATGCATTGCCCAAGTTCGGGGAGGTTACATTAAAGGAGATCGAACCAAACATATTTCTCCAAAATTCTTTTACACCCACGAGCTTCAGAATACTGATCATATCAACGTGAAGCAGATCAAATCTTCCAGTAATCTAGCTGATCTATTAACGAAATCATTACCGACATCAACGTTCGAGAAGCTGGTTTACAATATCGGAATGCAAAAACTCTCCAAATTAGAAAATTAGATGTATAGGTGTCATCATTAGGGGGAGAACTTTTATAATGCTGGATTCACCGACTGTACTCTTTTTCCTTTGTCCATTTTTCCATCCCACTGGATTTTTCTGACCATATTTTAACGAGGCAGACAACTGGTGGAAATAATGGAATTCAAGAGGGAGTGTTGTAAACCAATAAGATGCATGCATATTTGTTGATATCAGCTTGCCATTTGTCCACATTAAAGTTATATATATATATATGTAAATATTCTAATGAATTATAGATAGTAATATAATAAGAAGGAAACATATTCTCCCAATTATCCTTACTTTATCATGCTTTCTTACATTAACCTAATACACCTCATTGCTTTGCTTTCTTCAAGTTCTTGAACTGATCCTGATATCCTTTATATTCCCGTTAATTCACCAAATCTTGTGTGTCTGCTACAAGTGAAGATTTTGTATCTGCAAAGAAGATTAATTCATAAGTTTCTTAAATAGATCTATTCAATTAATTATATGAATTGTTTGTTTGGGATAAATATTACATGGCCCCTTGTATTTATATAAGTTTTTCACTTAGCCCCTGTATAAATTGTTGTCTCAGTTAGCCCCTTGTACTTGTGATTTTGTCTTAGATAGCCCCTTAGTGCTGACATAGCGCATGACGTGGTCATTGCTTGTGTGATGTGAACTGCCACGTGTCGTCAATGTCACACATCAAACGACCACGTCACACGCCACATCAGCATTAAGGGGCTAACTGATATAAAATAACAAGTACAAGGGGCTAACTGAGACAACAATTTGTACAAGGGGCTAATTGAGAAAATTTAAAAATACATAAATAAAATTAATTCAAAAATAAAAAAATATATGTATAATTATATATTATAACTTATAATCTAACTGATTCACCTATCTATCTATTTTAAATACTTTGAATAATCATCATTTAAAAAAAAATTGAGTAACTAACCGCACTAGATATCAAACATTCAAATTAGAATTAAAATAAAGTTGACACAAGAACAAAATATTATTTGTCTTAACGAGTCACATTATCATTATAAAAAATATCTATAAAAATATTTTTTTTAATGGAATAGTTTAAAAAAATAGATTAAACAAAAATTAAATGAAATTCTTTAAAATGGTTATTTTGAGATAGATTTAAAATGATGATTTATTTAAATTATCTAAAATAGATTATTAGACGAATTAAATCGAAAAAAAGTTATAATATTTAATTATGTTTATATATTTTTAAAATTATTTTTATTTACATAATTATAAACTTATAAATTTTCTTAGTTAGCCTCTTGTACAAATGGTCGTCTCAGTTAGCCCTTTGTACTTGTGATTTTGTCTCAGTTAGCCCTCAGTGCTGATGTGGCGTCTGACATGGTCATTTGATGTGTGACCTTGATGACACATGGCAGTCCACGTCACACGTCAAATGACCACGTCAGATGCCACGTCAGCATCAAGTGGCTAACTGAATCAAAATCACAAGTACAGGGGGCTAACTGAGACGACCATTTGTACAAGGGGTTAACTGAGAAACTTATACAAGTATAAGGGGCATGTATTATTTATCCTTTGTTTGTTTTCTTCTCTTCTACCCCACTTCTATTTTATTTTATTTTATTTAATTCGCTTACATTAGCTAATTAAAAAAAATTGAGTATAATTTTGAGTTCTTTTAATATATATATGTTCGTATTTTACTTTTAATTTCATGGATTTAATTATATTTATAATTTTTTTAATGTTTTATATTCGATAATATTTTGCATGTATATAGTTTTTTTTAATCGTATTAGGCCTTCCAATATAATATTTGTTATGAAATTGACTCGAACCCAAAATGTACATATCGAAAACAGGAAGAGAACTATAAGAGATCCACGTGCTACTAGGCTATGCCTAGATGTACAAATTCTCTTGAGTTTTCTTATTTATTTAATTTCTTTAAAATTTTTATTTTTTCATTCCTTTGTTTATTTGGAAAATTATAAATAATTATTTAAAATAACCTTGATTGAAAACTTATTATTTGCTTTCCTTTATTTGATTTATAAAAAAAAAAATTTAAAGAAAAATTCTAACCGCAATTTTTTATACGCTACGTGAATGAGCATGAAATGAACAATATTTATACATTAATTTATTTTTTAATTTAGGAGTTTATTGAATACTTGCAACTAATTTGTCTTATTTTATGTTTATGGACAGTTTGGAGGCAATTTTGTAAATTTGAAGATTATTAGGGATTAAAGCCATCAATTACTAGTCAAAGTCAAAGAAGATGTCAACAGAGACTTTTTCAGAGAACAACAATCGCATTTTATTAGCATTTTTGTATTTAACTTTCAAACTTTAGTTTTTAAAAGATTGTTATTTTAGAGATTTTAGGAATCCGTTTTTAGTTTCTTCAGATTTTTCTCTGGAGTATTTATTTACGCAGATAACAGTTGTAAGGGGTTCCTCATCTTAACTTTTCGCATTGAATAATATATTTGCAATTTTTATTCTGTTCGAGATGATCCAATTTATTGAGACGATGATGTTTGTTATGCCCATGAGGTGCTAAACTAGTCTCGTCCAGTTAAGTCATTTAGATTATACGTATTGTGAGAATTGTGTTTTAATTGATATGCTTGTTTAATATTTATGTAATCTCTGTGGGTACAATAAAGTGAACATGTTAGTCTATTTAATTGATTAATTGCGCAATTGATTAATTGATTAAGTTAACGCACTGCACATCAATTAGTTCGTAGTTAATTTGACCTAGGTGGTGTTGAGATTGTATAATCATAATTCAAGAACATTTGTACTGATTCAATTGGCTATGGTCACAAGTCTTTTCTAGTTCTTAATGATGTCTACTTTAGATTAGTTATTAATTCGAACGATCGTACCCGGTCAGTTTAATAAGTAAGGAAAAGATTAGTTATTAGGCACGTTGTCAATAACTATAACTGTGAGCATTAAACTACATAGTGATTATGCTCTAGGCCCATATGGACCTTATTTGTTTGGTTGCATTTTATTTATAATAAATATATTATTCTTATTTTATTATTATTATGTTTGCATGTTATACATATAATAATAAGTCCCTAGTTATTCGATAGAAAACTAGTACGAGTTTGATCGATAATTATATGATAATTATGTGTATGGTACAAATCAAATTAGTAGGTATTTGTTAGAGAACAAATACTGGACGTACCCATTACGAAATTACAACATGGTGAAGTCTTTAGTATTTATCTTGATAGTTATGATCATTGAATCCTTCGACCTGAGTATATCACAGTTCCTACATAATAATTATGATGTTTTAATATAGTCAAACGTTATCTTTAACCGGATAACTATAAAGGCTATAATTGGACATTATATGATTTATGCAGTGGGAGTGATTATACAAGATGGGATTTATTCCTCTCGACAGAGAGAGATATCTATTAGGCCACTCGATTAAGTGAAACTGAGAAAAATGCATGGCCATGCTGAAATGAATTAATAAAGGTTATTAATGTCATTTAATTTATCAGTTTACTTAGGGATCGAGAAAATAATATTTGGATTAAATATGGTTGACGTGTAACATGCCATATGTCCAAATAAGATATCGTGAAATAAAGGGATTATAACATAATTATAAATAGGTTAAATTAGATTTAATTATTTGGTTAATTATAATGTCTTGCTAGAGACCAATTATAATTAGTAGGCTTTAATATTGTATTGGGCCTGCGACCAAATAAAAGTCTATTGGGTCGCACGATTAGATCTTAAGTGAATGGGTTAGGGTTTCAATATTAAATAAGCCCATATTTTTCTAATTAGTGTGGCTATATAAGATAGCCACCAGGTCTGTAAAAGATGTGTGACTTGAGAGAAAAATTAGGTTTTGAGAAATCCTAAAACTCAGAAACCCTAGTTTGTCAGTCTAGCAACTAATCCGTTCCCGGCGATCGTGTGTGGCACAATAGAGGGTGGTAGTTCTGATTGTGCAGCACCTTATTTTGATACTGCAAATCTAAGTATGTATTTCTTTCTATATCAAAATCTATACAAATCCTAGATCATGATTTTCGTGCAATAATGATTATTTGTTATTTCCGCTGCGATGTATGTTGATGCATGATTTTAATTGCATGAAAAACCTAACAGTTTTGATGATCAACACTTACTTTGGATAAGTTGACCTAGCTGGATGTTCACATTCATTTATTTTGTTAATTTGATTTGTAGTTAAATCATTCCTACATACTACACCCCCAGATTTCATTTCTTTGTTCTTGATTTTTTACAATTGTTTGATTTCCTGTTTGCTGTTTTTTTTTTTTATTTGCAAATTTCTTTGTATTTATAGGTTAAATTATATATTGACGGATTCGACACCCGTTAGTACGATTTATTCTCGCCAATCTATTTTTATGCCAAGAATATACTAAGAATATGCCAAAAATTCCAAAAACATGACAATGACGTCAAAGAATATGTCAAGAATATCTTGAAGAATTTAATATTTCAAACCAATTATAAATAAGTGATATTATATGCATTTAGCTATCAGGTAAGCCCACTAATTTTTCAAGGAAATTGTACTATATAAGAATAAGAAAATAGTTACTGTGGAATATTTTTTCGATCTTTCAAATCATAGCATGAAAGAAAAAAAGAATTTTATTTTTCTTCTTTATATAATATATATTGATGTCGAAAATTATCGAAATCATCTAACTTGTAATTGATAGGAAAAGATTTTGATAAAGGTAATTTTTTTTATCTAGACTAATTGAACTTGATTATTTAGAACCTAATTAACTTCTTAATTCTCTAGTGTGTAGAAGATTTGTATCGAGTTAATCACTGATCATGTTGAACATGATTGGAAAGTGTGTGAGTTTTTCTCTAGTAATTTTAAGGTAATTATATATAAAATTGAATTCAGAAAATTATTATATTATTTTATCATAAGTATTAAAGTCCAAATTTATTTATAAGAATTACTTTACATACATTGTAGAATGGTTTTGAATATTTGGATGATGAAACTTCTTTATTCAAAATATATACGACATAACTTTGTTCATATATCGTTGTATTTTTTTATAATATTCTACTGTATAAAGTGATTCCCATTCTCAAAATAAAAAATATCATAAAATAATATACTTTTAGGAATCCATAGGAAATACTTCTAGAAGGGTTGACTTGACTGCTGAAAAGAGATTTTTTTTGTTAGTTAAATATCTCTTGAGGAAGATGGTGGATCATCTAACAAATTTGTAAAGATAACCACATTTAACGGAGAAGAGTTTTCTACCACTACAATTGTCAAGAAGCCCATCAAAAAGGAAAAGTGATAGTTTGATCTGGTGTTCCAGAAATAAACAATTTAGTCTTTTATTTCCATTTATGGTGTAATTGTCATCCTTTTTTTATTCTATGGGTTTTATTTATTTATTTTATGACAGTTGATTAGTCCAACCCGATTGGACCGGACCGAACCAGATCCAGACTGATTGATACCGGACTGATTAGTCCAATATTTTAGTTGGTCTAATCCGGTCTAAAATTTTTGGACTGACATATTAGTTAGTCCAGTCTGGGTTCGGCCAAACCTGGACCGGACCGGACCGTGCTCGCCTCAACAACATTACCAAACTATCTATAACAACCCAACTATGTCCAGTCTAGGGTTTGATAGCCAAAATACTAATTATAGACTCAACACATACATTACCAATAGAAAGCGTATTTGATATATTAGAACCCTAACATCTTAACTTTAGTTGAATTAAGAGAATATCAAATGGAAAATCTAATTGAAAAATGTTGTAGAGATTATCTAATGTGAGAGGAATATAAAGGGAGCTCTAATCTCCAAGAACAATAATCAAAGAACCTTAGTAGTGTCTAGAGTCATTTGTGTGTGAATGGTGAGAGTTTTGAGTGATAGTGATATAGGGGCTTATAGGGTTTGTACATGAATAGGGATGTGGGAGTAAGAAGAGGGTGTTGTGAGGGTTTTTAGTGTGTTGTATCAAATGAAAATGTTTTAGGGGGTTGTTTTGTTTTCATGATGACCTTAGATATTTACGTGGGCTTGAAGTGGGTTGGAGCCCATTAATTTATCTACTTTTTGGTTAAATTTTCCGCTTATCTCCAAATGTAAAATGTTTCTCAGTTTTTAAATAATTTCTTAACCACTCAAAATTCCCTTTAGTTTGTAAAAATGCATTCCCCTAAAATATATATTTTCGATTAAAAAGCATTATTTTTTTATTTAAATATTCTATTTTATAAAGATATTCTCGAAAACATATTAATTTGACCAATTTGACCTCATGCTTCCGATTAGTAGTCTCTAATTACTATTTTGCCCCTGGAGTAAATATTTGATTGATTCCTACTTAGAATTTCAAAAATCTGGACTTGAACAAAAAGTCCAAATTGACTCAAAAATGCTGAAAAATTCAAGACCCAAAATTAGGACGTTACACTAAGAGAAGATCTGCCTGATAATAGAATTGTTGAAAAGCTATTTATTAGTTTGACTAAAAATTTTGTGGCAAAACTTTCATATCTAGAAGATTCTAGAGATATTTCTAAATTACCAATATCAGAATTTATTAATATTTTGCAAGCACCGGATCAAAGGATAGCCATGAGAATTACAGATAGTGAGACGGTGGTTGAAGAAGCTCTTTTACCTAAATCTTCAAACAGAAAAAAAAAATGTAACCATTACAAAACATCAGGTCATGAAGAAAAAGATTGTTAGTATAAAGGTAAACCTTAGTGTTTTTAGTGTAAAATGTTCAGCCATATGTATAATACTGTGAATTTAGCTAAAGAGAATTCAGCTAAAGAGAATTCTAGTAAGGAAGAAAAAAAAAACTATTTTAATGAAAGGGGAGAAAGTACTCCGTAAAAAGTTGGTGAGATAGTGCATCAACATGAGTGAAGAGAAAGTGCTTTAATCACTAACATGTGTAAAAAGAATGTGCTTCAATTATGATGAGAAAGTACATCATTTACGTATTTCAATTAATGAAGTATGTTTGAAATAATTCAAATACATTGAATAAGTCAATTTATTCTAGAAAATTTAGTCAAAACAATTTAGGATTTGATGGGGTATTTAATTGATTTGTAGGGATTTATATTTGTTTATATTTATTTGAATTTTAAATTCCTTCTTATAAACCTATAAATATAGGCATTAATGCAATCATAAATCACTATGAAGAGTGAGTAAATTTAAATTCTATTTAATGATTATTATCTTCTTATTTCTATTTGGGGATAGTTAATTTGTGAAAATAAGTAAAATTAGACCTTATCAAAAAAAATTTCTTAGTTTTAGATTAACTCTAAATTTTTTAAACATTTCAATCTTTTTATAAAAAAATTCTAAACTAAAGTTATAAATTTTTTTTTTCAAAAATGAGCTTCCCGGTATGTACTACCGGAAAGTAGACAAAATTGAATCAGCTTCCCGAGGTGTAATACTAAGAAGCTGAAATTTGCTTCCCGGTACTACACACCGGGAAGCAGGCTTAAATTTTACTTGCTTCCTGGTGTGTAACACCGGGAAGCTATTGGATATATTTTTTCTTAGTAGTGAAGGGTAAAATGGTCATTTGGTCTATTTTTTGCGAAAAACAAATTCAAAAAGTTTAGTTTTGTAAAAATTTTAATATTGGTCTAAAAATATAATTTTTTTAAATAAAAAAGTCCAAAAGTGCAAATCACCCTTTATTTTTGATTTCTTTCTTTTTAGATTTAATTCAAAATTTTTCAAACATAAGTTATTTGATCATCCTAATTCATAATGGCAATAAGCAAGTTCAATTTTCACTTCAAAATGAAAACATGCCAAGTATAAAATAACATATAAAGAATAAAAACCTGAAGCAAGAAAAAAAAAATAGTAGCCAAAGTTTTCCATTCAAATTTATGAGATCTTATTCACACAAACTTTTTAACCAAAACCTAATTTTCAACACCATAATTATCTAAATTATTGACTAAGTACTACTTAAAAAAAAAAAAAAGATAGAGCTCCCAAGCATTTTGAAATCAAATTTCTAACAAATCATTGTCAAATTTATTAATCTAAACTCTATAAACATTAGCAAGTAAATTAGAATCTTGCTTCATTCAACGAGCATCGGTGCACGTAATCATTATAAAATTTAACATTCACCTTTCTCCTTTGTCTATATCTAATAGGATGACCATCTAGTGTCAATAATGTATCTTGCATTATATAACTTATTACAGGTTTATCACAAAACAAATATCAAATATTTCAACAATCAACACTCAATTGTAGAAAAGTTATCTAGAAAGAAGAAATAATCTAGATGTGATGAGAATTTAATTGTCCTTGACACATTAAACAAGAATAATAAAAATGTAGTAAAATTAGTGTCAGGTCTAAATAATAAACACTAACAAATATGGCAGCAAACCCCCACCCTGGTGTAAAACAAAATGGAAGGCCTGATGCTATGATGCAGACAGAAACCTGTAGCAATAATAGTGCAATTCCAAATACAAGAATAAAAGTCTAAAAGATCTCAATACTCCAAAATATCAACAGCAGTGAAGTTTCATTAATACGAAAATAAAAATATTCCAAATAGCCCAGTACAAAATCTAAAGATCTAATAAACCATTTACAAATCCAAATTTAATAAACTAAAAACAATTCTCAAAACATGAAATGTCTAAATAATAAGAAAGTGTATGGATGTTGATGCATGCTAGTGATCCAAATGTCGTAATAGCTATCTCCTAATCGATCTATGTTCCTGTACCATTCAGGGATTCCACATAACAGAAAGAAACAGAAAAAAAAAATATACACTATTTAGACTATATTCAATCTAGTTAGCAATTCAAGTTCCAAGCAGTCACAAGCAATGTCTGTAGACTCGGCTCTAAGTATGGGAGCACATAATGCAAAGGCTCTAAGAGTTCCCTAGAACTCACTATAAGATAGATCACACCAAGTAGAGTTAGAATCAGAAATTTAAGAATTCTTTTTTAGTTAGCCAGCAGACATTAAGCAATTCTATTACTGTTAATCCAGTATAAGGCTAAGCTAACAGAGCTCCTAATTTTAGTGGTTTGGAGCCCAGCTAATCGGTCGGACACTATAATTACATCATCATCGTTTCTGCTTCGTTAATTTGTGAAATTTTAGTTAAGATCTTAGCTTAATCTGTGAATTTTTAGTAAAACAGCAGCAGATAAAATACATAATTACATGTCCACTTCGTTAAATCCAATTTAGTTAAACAATCAATTATCTCGGCCAGCCTTTATAGTTTTCAGTTTAACACAATAGCCAATAACAAAATGTGATCAAACAACACTCACATTCTATTTCAATTCATTTATCGATTAATGCTGATAGTAGCTATAGAGAAAACATAAACAAATCATACCAACATATATATTGTCGAAGTCCCTTTATAGAGATATCCAATCACATGTGATTTGACACTTCAAGTTGAGTAATTTAGTTAAATACGAGGTATCTTTGTCTCTAGGCATACCATGGATTCCATTATAAGTTGTCCTAATGGTGATTATTCATTATAAGTATCCTCTTATTTTAGAAATTATACCTAGTTTAACGTATTACAACAGACTGGTCAAATTAATTCCAATGCATAGCTTATTACTTCGTTACAGTAGAATACCCAATTTGAATGCAATTAATAGACGGGTCGTCCTAGACAGCATTCTAGGATTTCATTTCAATCACGAAACACAATAGATACAACATATCATATGCAGAAAAATAATTAACAACCAACGTCCATCTATAAGACATAAAACAAATTACTAACCTAACTTCCGCAGAACAAGCATAGCGCAAAAAAAAAAAGTTAATCCTCCTCCTAGTTTGCTTCTTTCGTCGTGCCTCTGACTAGAAATAAAAGACGACAACAATTGCGAGTTAGTGATCAAACGATACCAGAACAAAGTATGACTACCAACAATCCCAGACTAATCCCAGTCCCGAAACCTAATGGAAGACTGACTTTCCTTGACGACTACATATATTACACCGCATCCTCATACAATTTAGTGACGAAAAGACAGCTACCGACCACTTGTCTAAATTCTCTCTCTTTTCTTTCTCTCACGATAGCTTTCTTACTCTCGAAATACACAATCTGATGGGTCTAAGGTTTCAACCAGAAATAGATACCAACCTAATACTCAGAAACCCCTATTAGTTTAGGAAAATTAATAATCAAACATAACTAGGCAAATTATAATAGAATAAACCCTAAAACGACTAGCCTCGAATTATATCCGCGACAACTCCTACACCCTTAAGTACTTTTGTCCTCAAAATTTACCTGGATTAAACAGATAAGGATATCGAGCACGCATGGATTCTTTAGTCTCCTATGTTGCCTCTTTAATCGCTTGATTCCGCCATAATACCTTTGACTAACGACACTGACTACCTTCTAAAAATCCTCAATTTTAAGAGTAGCATGGCATTCAGAAGTTCAAAGTGAAGCCCATTAATAAACTTAATATACCAATCTCTCTGAGTAGCCACTAGTTCAAGATAGTGGTGACTAAGCTTCACATATTTCACCTTGTACTGCATAACTAAATACCCCCTCTACTTTAATTGCACGAAATCCATTTTTCTCTGTTCTTGAAACACCTCCCCAATATAATTTTTGTGGAACCCCTCAGTAAAGAACTCAAAAGTTTGTTCTTCTTCTGGAGCAGTAAGAGTAATTGATCTAACCAATGGACAACATCACTATGAATGAGAGAAACCAGATATTCTAACTTTTCCTCATCATTACAGTGGATTTCGTCACATACCCGAATCATGTCATCCAACCAATTTTCAACCACGTCAGGACTTTTTTCTGTAGTCCATTTATACAGTTCAATATTCTTCTTTGGAAACCTTTTAATAGATATATTCTCCTTTCTGGGTGCTCTACCAATTTCGTCCCTTTGAATGCCTTCCATAAACTGAGCAATATTAGCAACAGTCATAGCTTGAATGGTAGCCAGATCCATATAAGGTCATTCTCCTCTAGTAGACGGTCATTAGTTGTAAAAACGCGACTACGTCCCCTACCTTTTCCTACCAGGCCTCCATGTTCATCCCCTTCTTCAGGGTTAATAGCCCAACTGACGTTATTGCTAAAAAGAGGTTAATGATGAGTGTCAGTCATTCTACTATGTCTAGATCTAAAATGTAGATTGTAATCGATCGTTACACTATGTTCTATCATGATATGTTTATTATATGCATGTATGTCATGGAAACAAATGCAATAATAAATTCTTTTCTAATGTAATCAAACACAAATAGAAACAGCCAATAACTGGTGCTCTGATACCAACAAATGTAGCGACAAACCCCCATCCAGGTGTAAAACAACACAGAAGGCCCGACGCTATGATGTAGACAGAAACCTGTAGAAATAACAACGCAGTTACAAATATAAAAATAAAAATCTAAAAGATCTTAATACTCCAAAATTTCTATAGCAGCGAAGTTTCATTAATACATAAAAAAAGCAATATCCCAAATAGTTAGTATAAAATCCAATGATTCAATAAACCGTATACAAATCCAAATCTAATAAACTAAATACGATTCTTAAAACATGAAATATCTAAATAATAAGAAAGTGTGTGGATACTAATGCATGCTCGTACTCTAGATGTCATAATAGCCATCTCCCAATTGATCGATGTACCTGTATCTGTTTAGGGATTCCACATAATAGAAAGAAATAGAAAAAAAATATACTATATGTTAGACTATATAAAGTCTAGTCAACAATTCAAGTTCCAAATAGCCATACACAATGTCTCTAGACTCGACTCTAAGTATGTGAGCATACAATGCAAAGACTATCTAAGTATGGGAGCACACAATGCAAAGGCTCTAAGAGTTACCTAATTTCACTATAACATAGATCACACCAACCAACAATTTATGAATTCTTTCTTAGTTAGCCAATATACATTTAGCAAATTCTATTATCGTTAATGTAGTTTAAGGTTAAGCTAATAGAGGTCTTAATTTTAGCGATTTGGAACCCAGCTAACCGATCGGACATTACGAATACGTTATCGGTGGTTCTGCTTCGTTAGTCCTTGAAATTTTTGTTCATATCCTAGCTTAATCCATGAAATTTTTAGTGAAAATAGTAGTAGATAAGACACATAATTTCACATAAGTAAATCTAATTCAATTAAACAACTAATTATTTCAGCTAGCTTTTACATTTTTCAGCTTAACACATCAAACAACAACAAAATGTGATCAAACACAATCCAGTTTAGTTCATTTATTGAATAATGCCCATATTAGCTATAGAGAAAATGGGAACAAATCATATCAACACATATATAGCTGAGGCCAATCACATGTAATTTGGCACTTCGAGCCGAGTAGTTCAGTTTAATACGAGGTACCTCTATCCCTAGGCATACTATGGATTCTACTATAGGTTGTCTTAAGGGAAATTATTCGTTATCAGTATCGTCTTATTTAAGAAATTATACCTAGTTTGACGTATTACAACAGACTCTTCAAATTCATTCCAATTCATAGCTTAATACTTTATTACAACAGAATACCAAATTTCAATGGAATTAATAGACTAGGCAACATTTTAAGATTTCAGTTCAATCACGACATACAATAGACAAAAAATATCATATGCAAAAAAAAAATCAACAACCAGCGACCATCTATGGGACACAAAATGAATTACTAACCTAACTTCTAAAGAACAAACACGATACTAGAATAGCTTACTCCTCTTGGTTCGCTTGTTTTATCGCACCTCTGCTAGGGATAAAAGGCGACAACAATGAGACCAGAACAAAGTATGACGACCAACAATCCTAGAATGATCCTAGTCCCGAAATCTAACGGAAGACTGACTTACCTTGATGGCTACGTATACTAGTCTAGATCCTCCTACAATTTAGTGACGAAAAGACAATTACAAACCGCTCGCCGCAACGTCTCTCTCTTTTCTTTCTCTCAAGATAACTCTTCCACTCTTGAAATACACAATCTGACGGGTCTAGGGTTTCAACCGGAAATAAATACCACCCACAACCAATACCCAGAACCCTCTTACTGGTTTAGGAAAATAAATAATCTAACACAATTAGACAAATTATAATAGAATAACCGCTAAAATGACTAGCCCCAAATCTTTTCCGTGACAATAACGATGATACACCATATGACAAATCAAAATCACGAATAATACATTGAAATGATAACGAAGAAAATTACCCGAGTCATTCCGGACAAACTCGATCCTACTTGCTTTCATTTCATATTAATTAAGAGCACAACTAGTTCACACTTGAAAATATAGCAGGATGCAGCAACAACTACCAACCAGTGCAGAAGCGGTTTGTTAAAGAAGTGGTAGAGAGAGTCAAATGGATGAGTAGGTAGGTTGTGTTTAAAGCATCCACAATAGCGTCCCTGATTGAGTTCCAATTCAGGTAGAACTCAGAAAATAATAATTTTTAATTACATCAAATAATTTTTCACTCATAATTATTCTTGAGGTGTGCCTGTAAACTGGGACGCGGGACAACTTGAACTCCACCAATCATCTTTTAACAAATATTATCTCCACCAATCTCTTTTAACAAATCTGAAAAATAAATTTGTTCTCTCTTTTATATTATTTTAATATTTTAATTTTTTAAAATTATTAAAATATTTTTACTGACACATACTACAAATGAGACTCAAATTATCATCCTTATTGTTGATGCATTTAGGGAAAAGAAAATAATATTGAATTTGATTTAGGATTTTTTTTTTTTTTTTTTGTAGAATGTTGTAGAATATTAGTGTGTTTGAATGAGAAATTCAAAACTTGTATCCCACATTGCTTGTACAACTCATGAAAGCCTTGTATATATAGTTTAACATTTCTCTTAGGTTTCAATAGCAAACCAAAAGAGAGCCCATGTGAATATTTATAACAATATTAATGTCAAATATTAGGTCTTGGGCCTTGGGGCTCTTGGGCTTGGGTTAAATAACTATATGAAGGTTTTTTAGTTTTATTTAAATTTTAATTATAAGAAAATTAATTAGATAATTAATTTTAAATTAAATTAAAATGTGACGGTTTATGAATTGATGTGTTTCATTCAGACACAATCATTCACATCCTTATGATGGTTATTGGTAATGGTTGAGTTGTTATATATTTAAAAGAATAGTTGACAGGAGTTTAACTTGTATTAAAACTCTGTCCTTTTCTTTCTTAAATAAAACGTTTTCATTCTGTCTTTGTGATCGATAGTTCTTTGCCAGACCTGTTTGGTTTTGTTGCTACTCCAAAAGGTATTGCAGTTGAATCTTGGTAAACAGACTCGGATTGTCTTCTTAGCAACCCGGTGGAGGCGGAGTATTTCTGTTTAAGGACATTGCTTTTAAGCAATCATCTGAACTGTGTTTTTTATTTGTTTTGTTTTACTTCTTTGTTTATAGTGATATATATATATTTGTGATTTGTGATTGTGTTTTCTAACATTTTTATTATACAAATTATGGACAAAAAGAACACCACTGGCGATATTTTTAAAGCGCTTAGAAAATTTCATAGCACACCTAATTCATTCCACAACGCCTAGAAGAAATTATAATTTTCTAAAAAATTATATAAAATCAAGTTATTACATTAGTATAGGCTCTTACGTAGGCGTCTAGACGCCGTTTTTCTAAATACTACATTTACATGACCTAAGCTTAAAACTAGGTAGGGGTGGGCATGATTTTTGGTTTTTAACTGATCCGGACCGATCCAGACCAAATTAGTAGGTTTTTGATCTTATTTGGGTCAGTCCGGTTTCAATTATAAAAAATTGAGCCATTTGATTTCGATTCGGTTTCATTCTTCAAAAACCAAACCGACCCAAAAAATCAGTTCTAATTTTAAAAAATTAAAAGAAGTACTAAACATAACAAAACCTAACCCTAATTTTGTTTCAAACAAACATACAGCCGCACAAAAAAAAGAAAAAGAAAAACATCATCTTTGGATACTGGAATACTCAACATACGGTAAATGATCACATGAATTATTAGTCAATAGTTGTATTAATCTGAGGTAACAAACATCCATGTTGCAAAAGTCCATTGATTACTTGTCAGTAGTCGTATTAATCTGAGGTAACAAAATTGTTTTATTGAATGAATATCTATAGAAAAATGTAGATGCTACAAATTTTTAAAAATATCACATGTGTGTCACAAAAGTTAAAGGCTATAACTTGTTCTCACCCAATACGCCTAATATTGCTTACCACTTTTGATTAATGAATACCAAATTAAAGATTTCATGAACTTATGCTAATTATTTAATTATATTACTAGTAGTAGTACAATTGAGAAGTTAGTGTGCATTACTAGATTCTAGGAAAGTCATATGTTGATATTATAGATTCATTTGATATCTCAAATCTCGTTTAATTCCATATTGTAAAATAATGTAATGTCTCAAACATTCTGTATTTTTATTGTTATATTTTTTCTTGAAAATTATTGTCATTAATTATTTATTTACAACTAAATTAAATTTGAATGGTTATTTGATTTTATATATGTATTTTAATTTAGTTTGAATTTATAAAAACGTTATGATTTAAAATTAAAATACAAAATATTATATAAAAAATGAAAACCGAGCAAAACCGAACCGACACGACAAAAACCATATCAAAAATTTTAGTTTCTATTTAGATCGGTCCTTAAACATGACAAGATCGAGCCATTTAGTTTTACTCAAAATCAAACCAACTCGGACGGCATCCACCTCTAAATCTAGGTGATGGAATCCACGTTTTTAATAAAATATTCCAAAATAAAATTAATATAAATAAAATATGTCGACATATTAATACAGGAAGGATTTCAGCTTTAGTCTCATCTATTATTATTATTATTAGCGCCTCTAAAAATAGATAGAATTTATCTTATAATTCTAATTTAATATTATTAATTAAATTAATTTTGAATACTATTTTAATATATTATTTTAAAAAGCTTTGAACAAAATTAGATTTTTGTATGTGATTGAAAAAATAATTTTTAAAGTAATAAAAAAACTTAAAATAAATATTAAATGATAATGTTTTTAATATAAAATTTAATATACTCTTCTGAAAACTTTTTATTCATCTAACTGTTGTAAAAAAAAATGGGGTAGAAGAAAGCAGTTCAATATTATCCGGAAATAAATTCGGACCGGTAAATACCTGATGATTTTAGGAATCTTGGATCTTGAATATTATTGAAAATTGAAATAAGAACAGAAAAAGAGAATATAAAGAAGAATAATAATTCGAAGCAATTTAAGTGTTATCTATTATTCATTCAGATTTATACATATAAATATATATAACAAATTGAGAGAACAGATGTCATGTTGCATGTATACATATCCTGCATGTATTACACCTTATATGTGAAGTGGAATCCACCTGCCACTTCTACAACACTCCCCCTTGGATTCCACCATTTTCGATATTTGACTGCCTCGTTAAAATCTTACTAGAAAAACCCAGTGGGATAAAAACTGGACGAAGGAAAAAGAATACAGCTGATGGAATCCAATTTTACAAAATTCTCCCCCTATTTACAATACCCATAAACCTAATTTTCTAATCTGGAGAGCTTTCGCATTCCGATCTCGTAAACCAACTTTTCAAGCGTTGATGTCGGTAACGATTTCGTTAGTAGATCGGCGAGATTATTGCAGGATCTGATTTACTTCACATCGATTTGACCCGTATTCTGAAGCTCGTGGGTGTAGAAGAATTTTAGGGAAATGTGCTTGGTTCGATCTCTTTTGATGTAACCTCCCCGAACTTGGGCGATGCATGCAGCATTATCTTAAAAAATGACAGTTGGCCCATTTGTAGTTTCGGAGATACCACATGAATTCTGGATATGTTGGATCACTGATCTCAACCAAATACACTCTCGACTGGTTTCGTGTAATGCCAAAATTTCAGCATGATTTAAGGACGTGGCTACTAAAGTTTGCTTCGTAGATCTCCAGGAGATCACAGTACCATTATACGTGAAAACATAGCCAGTTTGAGAACGTCCTTTATGCGGATCCGAAAGGTATCCAGCATCAGCATAACCAGTCAAACCCAAAAATTTATCAGAATTCGTATAAAATAATCCCAAATCTTTCGTACCCTTCAGGTAACGCAAAATATGTTTGACTTCATTCCAATGACGACGAGTTGGTGTAGAACTATGTCTCGCTAGTAAATTTACAACAAACGAGATATCTGGCCTCGTACATTGAGCCAAATATAACAACGCACCAATCGCACTCAGATATGGTACTTCAGGACCAAGTAATTGTTCGTCATCATCCGTCGGTCGGAATGGATCCTTTTTGGGATCAAGTGTTCTTACAACCATGGGTGTACTTAACGGATGGGCATTATCCATATTAAATCTTTTCAGAAGCTTTTCAATGTATGTTGACTGATAAATCAATATACCATTTGATTTATGTTCAATTTCCAGACCAAGACAATATTTCGTTTTTCCCAAATCTTTCATTTCAAACTCCTTTTTCAGATATTTAGTAGTTTGTTGGATCTCTTCTGGAGTCCCAATGATATTCATATCATCCACATAAATTGCTATAATTGCAAAACGAGACCCTAATCTCTTAATGAAGATACACGGACATATTGTATTATTCTGGTATCCTTCCTTAACCAAATACTCGCTCAGGCGGTTGTACCACATTCTCTCAGATTGTTTTAATCCATACAGGAATTTTTGTAACTTTATAGAATACAAGTTTCGAGATTTTGATCGATAAGATTCAGGTAATTTCAGTCCTTCTGGGAGCTTCATGTAAATATCAGAATCAAGTGATCCATACAGATACACAGTAACTACATCCATTAAACACATTTCCAATTTTTCAGCAATTGTAAGACTTAAAAGAAATCGAAATGTGATTGTATCCATGACTGGGGAATACGTTTCATAGTAATCAATTCCAGGTCTTTGTGAGAACCCTTGTGCAACCAAACGTGCTTTGTATCTCACAACTTTTTTCTTTCGTTTCGTTTCAGAACGAATACCCATTTGTAACCATTTGTAACCAACTGGTTGAACATCTTCAGGTGTTCGAACTATGGGTCCAAAAACTTTTCGTTTATTCAACGAATTTCATTCTGCCTGGATTGCTTCTTCCCATTTTTTCCAATCATGCCTACTTTTACATTCTTGGATATCACGTGCGCATAATCATCATATGAAATACTAACTGCCACTGAATATGAAAATAATTCATCAACGATTGTTTCATTTCGATTCCAAGTCTCTTGGATGAAGTCTATGGAAATTTCTTCATTTCTTGATTCTGGTATTCTCGTATTATTTTCTCATTCTGGGAGGCTATTTTCAGGAATCTCATCAACTTTTGGGATTTCATTTGATGTGGTTTTAGGATCCAGATCATTTTTATTTCGTTTTCGTGGGATTGTATCTTTTGAACCAAAGGGTCTACCACGCTTCTGGCGGGGAATTGGAGTTTTGCTTGCTATTTTCTTTTGAGATCGTCCTTCTAGGACAATTACCCTTACTGGTATATTAGCAACTTCAATATAAGACTTGGTTATTTTCGAAGTATCATTGAATGCATCAGGCATTCGATTAGCTATCATTTGTAAATGTAAGATCCTTCAAACTTTGAGTTCACATTGCGGGGTACATGGATCCATATGCGCTAGAGTTGGAACCTTCCAGGTTAATTCAGATTTCTCTTCTGGAGAATTATTTCCTTTTCCAAGCGATGGAAAATTACTTTCATCAAAATGACAATCAGCGAATCAAGCTGTAAATAAATCTCCTGTCATTGGTTCCAAATATCTGATAATTGATGGGGAATCAAAACCCACATAAATTCCTAAACGTCTTTGGGGTCCCATTTTTGTTCTCTGGGTCGAAGTAATGGGTACATATACAGCACACCCCAAATGTTCTCAAATGCGAGACGTTAGGAGGATTCCCAAATACCAATTATAATGGGGAATATTGATTATAAGTAGTTGGACGGATACGAATCAAAACTGCAACATGCAATATAGCATGTCCCCTAACAGAAACGGGTAATCTTGAGCGCATTAACAATGTTCGCGCAACTAATTAAAGGCGCTTAATTAATGATTCAGCTAATTCATTTTGGGTATGAACATGCGGAACTGGATGTTCAATATCAATCCCAGATACTTGACAGTATTCATCAAATGCTTTCGACGTAAATTCACCAACATTATCAAGTCTTATACTCTTAATAGGGTAATCTGGAAAATGAGCTCGTAATCGAGTAATCTATGCTAGCAATTTTGCAAAAGCAACATTACGAGTGAATAACAAGCATACATGGGACCATCTTGCAGATGCGTCTATTAATACCATAAAGTAGCGAAATGGTCCACTAGGTGGATGAATAGGTCCACATATATCTCCTTGAATTCTCTGTAAAAACGATGGAGATTCAAAACCTACTTTCGTAAACGATGGTTTCGTTATCAATTTTCCTTGGGAACATGGGATGCACAGGTCCTTATCATTCTGTAGGATTTTATGATTTCTCAGTAGATGTGTAACACCCGAACCCCCACCCCGACGGAAAGGGAACGCGGAGACCGGATGTCATATGCGGAAGACAAATAACAAACAAAACATACAAATAACAATTAATCAGATAAATACAAATCATATTCAAATCTGAAAGACAGTTCTTATAAATCCAAATTCAAATAGTTCGAAACAAATCCGAAACCAAATTGTAGTTGAACAACAAGTTCCAAATGAAAGACAATTACATAAAATATCCCAAGAGTACTTAATCTGAAAACAAATCCAAAACATGTGCAGCGGGCTCAAATTACATAAATAAATTCAGCAAAATAAACTGATATGAAATCCAAATCTGAAGAGGATGTCATGTGAATGCTTGATGCTAGCGATATCTTGCTATCCCACCTGACTGTCTGAACTTAGCAATTCCATTCCCAAAAAGGGTTCAAAACATACAAAACAAAAATGTAAACAATGAAGGGTCAGACTATCGATGTCTGGTTAGTAAGCCAATGCCCAACAAAACACACACAGATGCGTCTTATAAAACAGAATAGCATGTCATACACAAATGCAAGTTAGTTACCAACCAAATGGTACAAACAGAAGCAAACAAGTTAATTAACAAATCAAGTTATCCCAAATAAAATTCCCTTTAAGTGATCTAGGATAAGTAATTACATATTATTGCATTTACCATCTGAGAAAGACTTTACAATTGTCAAATTATTTTCAGAAGGAAGACCGATACCAAATTAGGAGTTCGGTATGCAATCCGGTAGGCTATTCGGTCAGAGAGCATATTAGACTTACCGAATTTTAATTCGGTAGATATTCCGGTAAGCTTTTCGGTCAGAAAGCAATTATACGAATTCAAGGAAAGTTTAAGTGACAGTTCGGTTCCTAATCCGGTATGAAGCTCGGTCAAAGAGTTTCAAGTCTCTCAGACATGCCGAATTGTAATTCGGTACTTAGCTCGGTGAAGAGATCGGTCAGAGAGGTTGAACAGTCTTCGGAGGTTCATACCGAACTACAGTTTGGTAACTAATTCGGTAACTAATTCGTCCAGAGAGTGAATCTAATGATCTCAAGTCTGACCGAATTGTATTTCGGTAACCAGCTCGGTAAGGAGATCGTCCAGAGACCATCCTACGTCCAGTTTTCCAGTTTTAAGTGACAATCCTGTATCTAATCCGGTAAACAGTCTGGTTACGGACCCTGAGCACTTTTTAAGCCTATTTCAAGTTATGTCGTTCGCCAAATCAAAGTCTAGCTATCCAATTGGGTCTAATCCTAGCACTAATAGCATGTTAGGAGTCATATTATACACTACCCAATGTTAGAACCCAAAATAAAACAACTAGTAGCAGCCAGAAACAAACCAAAACATATCCAACACATAACCAGAAGCAGAAACATATCATTATCATAGAGTTTCAGATTACCCAAATTATTTAGGTGTTTAACTTACCAAGCCTGTCCTTAGTCTAATAACAAAATCGGGAACAGAAACAGACAGATAGAGTTAAACCCTCAGAGATGGATCAAAGACCCCAGAGATGATGCCGTCGCATCCTGAAATGAGCCAAGCTCCAGAAATGATGCCGTCGCATCCAGAAAATGGTTGGCAATCAAGGCCATATACGCTTTCGTGCATCGATGTATACATCTAGTTTTCCCTAACAGCATGCTGGACTTATCGTATTAACCTTAGGACAGGACTTTAGCAGATTACAAAATACAGATTTCAAATAGCAGACATATAGCAAACGAATATGGACACAAATTCATATGTCCGATCATGAACAAATAATAGGGCAGCAATATCCCCAAACAATTTATATCAAATGCAGCAGATTAAGTATCCAATCACAGATTTCAACTTACATTAAATTAATCAACTTGCAGACAATTTAACAAACAAAGGCAAATAATAGTGAGGGCATAAACATAGCTACTAACCTTATTCGCTAAAATACCACCGAAATTACTCCGGTTGACGATCCCCAACTTGGTCTACACCAAATCAAGCGTAATCCATAAATTTTCAATTCACAAAAGTTAGGGTTTATACCCAAAAAGCAATTAAAATCGATTTAGACCCAATATACCCAAATCATGAAATCAACTTCACGGGTTTCAAAACTCATTCTATTTGAAACAAAATCCCTAAATCAATTTGTAGAGAACAACAACAATTCATCAAACCCTAATTATAGATAAAATCCCCAAATCAATTAAAAGTTAATTGAAAGCAAGGAGAGAAAGAATTTATTACCTAGATGTGAAGAAATCAAGGCAACACAAAAATCCAATTGCAAGCTTTGAAAATCGTGGCTTTGAAATCCGTGGAATGTTTCTTGGTTTCAGAGAAAAGTGAGAATACGTAAAAAGCTTCTTTCTAGGTTTTATGACAATTGAATTTCAAAAGCATCTTTTCATATTTATATGGTTGGCAAATATCGCCACAAACCCACATGTTTTCACTTTAATTAAAAATAACCCCATTTATAAAATAATTACAAAATCATCTCAACTATCAAATTATTTTCAAATGTAACCCAAAAGTCAAACTAGTCAAATCATTTGGTCAAACTGGAAAAGTCAACATTTTTCAAAAATGCCCATTTTACCCTTAAAACGAAAATAAACAAAAATTAAGAAAAATTTCAAAATTAAGCAGAGGAATAGCCCCAGATTACGGACGTGACAGGATGCCCTTCTGAATTTGCTATTATTCTTCGCATCATTGTGGATCCCGGATGCCCAAATCTATCATGCCAAAGCTGGAATATTCTGGGATCAGAGAACTTCTGGTTCTCAATAGCATGTGTTTCAAAATGCCTGATGGTTGTATAATATAATCCAGATGATGAAATAGGCAGCTTTTCAATCACAAGCTTCTGGCCTGATTTGTTCGAAACAATACACAAATATTCAACACCATTTTCATCAACTGTTTCAATATGATATCCATTCATTCTTATATTTTTGAAACTGAGCAAATTTCTTCTGGATTTGTGAGAGTATAACGCATTTTCGATTTCCAATTTAGTGTTATTTGGTAATACAATTGAAGCTCTTCCGGAGCCTTCGATCAGATCTACTGGACCTGATATGGTATTCACTTTAACTTGAATTGGAATCAATTCCAGAAAATATTTTGTATCTCTCAAAATCGTATGGGTTGTAGTGCTATTGGCTAAACATATATCTCTAGGTATAACTAAATCTTGATTCGAACCCATAACCTTTAATAAAATGAAACATTACATTAATTGAATGGAAATGTAATATTCATAACTATTTACAAATATTTACAATCAAAACTAAGATTACATTCCATTCTATTTACATTCCAAAAACAAGAAAATACATTCACTTGTAATTAACAGTTCCATCATCAATCAGGTGATCTATCTTCCCATCAGGATCTTCAAAGAAATCAGCGGTTTTCAGATTGGATATGTTGACAGGACCCGTATCACCATCGCCAAAAACATCAGCCATATTTGCTTCATTATTCTTTTCTTTTTCTTGTTCACGCCCCGGCTTCTGATAAGCTTCAACTACATGTTTGGAAGCACGACAAGTCCTCGAATAACAAGTGGGGGAACCACATCTATAACATGGACCACGGTTGAACTTCGGTGGTTCCATAACTTCTTTCCCTTTGCTGGAACTAGCATTATTATTATTCCACTTCTGGAGAACATTTGAATTATGATATGGATGTCCATAATCCCTATTACGACCACGTCCCTGACCATTTCCAGAACCTCGACCACCTCGGCCATTACCACGTCCATTTCCAAAATCATTCCAACGTTCAGAATTACGACCACGGCCACAACCACGACCACGGCCTGGATTTTCATTATAATGTGCATTCACTTCTGGGAATGCTTGGGTGCCAACAGGGCGCCTTTCACTATTTTTCAACAACAACTGATTGTGTTTTTCAGCAATATCCAAATGTCTAATCAAATCATCATTTTTTGGAATTTCATTTCCCGATACTGTTGTTGTAAAATTGTTTGGGAAGGATGGAATGTGGTAAATGTCTTATTTAACATTTCATGGTCAGATTTTGTTTCCCCACACATTTTCAGCTTATTCACAATCAAATACATGGCTGAGTTGTACTCACTCACGCTTTTAAAATCTTGGAACCTTAAATTGGCTCACTCATCACGTGCTTCAGGCAACATGATTTCATTTTGGCGATTGTATCTAGAAATCAATGCTTGCCACATATATGCAGGATCAGTGACAGTCATATACTGATTTTGTAAATCATCATTCAGATAGGTTCGGATTATAATCAAAACTTTATTTTTTTGCTGCTCAGTTGTTTCATTATTCTTATCCAGAGTCCCGTACAGGTTTTTGGATTTCAACCTTATTCCACAATCACTCAACCATCTCATATAATTCGCTCCAGAAACCAACAATGGCTCGAATTTGTATTGATTCATTTTCTGTAAAACAAGTACTTTCTTTAAATTTCCAGATATCCAGAATTCAATTTCAAAAATTCAATTATTCAGTTCGGGTGAATAATATTATCATTTCAAACTTCCAAGATCCACAATTTATTCAACTCAGGTGAATAATGGTATTTTTCAAAATTTTTCGAAATTTCCTAGAACACACAGAAGAAAGAAAACATTATCACCAGACACTTTCTGATCTGAAAGATCCGGCAAAGTGGCAACCAGAGAGCATACTCATGCTGATAACGTGCTGTAAAAGGAAATAGATGGAGTAGAAGAAAGCAGTTCAATATTAACCGGAAATAAATTCGGATCAGAAAATACCTGATGATCTTAGAAATCTTGGATCTTGAATATTATTGAAAATTGAAATAAGAACAGAAAAAGAGAATATAAAGAAGAAGAACAATTCGAAGCAATTCAAAGCAATTCAAGTGTTGTCTATTATTCATTCATATATATATATATAAATATATATATATATATATATATATAATTGAGAGAACAGTTATACATATCCTGCATCTATTACATCTTATATGTGAAGTGGAATCCACCTGCCACCTCTACGACACTAAATGTATATTATGATTAATTAAATTTCTTATAATATTCAGAGATGTATCAAATATTTTAATTTTATAATTTAGATATATATATATATATATATTATATAAATATAATTGCAGAGAAACAGGAAAATTATTGCATCTAGAAAAATCTGGCCATGGCACATGGTGAGTTGAATTATTCAATTAATAGAAGTGATCTTATTTGTTTGAAATGTGATACAACTAACAACAACTATGGAAATATCTCTAACCCCTTTATTCATTCTTTGGTGGGACCAAAAATCAAACCCCAATTTTAAGATTTTCTCACTCTTATTAAAGAATGATATAAGATGCCTAAATTTTATCTCTCTACTGTGCCGGGATGGATTTGTCCAATTTAATGCTATTATATTTTGAAAATGACAAGTATTTTTAAATTAGTCAAATGTATGGATGAAATATTTATTAAGGTTTGTTGAAAGCTTGGTTTGGAAAGACTGAGAAAATATAATCGAGTGAATTGGGAATGTCTCCGTCTATACGTGGATTCATATTTGAATCCGTAATCATAAATTTAAAATTTGCAATTATATTAAATTTTATTTTAATTTTAAAACAAAATATATAAAATTTATTTTTATATTACTTTTTAAAATTAATTTATAAATTTAAATCAAATTATATATAATTAATTTTAAAATTTTAATATCATTTTTTTATTTAAATTTATAAGTCCATATTATAAATAGTCTTATGCTATTGGGCACTTGCAACTTCTCCTACTACTTGAAAATTTACTGTTTGAAAATTTAAATATAAACTAATAAAAGAAAAGATATAGTGAGAGAAATCAAAATATGATTAGAAAAAAATTTAAATTGCATAATTTTTTTTTTTTTGGATTTTTTCTTCTGGCCATTGGCTTATTTTTCACCTGTAATTTTGGTATTCCTGTCGACATGTCACAACAGAGACAAGAGCATAAGCATAGTCAAATGATATAATTATAATGAGATGAATTAGTTTACTTATGAATTCATAAAGTCTAGGAAAGAGGCATCCACTTACAATTTTTCTCTAAATAACGTGTTTGTTTCTGACGCTATTTTGCTCGCCAAAAATCACTCTATGTGAATCGTAAACTCATATACAACGAACCATTTACTCGTAGATAGAGAGGCAATGTGTTTAACTCAGAATGCCGTTTTGCTTCAACCAGTTAAATTTGGACTCCAAATTCCATACTCAAAATTAATGCCGAAAATACGGTGCATCACAATCAATGATATTTAAACATTCAACTAAGTCAACTTATTCAACATAGTGTTGATCATCGAAACTAAGTGTCTATATTATATATGTAGTCTCACAGTTATAGCTATTGACAACGTGCCTAATAACCAATCTGTTCCTTAGCTATTAGACTGACCGGGTACGACCCTTCGAATCAATCACTAATCTAAAGTAGACCGCATTAAGAACTAGAAAAGACTCGTGACCATAACCAATTGAATCAGTACGACAGCTCTTGAATTATGATTATGCACTCTCAACATTACCTAGGTCAAATTAACTACGAGCTATTTGACGTGTAATGTGTTAATCCTAATTAACCAATCAATTGCGCACTTAATTAACTAATTAGAATAACATGTGCATTTAACCATGCCCATAGAGAATACAAAAATATTAAACAAGCATATAAATTAAAACACAATTCTCGCAACACGTATAATCGACTTAGCTGGATGAGACTAGTTTAAGATCCCATGGGCGCAACGAACATCATCATCTCAATAAAATTGATCATACAAATAATGAAGAAATATAGTGTTTTTATTGAAAAAAAAAAAAAAAAAAACTCTATATGCTTATCATTCAGAGTTTACTCTGTTACAAAACTGAAAATCATTAAAAAATCTCCTCGGAATCCTTATTTGAAAATTCTAAATTCAAAACATAAAAATCTTTAAAATCTTATCAGTTTATTTACTTTCTAAATAAGTCTTCAGATGCAATCTTTGACTTTTACTCAACTTTGGCAATTGTTGTCATTAATTCTCAAAAACCTTTATATTTGTATAATCGTCTACAATTTGTCCAAAATAACAAAAAAAAATTTTTTTAAAAAAACAGAAAAATTAATAATAAATTTTTAATAAGATCCTCAAATAATAAAATAAAATAGTGTAAAAATAATTCACATTTTGTATTCAATCATAAGTGTTTTCTTTTTCACGAAGAATGAGAGAACCAAAAAGTTGTTTTTCTTTATTTTCCTTCCTTATCTAACAACCAACTAAAACCACAACGTCTCTCTTTTATTGAATCATATCGTGATCAGATTGAGGGAATAGTTTTATCCCCATTGGCTAAGTGTAATCTTTTGCTTTGTAAGAATTGAAGATAGTTAGGAATTAAAATAATGTTAATTTTATTAGCTAGGTGTTTTTTTTATTTAGAAAATATTATTTATTTTTAGTGGTTTTTGGATATATATATATATATATTCTAACATCTCTATAACGACACCGTTTGTCTTACTATTTTTTGGCTGTTATAGTGAATTTTATTCGCATATAACGACCATATAAAGGTCATAGATTTCATTCGGTGGTTATCTACTCATAATAACTTTTTAAAAATAAATCAAATAAGTCTAAATAAAATATGCATAATTTAGAATATTTTTAAAGTTAAATTTATTCAAATATGATGGAAAAATTCTATAATGGTACCTTGTTTGGAAAATTCTAATCCCTTACTAGCATTTGAATTAAAAAAGATTTTGGTCCAAGTTTTCAATAAAAGGTAGTTAATTGCATTCCTTTGAAGTCAATGACAATCCGCGGAGAGACCATGCAGTGTCTCTTTTGTTAGATGAAAGACTTCCTTAAAGGCTAGCGTTGGAATGATTTAAGTTTTAATGTTTCAAATTATTTTCAATAATTACTTATAATTATGAAGTCTTTCAAATTCAATCGTATTCATTATCATTCCTTATGCAATCTTTTCCTTCATCATTTTTCATTATTAAACATTAAAAAAATATATATTTGTTGAAGTTACTTACCATAGTTATTTAAAATTTTCATTTTATATCATTTTAGTATAAAAAAATGTATTATATTTGACTAGGCCATTATAAAGGATGAGTTTTATACCGTGTTCTATTCAAATTATGGTTATTGTTGTTATAGATAAATTGTTGTTATTAAGGATCAAAATAACATTCAAAAACTCGATTCTGAAAGAAATTCAGCTATTATATTGAATTACTGTTATAGAGAATGATAATTATAGAGGAATTTGACTGTATATATATATTATTTTGTTTTGTTTTATTAATATTAATATTTTTGCAATAATATATTTAGAGTTTATAAATATGATTTACCCGAGAATACTTATTGTCTTTTTACAATCATCTACAATAAATAAAAAATAAATGAGAAAATATATAAATCTTTATATATATATATATATATTATTTTGTTTTGTATTTTAAAATATATTATTGATCCATCTTTACTTTAAAAATTAATATCAATTAATTACTTTTCTAAAATAATTATCAATCATGTATCAAATAATATCTTTTTTTATTATTGAAAAGAAGTTAAATAATAATTTTTAAATATAATATTAAATAAATATATTTTTGAAATAAATACCTTATATTAAAAATAATTATAAATTTTGAAATAAATAAAAAATTATATATATATAAACACTTTACCTATTGAATATAAAATTAAAAAATATATTATTATAATTATTTAATTTATATTTATTAATATTAAATTAATTTTAAAATTTTAAATAACATTTAAAAATAATCACGTTAATAATTATTCTATCACCATACATTAAGAGTATGTTTGACATTAGATTTTAAATTAACAATTGGATCAGCGTATCAAATAACGTTAGGAGTTAGTTGTAAGATTAGATTTTAAATTAGCTGTAAAGTTAGTTGTTGAATGTAACGTTTGGTATTTATTTTAGTTTTTCAATTAACCGTTAGATATAAAATTACTAAAATTTATTACATATATAAATATAATTCATAAGATAATAATGTAATTAATTATAAATAAAAATTAATAAAGTAAATTATTATTAGCGTTTAGGTTGAAAACTATCTTTAATAACTTTCTTAAACGTTAATTAAAATTAAACACACATTTTAAAAAAAAAAAAACAGTTAATATGTAATATAAATATTGACTGAAATGCTAATAATATTTAATTTCAAATATACCGCTCAAATTATCCAGGAACGCATGTGGCTAACTCTTAACTTGGATTGTTGCTAGATGTGTACATACTTTATTGTTTTTAATAAGTACACTTGGATTCAATTAAAAAAAATAAATATAGATATTCATATTCATGTACTCTATCTGTTTTTTAGGTATTACACTTTTTATTAGTACATTATTTAATTTTTAATTTTAAAGAAAAAATTTTATAATTAAAAATATAATAATTTTATATTTAAAAAATAAATATTAAAACTTAATTATACATATATTTAATGAAACAAAAATTGATATATGAATAGTAATTACTATATAATTATAACTGGTAAATATAAATATATATATATATAGCATTACATTAATCTTTGTGAAATACATATGTATTTTACTGGCAACATAGTACCTTATTCATCACGAAGAGAACCCCTACAAGTATGTAACTCATTATTATTCTCCAACTTACATTTTATTATTATTCTTTATGGATTCTTTTTTCTTATCCAGAAATTTGTGTTCCCTCCGTTTGCTTTTGGCCTGTAATGTACGCACAATAATAAATAAATAAATTTCTTACTTTGGAAAGTAATATATTTTTCCACCTTTTATCTACTTATTTTAATCTATTTTAAAATTTTTAAAAATTTTCACAATTTTATTTAATTCTAACATACCTTCAATTTATTTTAAATTAAAAAAATAAAATGTAAATATATTAATTTTATTTAAAATATTATATGTAAAAATAGTCAATTTTTATTATCATAAATAGATGATTTTTTTTTTCTTTTTTCTTTTTCGGTTATGAAAGACTAGTAAAATCCATTACAAAATACTTTTCATTTTTAAAATGTGGGGTTCCTTCTAATAAATTATTCGAATAAATTAAAAATTAGGGGCAAAATTGAAAAATAAAATAAAATAAAATGACGGTATAAAAATAAATATTTAATATAATTAGTGAAAATAAGATAGAAATAGAGTAAAACCAGAAAACGATTATCCAAAACCGTTTTTCATGGGAAGGCAGGATTGTTTCAAATTATTTATAAAAATGAAAATTTTCAAATTATTTTTAAAAAAGAGGTGAAAAACGAAAATACTCATTCAAGCTTTTAGGGCAGATTTGGCCGGTAAAATATATATATATATATATATATATATTACTTTAATTTTTTAATTATTATTAAAATTAAAAAAACTTAGATTTAATTAGAACCAATCAGATAAATATTTCCAAATCATACCAAAATGATGGTTTAAAAAAAAAAAAAAAAAAATTGTATATATGGAAGTAAGGTTAAATACGAACCCATTAGCTGACACCACATTTCTGAAGGAGACCAAGAGCAGTTTGATAATTGATTCCAGGATTCTCATTTCGAATGGTTTGTACACACTTGAAAACATTCTGAGTATCAGTACCCGCCATTTCATAAATTTTCTTAACTTGTTGGCAACAATCCGGAGAGACAGGTCCGTTGCCGTCAGTTTTAAGGTAGTCTAAGCATGGAGCAAGAGCAGCTCTTTCTTCACTGCAATTGTCTGCTTGCCCATTAGCTACACCTACAATACCAATGCAGATAAGCATCACCACATACACAACCTTAGTCATCCCAATAATGCTACTCATGCTGTTTGGATTTGTTTTGGTGAGTGGTTAAGGTGATTAGCTTGTGGTATTTATTGTTCCCTTGTTCAGAGGTTGGACTGTGAGTTTGGCAGGGTCATGCCAAGAATATTCAAACATAGGGAAAACCTATCAAGTCTATATATATATTTTTAAAACTATTTTCAAATTTCTTAATTCTAAAAATATTTATTAAACTATCTCAAATTTAAGTTTCGGTTACCTAATTTAATTTAATGTGCGTTAATTTTTTTCATTTAACTAAATAAATATATATTTTTTTATTATATATATATATGATTATTAACGTTTTAGATAGGTTCGGAATCAGTGTTATAAGTTGGTAGGTATGATTTAGATTTATGTTTATTTTATTATATATATATATATATATATATGACTAGTAAAGTCTTAAGTAGAATAGGAATCCCGTATTATAATTTCGTAGGTTTGGTGTGATGGTAGATTTAAGTTTATTTTATTATTAGTATGTGTTAAATTGTAAGTCAACTGATTTTATATTATTTTTTAAAATTTTAAATTAAATGGCGAAAGGCATTTTACAGGTTCATAGGTTGGTGAAGTTATTAAATGCGTTTAAAAGGACGTATTAATCAATTTCGTTTATTATTAACATTTCAATTTTTTTTAAATTTATAAACTTATGCCTATTAACTAAATTAAAGTAAAATCATCCATATATATATATATATATATATATATATATATATATATATATATATATATATATATATATATATATACATGAAAGATTATTTAAGGTTTTTCATTGCAGCTATGGAGAAGGTTCTAGGTAGGTTGAGAATCACACGTTATAAGTTTATAGGTTTGGTCCACCAAATTTATTTATTAGCAAAGGTATTTACTGTTGGGAAAACACGGCTAGCTCTGAGACCACTTGTTGAACAAATCGATGATCCATTGCAGCGGAGACGAGCATTGGTAACCACAAAGTAAAACAACATACACCAGGCAAGAAATAAAGATAGAAAATAAGATACAAGGTTTTTACGTGGAAACCCAAAACGGGAAAAAACCACGGCCGTCAGGACGACGAGAGACTAATTCATTATGTAACAATAAAGCAATAGTTACAACCAGAATATCACTCTCTCGCTCTCCAACCCGATTACATTGGTCACAACCTCACATACAAGCTCTCCTCATATGGCTTTCATAGGATAACAAGACTCGATCCCAGAGCTCAAGATCTCCATGGTCTCAATGGTTCCCAGGCCCCCATGGGGCACCTCCCAAACCTAACCAACTAGATCTACATTGTTCTCTCAGGATATCTAATAATAGATACAAGCACCATATTTATAGTGTTACATTACTTAGTCACAAAGTAATCCTAAACCATTAAAAAAACCTTTTCCTATTTAGGATTCTCCAAAATCTATTTCCTAATTAGAATCCACATTTGGAAATACCATTCTTAATTAAATATGATACTTCCAAAACAGTCTTCGAGTCTTTTCCAAATTACCAAACAATTATGGATACCAGAATATACCCGAATTTTCGTCAAAATCCTAACATTTACTACTTTGTTTTTCACTTATACTCTATTTATTTTTCAACTTTTATTCATAATTTGTTTTAAAAAACAGGTAATTATTAATATATATATATATAAATTAATTATAGTATATAGGTCCGCGCGGGACACTTGGTCATAATTTTTATTTTAGAATAATAATGATATAAATAGAAAAAATGATAAATATAAATTAAAATATTATATATTCGTCTCACGTAAAAATCTAGTGTTCAAAATGAGCGTTATGTGCATAGGTGGTCTGGATTCACCCATATTATATACGGATATAGCACACTAAAATTAGTATCTATTTAAACTATATGTTCTTTTACCTAAAGTGTTGAGCCCATGATCCATTAAGGACAATATTGTATATGACCACAGACAGTCTATTTTTTTTTTTATAGAAAGATAAAATAAGTAAAAGATATAATATTATTTTGTGGAAATTATTTAAAATGGGCCTTTAAAAGTTTGAATTTTTTTTATAGTCCCAATTTCAAAATCTTTCACATATAACTTTGCATCCTATAGGCTGTGTAGACTATTATACCCTTCTATTTTAAAATCAAACAAAAAATAAAAGAAATAAAAGAAAATACAGTATTCCCAAAATGTCCATCTAGAAACAAAAACCAGTTTGACAAATCCAAACCAGTTGCAATGATTTTTCACGATCATCTTCTTCACTTTTGTCCTCCAACAACATCACTTATTTCCCTTCAATGATTTGTGAGTTTGGCTGCATCACAACCATCGATAAGTTCATCTAATTTCTTCATCGGCTTATTCTTATCCAACCTTTTTCCCCCTGTCGTCGACTGCAAAGAACTCATCCATTTGCGTCACCGATTTGCTGTCTTCTCCAAAATCCACCAACGAAATTTCTTCAATTCATCCCATCGTTGATTCAATTTCTCCACTTTCGTGTCTTCCTATTTCGCCGATAGAAGTTTGGCATTAAAATCATTCATAGAAGACTGAAGAACTGCAGTAATTTAGCTGGGTAACGAGTTTGAAATCACGTAATTCATTCAACAGCAGAAAGGGTTTTGCCAATAGACGCATTTTCCAATTCGATTTGCAAACTGCGCTTTCATCGACACTGCTCTACTAAGGTGCATGGTTGAGGTTAAGGTTTAACAATGTTAATTAAAGGTGAACTACTTCTTTGCATGTGTGGTTGGTATTGTTGAAGTGAGTTGCTTTCTCTTATAACTTATTCTCATTGGATAATATAGTCTAGTTGTTCATTTTGGTATGATTGTGATTTGATATAGGTCAACAGATGTAGTAATCGCCAATTTATGTTGTGGAATAATGTTTTATGTTTTTGATCTACATTGATTACTCAATAAAAACTTCTTCAAATATTTTTATTTGATTCTGATCGCATCAGAACAAATTGATGTCGGTTCCAGATATTGTAATTTCATGCAGATGAACAGAAGAGCTGTTTGAAGATTGTGATAATCTTATTTGTGAGGTGATGATTTTTTTGATGGAAATGTTGCTCATGGTTTATTTTTAGGTGCAGAAGGTAATGAGGTTGTACAAGATGATGATGTAGGAAGTGATGAATGATTAAGGTTATATGAGTGATTGGAAGCGAGAAGCGGCTTCTCTGTCAGCTGCACATATTGGAAAAGAGAAAGAAAATAGTGTATATCAAATTCCTGGTATGGAGAAGTATAATTTTGCTAACAAGCTGTGAAACTGTTAAAATTGTTGTTGTTAGTATGATGTACTATTGTTTAGTTTGGCAAATTTTGTAACGTCCGAAAATCCGGCCTAAAATTTTTCTTTATTTTTAACAATTAGTTTTAGAAAATGTGTCTGTTTGATTGATTTTTAATTTACTTTTACTAAATTTTAATGTGTTTTATTTAGAACCGATGCTTCCAGAAATCCCCATTTGGAAAATCAGTTATATTAGTCGGGCATAAATGATTAATTAGGGAAGAATTGAATGATTGGATGTTAGGATTCAAATATTCCGTACTTTAAAATTTTTATATTTTTGTATCCAACATCTAAAATGTTAAAATAAATTTTCATACCCATTTGAATTTTAGTTTTTGATAAATAGCTATATATATAAAATAATTTTAGAATGAAAATTTTCAGGTTTTGGGCTGGTTCAAACCTAGTATTGGACTTGGACCTCCTAAGAGTCCAAATCTAATAACTTAGGCCCAAACAGCCAATAAGCCCAAAAAACTCACCCATTACACTTTCACCCTCTTTTACTCTCCTTACAATTGTTTTCAACAAAACAGCCGACATCTTTGTTTCACTCTTCAATCACTTGCATGTATCCAAAATCTCATCTCACCTTGATTTCAAGTGAAGAATATCTCTCAAATCTCTTTCATTTCCAGTTCTCTACTCGAAAAAGAATTTGCGGGACTGTCTTCAAATTCTTCAATTTTTCCAAAGTATCCATGTCCATTAAAGTGAGAATTGTTTGATAACTATCCTAATTTGAACTTAATTCTTGGATTTTATTAAATTGTCATTTAATTGCTTTCTTAGGGTTTGCTCCATTAAGCTAATCATCCATTTGGGTTAAGCGGTTTCTCAGTTTTAAACTGCCATAACTTGAGGTTATTTCAAAATCTTAACTGCTAGTTGTAATTCGTAATTTAAAGTAGTGTTTACCTGATTGCGTTGCCGAGCTTTTGTGAGCTTCAAAATGTGTGGATTTAGTCCAATTATATACTCTTCCCTAATCAATTAGATTGCCCTGTTTTATTCTTTTGAAAGAGTCAAATGGTGTTTTTTATTATTATTATTATTATTATTATTATTATTATTATTTTTCTGGAAAGGGTTTAATCTTTTGTGTGTATATCGATAATTGTTTAAAGATTGAGTAAGGGACATGGATTTTATAAAAAAAAAATTTAGATTTCTTTTGGTTTAAACAAATACATAACTTTAAATTGTATTTTAAGAGAGAAATTGGAATTGTTTTGGTCTAGGTGACCAAGCTGTAGGAGGACCGCTTTAATCAAGCTTATTTGGTTTTTGGAATAGTGAATCAAGGTTGGTAAATCCGTTTTTGGCCCTTTATATTATGTTTGTTATTGATTGATTAGATTGTGATAATGAAGACTTAATATTGATGTTTTGGCTTAGGAAATAGAACCTAATATTGTGATTGTTGAGTAGTTAGATAAGTGTTTTATATTGCATTAGAGATAAGTTCCCTTGCTATTGAATTTTTGTGTGTGATTCAGATGTTGTTTGAGCTGATTTGTGATTTTGATATGATAAGTGATTTTAATTGGATTAATTGAAAAGTGAAACAAATATACGCCCTTATTAGCTGTCGGATCGATAGGTGATAGAAAGGCGCCTTAGGGGTTAAGAAGTGCTTCGAACACCTAGTTGGTGGATGTGGCGAGAGGTAATGCCACGGACGTATGTCCAGAGTTGGGACTTCGGTCCAGAGTTGGGACTTCGGTCCAGAGTTGGGACTTCAGTCTAGAGTTGGAACTTCGGTTCAGAGTTGGGACTTCGGTCCAGAGTTGTTCCCGTTTCACCTAGAGTCGTAGGCTATGTTGGGCGAGAATTGATATTAATTAACTAAGGATGATCATATTAATTTACACTTATGAATTGATGTTGGCAAATTATTCTTTAAGTGTGTGTTTGATTGATTTTAGCAGTCGCCGGAATCGGTTTCCGAGTAGGCTGTCATGTAATGTTGTGAGACCGTCTATTAAGTTATGCTCGAATAGTTGGGATTGTGTTATGGTCATGTTTAGGTTCATACTTACATATTAAAATAAAAATGAAATTGTTATGGTAAATAAATGGGGCAACATTGGTATGTCACTATAAATCTGAGTTAATAGGCTGAAATATTGGTTGATCATTGTGGCATTTTGTGTAGTTCTAAAGTATTTATATATAAAACTGTTCGCGTATGTTCTGACTTGTTATTATTGTATAACGACTCAAGTATATGGATAATTAATAGTTAAATTTCAAATGTTGTCAAGGTGTATTTTAAGAGTTGGTAAATATGACTTGAAGTCAAGAATTTAACTGATTTATTGTTATGCTGAAAAACTGATTTTCTAGGCATTTTGTGAAATTTTTAGATATGGCATAATTAACTTTTTGGCTGGAGGTTACCATTTGTAATTATAAACTAATATCTTGTGTAGGTAAGAAAAATATTTTCATTGAGTTATGGTTTATGGATTATTTGTTTTGAACTAAGCAATACAGCTTATTAACATGTTTGAACTACTAAAAATCTGTCAAAAAAAGGCTGATTTTCTAGTGTCATTGTGCAGTGTTAAATTCATAAGTAATAGAGTCGATGCTATGTGATTTATATTTACTGCTATTGTTTAATATCTTGTGATGATATATGTATATTTATAATGATTTTTGTGCCGACCAAATAATAGAATTAAAATATGAAAGCTAAAAAGTCATAATTGATTCTGTTGCAGATTAAAAGTTGATTTTATTGAGTCCTTGTGTAGTTTTAAAATAATATGAAATGGAACATTTACCTCGTGTCTTTTGTTGATGATTAATATTGAACACCTTAGAATGGAGAATGAGTGTTTGAATTGAATCATATGCTTGTGAGTCGATGTTTTTGAGCTAGATAAGTTAGCTTGTTGTCATGCTGTGGGTTGTTGTGTTAAGTCTGAAAGTACAAAAATTAATACATTGTCATGCTTAGGCAAGAACTAGAAGTTCATTTATCATAAAATTTGTATTCTAATATTACTTTATTTATTTATTTATTTATTTATTTTATATTTTCAAATGGTGTCTTTTGGTTTGAAAATCTCGTGTTTTGACCATAATACTCCTATCCTAAATTCTAGTGACTGTACCGAGCATGACTTATTGTGACCCAACTTACGGGAAAAATTGAATGGCGTTACTTATAGGATAAGTAACTTATGATTGCGCATTTTATCATACGATTTAAGTGAACTAAACAAACAAATGAATTAATGCATACCAGATTTTTATCCTTTCAATTCCGCTTATATAATTGATTGATTAAGGTTGTATGATTGATGACTTCTATGGAATTAGGAAGCCTTAGCGCTGCTTCTTAGTTCATTTGTGTGCCCATTTAATAGTTTAATCGAATAGGGCATTTGCGTGTGATTGTTTTGGGATATAGATTACCAACTAAGCTTTATAGCTTACACTTTTATTTTCTTTTCTTGTGTTTTTCTTCTTCTTTAAATGATTTGTATCAGGTGATCGAGCAAGTTGTAGTCAGGCTTCGGTATAGCCAATAATGAAGCATTCATCTACATTTTGGGTCACTAATTTTCATATACTCCTACTTTCATGTATTTTTGTTTTTGTTAAAGATCTTTATATAGCTTTTTTAGTGGAAGCTAATATATGAAAGTCTTTATCTTAGGTGTTTAAACTAGGACTTTGAAGACAACTTCAGCAAGCAGTTTGACATGATATTACAGGTTTTTTTTAAAAAAAATAATCTGTTACTTATTTTGGTTTCAGCTGTTTTTGAAGTCAACTCAGATATCTGTGATCTGTATTCAGATATGTCTGATGTTACGTACATTTTTCAGGTACCTGGTAAAAGGACACTAGTTCCTTCAGATGTGGAGAGAACGTCATGGCATTTCAGCTATTGTGACTTTGAAGTCGATCGGCATATATCAAATCATGATGATTTTGATTGTGACTCATCCATGCATTTGCAAGAATATATAATCAAGTTAAGAGAGAAGAAGAGGGTTGACAAGGAAAATTTTCAGGTGTTCTTATATGTGTTTAGGTTTTTAGATAACAAATTTGTACCTTGTAGGAAACGGTGGGTTAGGACACCAACACCCCATAAGCACTACATGTTTGTTATGTTTAATTTAAGGACACCAATTTTCTGTAAGCTTTACATGTTTGTTTAGTTATTTTTCTTTGTCGTTGTGAATGTTCTAATATCATATCAAATTTTGAATTCAAATTTTTCGAAGTTGATATCAATTTTCGCAGGGAATGTATGTTTACGACACCAATTTTATTTAGTGTTTAGACCATTGTTATGTTAAATATAACCATCTTAATCTTCCTTGTTTAATTGCCTTACAATACCTAGGTTGAACCATAAGGATATACATTTTTTTATCTAAGATCATATTTTTGAACTGAAATCAATCTCTGATAGCACATCAGACTACATTTTTAGACTTTCCCCATTTTCACTTTTGAACTGGACACTAAATGTCGACTGAAGCCCAAAGTGGAGTTGTGTCTAAAAGTGGCCAAAACTGAGATTCTGAGGTGTAATCAGATTTCTCATCTTCCATATTACTGTTTGATGAAACACCAGAGTTAAATATACTCATAAATGGTCGGGCTATTGGGCCAAAAATCTTGCAAGCGATCACTTTCCAACCCTATCAAACCTATCTGTATACAAAAACCAAAAAATCTCTGAGGATCCACCTATTTCTGAGGTGTCATCATAATTTTTATCTGTCATATTACCGTATGAGGTCACATCAGAGTCAAATTAACTCACAAATGGCTGGATGGATCTGCCCCAATCTTGCAAGCCTTCATTTTCCATCCTATCAGACCTATCTTTACAGAAAAAACTAAAAAAAAAAAACTAGGGGACCCGACTATTGGACTACACTTAAAAACCTCCTAAAGTAAGAGGATCACATCTAGTCACTTACACTTATGACTCACTAAGGGGAGTTGCAAATGAACTTGTTTGTTTGAAAGTTTAGTACTACTTGTGTAAGGGACATTTCAAACATTGGCAAAACGATCAGGAGTTCAAAAGTGGCCAAAACTAAGCTTCTGAGGTGCCATCATATTTCTAATCTATCATATTACCGTCTGAGGTCACATCAGAGTCAAATTAACTCACAAATGGTTGGGTGGATCGGCCCTAAATCTTGCAAGCCTTCACTTCCCTCCCCATCAGATCTTTTTATCTAGAAAAAAAAATTTTTTAAAAAAAACAAACAACTTAGGGGACCTGACTATTACACCATATATTAGTGCCTACCAATGTAAGAGTAGCACTTCTAGGATGACACACTCATGCATTCCACTAAGATGTAAGGTATATGCACTTATTTTTCAAAACTTTAAGTACTACATGTACAAGACCTTAAAAATACAATAAGAGATCAGATTGTATTGTAATAGGGGCTAAAAGTTCAATTCTGAAAGGTCATCAGATTTCTGATCTGATATTCTGACATCTGATGTCACATCAGAGTCCATTTTACTCACATCTCCCTTAACAATTCGACCCCTAATTTGGCAGGTCATCATTTCCCATCCAAGCAGACCTTTTTATCTAGAAAAAAAAAATAGGGGACCCAACTATTACACCACACATTAGTGTCTACCAATGTAAGAGTAGACTTCTAGGATGACACACTCATGCATTCCACTAAGATGTAAGGTATATGCACTTATTTTTAAAAAATTTCAGTACTACATGTACAAAACCTTAAAAATTGCAATAAGAGATCGGATTGTATTGTAATACGAGCTAAAAGATCAATTCTTAACTGCCATCAGATATCCAATCTTACATTCTAACGTCTGATGCCACATCAGAGTCCGTTTTACTCACAACTCCCTTAACGATTCGACCCCTAAGTTGGCAGGCCATCATTTTCCCATCCAAGCATACCTTTTTATATAGAAAAACAAAAAAAAAAAACTTTAGGAGACCCGACTATTACACCACACATTAGTGCCTATGAATGTAAGAGTAGCACTTATAGGATGACATACTCATGCATTCCACTAAGATGTAAGGTATAGACACTTTTTTTTTAAAACTTTCAGTACTACATGTACAAAACCTTAAAAATGCAATAAGAGATCGAATTGTATTGTAATAGGGGCTAAAAGTTTAATTCTGAACTGCCATCAGATTTCTGATATGACATTCTAACGTTTCATGCCGCACCAGAGTCCGTTTTACTCACAGTTCCCTTAACGATTCAACCCCTGATTTGGTAGGCCATCATTTCCCATCCATGCAGACCTTTTTATCTAGAAGAAAAAAAAAATAGGGGACCCGGCTATTACAGCACACATTAGTGCCTACTAATGTAAGAGTAGCACTTCTAGGATGACACACCCATGCATTCCACTAAGATGTAAGGTATAGGCACTTATTTTTCAGAACTTTCAGTACTACATGTACAAAACCTTAAAAATTGCAATAAGAGATCGGATTGTATTGTAATAGGGCTAAAAGTTCAAATCTGAACTGCCATTAAATTTCTGATCTGATATTCTAGCATTTGATTCCACATCAGAGTCCGTTTTACTCACAGTTCCCTTAACGATTCAACCCCTAATTTGGCAGGCCATCATTTCCCATCCATGCAGACCTTTTTATCTAGAAGAAAATAAAAATTAAAAAAAAATAGGGGACCCGACTATTACACCATACATTAGTGCCTACCAATGTAAGAGTAGCACTTCTAAGATGACACACCCTTGCATTCCACTAAGATGTAAGGTATAGGCACTTATTTTTCAGAACTTTCAGTACTACATGTACAAAACCTTAAAAATTGCAATAAGAGATTGGATTGTATTGTAATATGGGATAAAAGTTCAATTCTGAACTGCCATCAGATTTCTGATCTGACATTCTAACGTTTGATGCCACATCAGACTCTGTTTTACTTATAGTTCCCTTAACGATTCGACCCCTAATTTGGCAAGCAATCGTTTCTATCCAAGCAGACCTTGCCTTATGGTAACCCATACGACCCCTAAAGACAACACTGAACTTCTTTCACTACCATTAATCACTTCATTAGAAAAAAAATACAGGACATAATTTATATTGATTTGTTTTATTTATTATACATCGCAAATTTGATATCAACTCACAGTTTCTAATGTCATATTTTCTCTACCTGACTAGAGACCAAAGTTCTGGTTCCGACCAAATTTCTACTTCCTAAACAAACTACGATTTAAGGTAAGTTAAAGTTTCTGAAAACAATAAATTACACGCATAGCAGTACAACGATTACACAACTATGACTTTGCTGCTTCTTCATGGCGAGTCGTCAACACTGTTCTTATGTATACCCTTATTCGAATATATTCTCCCATGGACCTACTCATAGGTCGCAGCACATTCAAAGGTGCAAAGCATATTCAAATACCTCATGCTCCTGTCACCATACACATAAGAACTATCATCCCAAAAGATCCATTAAACTGCAAGAACATTCAAAGACAATAACCATGTAAACATACATGTAAGATATCTAATCAATTAAGACCAATTAATCTAACCAAAAAAGGAAGCAATTTATCAACTCATATTAGAATATATATTAAAATCAATTAAACTTAAAAAGAAAACAACCTAACTGATTAAGCCTAATAAATCAAATAAGGTAAAAAAAATAACTCATATCATAAAACCGAATTAATTATAAATTCAAAAGGAAACAATCTAACTAATTTAGATTAAATAAATCAAAATAATTAAACTAACAAAGAAAGAAACAATCTAACTAATTAAGACTAAATAAATCTAACATGGTAAAAAACAACTCATATCATAAAATTGAATTAATTATAAATTCAAAAGGAAACAATCTAACTAATTTAGATTAAAAATCAAAACATAATCAAAACAATCAAACTAACAAATAAAGAAATATTCTAACTAATTAAGACTAAAATTGCATATTCCTAAACCATATTCATTAACAACAACCCTAAAATAACAGCACTGAATCAGATTACAATTCAAACCGATGTGATCTACCATCAATTAACAGTTTAAACAAAGTGAGGTCTAATAATGTACCTGGTATATGCAACGGTGTGGAAACAAGGGAATTTATCAAGCTGCCAAAAACCACAGGAATTGTAATCAAATACTATTGTTGTCGAATTACCAATAATAATGATTCATATCTACAGAACTTCGTCCAAATAGCTTGTACGTATCACTACACTCAAGAACATAATTTCCTGCCTAATACAGTTCACCAGCACAACATAACTGAATAATAAACCACATCTAACATCTGTACCAATAACAAAAATCAACAAGCAGTTTATATCAATACTACAATGTCAAGCAGCAATTTATAATTTCTATTAATCTATTACATCAATCTGTATTTCAAGAACAATAACTGATGCATACACATATCTACAGAACTATATCCAACAACAAACATTTCAATATGAACTAATTGGATGTAATGTCAAATGAGATTGACTCCCACCACAATAATGCCTACACAAACATTAAAAAAAAAGCGTGAAAATAAGTTTAACGCCATCAATTAACATTGAACAAGCTTAGCCTTGAACGCGTACCTTTTCAAATTGTTCCACAGTTCAGATAGAAAATCAATATGGGAAATGCGTCTTCTTGCACGAATTGATTCTTCCAATCAAAAGACTGTCTGATGTCGACGTGTTTACCTAGACAAATTGCAACAGTTCTTCTATAAAATTATTCGCTGCCAAGGATCTGACAGCGAAATGGAAAGATGACACAAGTGAAGTCGAACAAGAGGAGGAACAGATGAGATTGGTTGTGGGTTTCAAAGAAGAAACAGACTGTGCGGGGTAAATGAGAAATCAAACAAGACGATGAACAGGGTCTCAAACCAGAGGAGTAGTAATCGATTGCGACAGCTAATATGCTGAGTTTTACTTCTAAAGCCTTTAAAAATCTTTCCTAGGGTTTTTGCATCGACTGTCATCCAATTTATCAATACCTGACCCAGCGAGAGGATTAATAGGTGAAATTAATTTCTAGGTCTTGAAGAAGAAAGTGAATCTGCGAGGAAAAATTTGGATTTCTCTGTTCACAAACCAGAGGAAGAAGATGTTAGGAAGCGTATTCAATTGAATCAGCCACAAATCAGACCGGTTTAAGATTTTCAAACCGAGTTTGTAATGGTAAGGTTAATTTTGGAATACAACAATCAGATTTTTATTTTTTATTTTTAAAAATATTTAAATTATTTATTTAATTATTTTCTTAATTAAAAGGGTATAATTGGAAGCATAGCCTATAGAGTGAAATGTAAAGTTTAGAAAACTCATTTATGAAATATTTTGAGATTGGGCCTGTAAAATTATTCCAATTTTCTAAGGCCTAAAAGTAAAAAGAGCCCTATTATTTTATATTTAAAAACTAATCTATTATAATAAAAGTTAAAATAAAATATGTGACTATCAAAACTCTTTTTCGAATGTCAACTGATACTAATGCTATATAAAAATTAACATGTTCAAATTTAACCATGTACCATTAATTTATTTTAAATTTTCATTAACTTTCACTCTTCAAAATCATTAATTTATTCAAAAAGAAAATAAAAATATTAAAAATATATTATTATTCCCTTCAGTAAAATAAAACAAAATTTAAATTTATTTAATATTTTATTAGGTTTTTAAAACAAAGTTTATTTTATTTCTTTCTAATGTTTTATGAAGTCTATGGACACTGCGAGTTTGCCTGTAAATTTGTTACAGGTACACTTGGACATAAATATAAAAAATTGATTTAAATATGGACATGTCTAAAATCAAGACAATCGAGACCATCAATCAATAAATCAAGACAATCGATCAAGTGACAAACGTTTAATCATAAAATCAATCAAGACATTCAAGAGTCAAACTCTACTATGTCCATACGACCCAACTCAAGGAGACCTCGATCTAACGTAACACTTTTGTTATTTAAGGCAAGATACAAGACATTTCTTTAAAAGAAGTAATCAATCCTTAAAAATGTTCATGACGATTAAGAACTTACACAAGTCTTCAAAATTACTACAAAAGAGGTTTTGCTTTTTAAAAATTCATTTTCCCAAAATAAGTCTATCAATAAGCAAATAAAACTCACATGAATACTATACAAGATTTGAGAACATTTCAATGAAGACGTTCTTAACTTATGAAAATTTAGCTTTCAAAAGATTGAATGTTTCGAAAACTGGAAGAAGATTGAAAACCTAGCAATATTATCAATCTTATATCTATAATTTGAAATATATATATATATATATATATATTGAAATAGAACTTTAAAACAAATTCATATCCATAAATGGGTCTCAATTTGGAATTCGAATGAAAGATTTATGAAAATTGTAACATATTTTCAAATGTTTAAATTCACACACACTTAAAGAATATTTTAAAACCCGACATTCAAATGATCAATTTTTTGAGTTTAAAAGATATGGTTGGAAAGATAACTTCAATACAAATCAATAGTCGTAAATGACACCTAAATAAGAGTTCAGGCGAAAGAGAACGAGGGTCGATAATTCAGAAATTATGAAAATACCAAGATAGTTAACAAGATAAATGTCATAGCTCGATAACTCACATTGAAAAGTCAAACAAAGAGTTTTGTCGAGCTTTAGCTGAGCTAATTATCGAGATAGAGCTCGACAATTAACCCAGAAAATCCAAATAGAGAGTTCAACCAAGATAATTGCCAAGATAAGAGCTTGGCAATTTATGAAAAATGTGCTGATTTTAGAATTTTCACATGATAGCTCCCAAGTTGTCCACCTAAGAATTTTGCTTTGTTTCGAAACACAAGCGAACAACACTGAAATACAACTAAATTACATACATATCATCCTTGATAATCAAGGAACACATATAAATAAAAGAAACATCAAACGAACCAATTGTTTAAGCTAACAACACTGTACAACTAGCCTACTTGGCGTACCAATTGCAGCAACACCATAATATAGTACAAATTCAATGTTTCTATCATGACTTCCTGTCATCAATACTTATTTATTCCCAACATTTCCAAGTTATATCAAACAACCTTTTAACAACTTGATTATCCTTTTACGGTCATGAAATCATTAACCCAAAATAAACACCAATTACGTACCAATTCAATCCATATTAGACGACATCAATATACCTAAAAATGACTCATAAAAAGGATGGACTAAGGGTCAAACAAATAAGAGAATATTCAAAATTCATCAAGATTAAGCACATGACATATGGTCTTATTTAGCCTAGTTCCTAAGTACTCATTGTTGTTATAAGTTAATCCATCTTTATTCTCATTAGTTACATTAGTCCAATTGTGAAACAAGTAAAGATGGTGAGGTACATACAAAGGTCACGCCCTTAGACATACTTATTCAATTATGATCATTAAACATCTTTGTTTACCAAGAATTTTCATCTCAATTCCAATTTTAACATCGATAACAATATCTTGTTATCAAGTTCATTATCAATTCCAACCATTTAACTAATTTCCTCATCAAGTCATTAAAAATTTCAAATTCAAGACAATTGCCAAGTTTATCTTCAAGAAAATTTTCAAGTTCATTATCAAGACAATTTGAAGCACTTTATCAAGTTTTATTTACCATTGCCTAAAAACCACTTTAGATTTGGAGATGAGATTTAAGATGAATTGAAGTTCCATACGGGAAACTCGTAGGTGAACCGAAGTTCAAAGACAGCCTTATCACCACAAGGTGCATCAAAACTGTACGTGGATTGTCATCCTATATGAACACAATATACCACAAGGTGCATCAAAACTGTAGGTCGATTGTCATCCTATATGAACACAATATCCTAAGACGGGTAAACTTGTTAATAAGACGAAGCCTTCACCCTATAACAAGACTATCTACTCCAACTTTACCATGAAAACTCTATCATGGGTTGAAGTACTTCTGATCTCTAGACATACCTCTCATTCTATCTTCTAGCGAGTTTATGGGCATTTGGTTCCATTACCAAGTTTAATTATTCAACATCATTTTCCATCTTCAATTCAATCAAGAATCCAACCAAGGGTAGTTGCACCAATTGTGTCAACAATGTCATTTTCATCATTTTTCAATATAGTACAAGATCCTTCAATGGTGTTAGCACCATTAATGCTCAATAGAAAATTTAAAGCCACCCAGTGACAATTTATCTAAATATTCCTTAAATAATAAATATTCATATTTAAGTTTCAAGTAACATAAATTTATATTGTCAATCATCTATAGCAATCAATTCGAACATTATTCATCACAATAAGCACAAGCATATCAATCAAGAAAAAATGCAAGACGGAAATATTAGTCTCTTGCCTATCACTCTTATATCATAAACAACGTGGACTTAGTCCACATGAACTTCAATTTCCAATTGCAGCATCTAGCATAATTCTACATGCACCACATGTATGTTTTAACGCTTTAGCATAATAATAATGCTCAAAACACTAAATTCAGGTGGTTAACATATTACTCCAATTTAATAGCATATTAACAATTACACATACATTAATTACATCAATCAATGACAAATAAGTGCATAGGCTTAAAATAGAAATATGAATCTCGTATCCATCAATCCACACGCTAGAAGCCCACTCCTTGTGGGTTCTTACTTGATATTAGCCAACAAGAATATACTATTTTATCATACTACAATTATAATACCATCACAAATATCACGACAAGACTTATAAACTACTAAGGGCATTTTTCCATCCATATGAAATTAGGTTTTATCAAAGTTAATTAGAATCATTCCAAAATCATTAAGTGTCAATCTAGGATCATTAATTGACAACGTTTGTCAATCAAAATCATTTCAAAAATTACACAACACCATTTCTATCAAACTAGGCAAAAACAATAATGGTGAAAATTAGGGCTTTTATAATCAAACTATAATGAAAGCTAAGAATATATGATTATGACTTAGAACCAACCCTAAAACATTCCAAAATCATTCTAGAATCAAAATTCAATCATCATTTTCGGATTCCATTAATTTAATAGAGATGTGTTTTGTTTTCTTGATAATAAGAGCTTTAAGAAACCCAAATAGCAATCAATGAACCCTTTAGAGGTTGTTGATGAAATAAATGTGAAGATTGATGGTGGTTGGAGGTAATTAAATGAAGGATAGATGAAAGTTCGGGTTTTGGTGGAGAAGAGAGTGAAAAACATGATTGAAGATGGTTGAGGAATGGTGAAGTGTGTGAAATGAGTGGTGGGTGGGGTTAAGTAGTGTCATGACACTTATAAGGGGCTTGGTTTTAGGATTTGGAAAAAATTGGGCTCAATTAGATTTCCGAGTGTGTTTCCCACCGAAACTCATTCTGCCATTTTTTATTTCTCTAAAAATTTATTCTTATGTTTGAATTAAAAACTACTATCGAATTTGAAAGCCTAAATTTTCCCACTAAGAGGGGCACAATTATAATTTTAAAAAAATTGACGGTTTGGTCCAAAAGTGACATTTCGACTCAAAGTTCACAATTTTTCAAGAATAAAAATAATTTGGACTATTTGCTTCAAATTGAATCAAGTTTATCCTTAAAGCCCATTTGTGGTTTTCTATAATTAATTTCATATCACATAAGGGTTTTCGATCCTAAATTTTTCATTTCAAAACAAATTTTCTAAAATATCAGCATTGTCCTCAATATTATTTCTTATTTATTTCGATATGGAAAATATCAAATATCAAACTTTCAAAAGTTTTAAATTGAACCAAAACTTAGGGTCAACTTGTGGATGCTACAATGCTAATATTTCTGCATGGTTCAGTGAAATAGCAACTAGAGTTTGCTTTACAAATTTATAAGAGATAGTTGTGACATTATATGTAAAGACATATCTAGTTTGAGAACTAGTATTACGTGGATATAAAAGATACCTTACATCAGCATAATCAATCAACTCAAAAGGATTATTAGATTTTGAATAAAATGATCTCATATAAAAAGTCCCTAAATATATCAAATAATATGTTTAATTTCATTCTAACCACGACGAAAATCTGGTCTCGTAGAGTAGGTTAGATGTAGAATGACACAAGTAGAACTCAAATATAGTGTTCCGAAATTCAAGACACTTTCATCATCATCTTTGAGTTTGAATGGATTCTTGTATGGATCAAGAGAACAAACAACCATCAAGATGCTTAATTGATGACATTTTTCCATGTTAAATATTTTTTAAAATTTTTTTGTATAATTATGTTAATGGATCAAAGTTCTAATATTTTAAAGTTCAATTTCTAATCATAGACAATATTTTTTTCCCCAAATCTCTTGGATTTCATCTTGAGTTCCTATTATATTCATTTAGTCAACATAGATCATTACTATTGCAAATCCAAATCTCGATTATTTTTCTATGAACACAAATGGGAAAATGAAATCATTTATGCACCATTTTTAATTCAATATTCACTTAGACGATTATACACATTCGTCCGAACTGTTTTAATTTATATAATGATATTTGCAATTTCTGTAACAACAAACTCTCACCCTAGAATAACCATAGGAAGGAGCTTGTCATTACGCCGAGACAATAATAAAACTACTGTAAAATCCAATGCAGTGGAAGAATTTGAAGGTAATAGCTTAAACAAAATGAAAAAATATATAACTGGATAAAGCCGACATTACTACTAAAATTAAAAAATAAATCCAACACCGCAAAATGTCCTAACCGTTATGATTTTCCAACAAAAACCAATACAGTTCTAATAGAAACAAAGAAAATCCTAAAGTCCAGCAAAACCGAAATAAATCCCCAAAACATAACAATAAAGGAAAAATGTTCATGAGTATGCCGTCATTCATGCAAAAATGTCGAGACAGCACCGACCGATCGAAGTACCTATACTCAACCTGGGGTTTTAATCCTAGATTAACAAATAGCAAGAAAATAGGAAAAAGATAGCATTAGACTATGAAATTAGTCTAAGTTAACATTTTAGGTTCCAACAGTCACACACAGTATGTCCTAGACACGACTCTAATCATGGGAGCATATAATGCAAGGCTCTACAGACTCCCTAAAGTCCATTATATTAGACAACACACCAATCATCCTATTAATCAACAATTTATTTATTTCTTTCATTAGCCAAAACTCAATAATCCATTTAATACATTTCTGTACATTCCAATATCACACCAAAATAAGCTTCTAAAGTGCGCGATTAAGGACTTATTAACTTATAAGGTGCTAGGATTACATCTTCGCGGGGTCCGGGGGCAGCGCCCCAGGAAGCCAGATTTTTAATTTATATTTTATGTGGAGGTTCCGTCTTTAAAATTTTATTCCAACAGTTTAATCCATCCTAAAACTCAGTTTATTTATCCTTTAGAATTTAGTTACATTTACAGAAAAGTAATCCAACTTGTGACCACTTATTTAAGTCCAGTTCAAACACTAATCACAATCATTTACAAACCGTTAACAGACCATTCATCACAACATTAATACAGCCCAGCAACCGAAAAATAGAATTTTGTTGGTTAAGAGTTTAGCCAGTTAAATAACAGAATTATGCCTAAAGCAACTATCAGCAGAAAAAAGGATTAATAGTATCGGTAAACAGTATTGCCAAAACCCAGTAAACAGTATCAGTATAGTAGTTCAAGCGACAATCAGTATAGGCACTTCAAGCCATTTATTTCAGTAGTGAGGATCCTCTATCACTAGGCATGCCATATATTCTACCAATAGACTGGACTAAGGGCAAAACTAAGAATTCCGTTTATATAATATTTTTACCGAATTATATGTGTATACCAGTATACAGTTTTGTGGTATATAACAGTATTACATTTCTAGCGACACAATACCACCGTGTTAAAGTCTTATTTACTCAGTTATTATCATTAACAGGGCAGGCTCGGAAAATTGTTTCACAACACATCAAACACGATACATGTAGAGTATCAAACAAGAAACACACAACATACAACTCTATGGGATGCAAACAGAGCTGTAAACCTAACACGCAGAGCATAGCAATCCCGAGCAACATCTGACCTAAGCTACTGCCTGATAAGTCTAGAATTTACCTATGTTTTAGCATACTTTATGAGTTTTAATATAATAAAATCGAGCTTAAAAGGTGAGATATTGAATGCATTTCTAGTAACTCTAGACTATTATTGCTAAGACAAGGACTTGGATGAAAAGCTGTGGAAAAGGAGCTAAATCTTGCAAAATTAGAAGAAAGGAGGACCAAATCAGAATTTCATCCAAAGTCATCATGATGGCGAAATGGTTATGCCAAGATCATTATCGCCTGGGAACATCGCCATTTACTAAAGGGAAAGGGCGATGAAGATGACAAAATATGACAAATCTTGCCTCAAAGACTTTAGCACATGAGGCGAGTTAGACTTTCCTTGCCGCATATGTCGCCACTCTTGACAGAAGCTGTAGGCGATGAAGGTTGAATGTCACCTAGTTGAGGCGATAATTGAAAGTAATAAGTCGCCTAGCTAAGGGAAGATACAGGCGAACTAAGATGATATCGCCATGTTGTTTGTAAATGAACGGAGTGCTTTGGCGAAAGAAAGAATCACTCGCCTAGGCTTAAGGCGATATATCTTGGCTACATAAAGAACATTTCGCCTAAAGAGAAGCTAGCTTGGCGATCAGGACAAGCGAGATTTGAAGAAGTTGTTTGGTTCAGGCGAAGGAACTGGCGACATAAAATGAAGAAAAATATTACTTCACCAATTTGTGTTTCTTTGTTGTTTTAACTTCAAAATTGCCATTGAGCTTAGACTCTATAAATAGGAGCTCAGCTGAGGCATTAGGAGGATTGATTTCACTTTTGACATTCTGTTATACTTTGAGAGAAATTCTAGATTCTTCTATACGCTTCATTCAACATCTTCAGAGAAGTTTCTTGAAGAAGTTTTGAACTCTGTTTTTGTTGATCATAGAGATTAGCTTGAAGATTGTGAAGCAACAACTGTGACAGAGTCTAGCTTCAGTCTTCCTCGGTAAGATTCAGATCTTACACATGTCGATGAAGAATTTGTACTGTAATTGCTTATGCTGAACTATACATGTTAGCTTAAGAGCTCTGTTGGCTTATTGGGTTTTGATGTTGATTATCACTTTAACTGTAATGTTTCTTGTTTAATTATAGCCAGATCTACTTGATTTTCATGAGCTGATTGAATTACAAGAACAAGAGTTACGTAATATTGTTAATCTGAGATTTGATTTAGACCAGAGATGGCAATTAGGTTTCAGATCTAAGAACAGAGGATCGTAGTGCTAGAGATAGACTATAGATCTATTTTTCTCCAGATTGTGCTTATCAGTTGTATAGATTGTAGTATAGAGATATATGTAACTATATAATTGAGATCTGTTAAATTGAATTGAGAGATCTTTTAACAGATCACTAATGATGATCTAGAAGGTAAATCTGTGATTTAAGGTGAAACTTGCATGAGAAGTTAGTTGATAACAGATTTAGCAAATCAACTTATTCATTGTTAAGATCAATTGCAGAATTGAGTGTTGACTTGAGTTTTACTTGAATGAATGTCATTAGTATCTTTTACTTCACATCAACTCTATGATTCTTATGATTCAATTTGTATATAGGATTCTTTTAGCAATTCAGTTTAAATCTTAGTCTCAATCATGCTTCTTAGCTTACAATCCTTGTGGAGACGATATCTAAAATACTCCATTTGACATTGATAGGAATTCTGATTGATTACTGTGAAATCTAATATCAGTTGAGTTTTCATCCCATCTTTGCCTAATCAGCCTCTACATCTTCCGTCATAAAAGTAAATAAATACTTCTACAAAGAACCAAAATTCGAACCTAGACACCAAATTGGCAAACCTAGAACCAAACCTGAACAAAACCCCAATACATCCTAAACCAAACCATAAGTATCTTACCGAAAACTCCTCAATTGATTCCGACTACCCTCATGATTTCCTGAATCTGAATTGCACAGAACCTTAACCACTCAAACCTGTTCGGAAAACCCTTTACAAGTTAGAATAATACAAATTCTACTCTAAAAAAATCTGGAATAAGCAAAGAAACCTTACCGAGGATCGCTTAGTTATAAGTCAGAAACTCTAACACTCTAAACCGGACAGCGAGTACAACCCGAACATGATTAACTCGAGAATTATAATCGGAAATTGGGTTGAAAGTCTAAATCGAACTGAAACGAAATAGAAGACTTACAGATTACATGTAGAAACCCTAACGCTGAACACCGCTCAGAGCTTCACATGAAAATCCTCTTTACTCTTAACTTTACGAGATTCAAAGAATATGACAAAACCCTAGGTTAAACTCATATTTATAACAAGTCAAAAATCCAGTTAACCCCCTCTAACACCAGGTAATTATAACATAACCCCTAGATTTCCTAATTGCTCTATAGACACCATCTAGTAATAAGAAATTACGGCCCTAACTCCTAGGCCCAAAAACAGTCCGTAACAATTTCAACGAGTATAATCCTCGAGGTTTTTCATGCTTCTGGAATTTTCATGAAAATTTTTATATCCAAGGAACCATACAAATATGCGGTTACCATATTCATTAATCTCATTTCCATATTTCTTTTTCTGACCGGTCCAATAAAAAACTGAAAAGTAATTGTATTCATCATAGGTGAATACATTTCATCAAAATTAATCTCAAAACTTTGTGAGAAACCTGAGCAACCAATCGAGCTTTATATCCCACAATTTTATTTTTTTTTCAATTTGTTTTCTAATGAGGTAACGGAAAACCCCCACCCTGGTGTAAAACTGGACAGAAAGCCTGACGCTACTATGTAGATATAAACATGTAGCAATAATAAAGCAATTCCAAATACCAGAATAAAAGCCAAAAAAATCTCATAGTTACAAGTATCAATAGCAGCAAGAATTCCATTATTAAGAAAAATATCCATCATAAAAGTCTAGTACAAAAATCGAGTAATTAAATAAAATGTTTGCAAATCCCAAATCCAGCAACTAAACTTAGTTATTAAAACATGAAATGTCTAAACAAATAAAAATAAAAACAAAAGAGTGCAGATGTCAAAAGCATGCTCGTGCTCCACATGTCGTGATAGTCATCTCTTAAATGATGGATGTACATGTACCTTTTCAGGGATTCCACATAACAAAAAGAAACAGAAAAATGAGAAATACGCAATGTTAGACTATATACAATTTAGTTAGCAATTCGAGTTCCAACAGCCACACACAAATACCTCTAGACTCGGTTCTAAATATGGGAGCACACAATGCAAGACTCTATGAGTTTCCTTGAACTCCCTATAGCATAGATCACACCTATCAGAGTTACAACCTGCAATTCATGAATTTATTCTTATTTAACCAACAGATATATATATATAGTGATTCGGTTACTATTATTCCAGTTTAAGGCTAAGTTAAATGAGGTCCTAATCCCGGTGGTTTAAAGTTCAGCTAACCTATCGGCCACTTGGATCTTGGCTCAATATATGTAATTTTATGTGAAATCAGCAAAAGACAAGACACACAATTACATGTCCTCCTTGTTAAGTCCAGTTCAATCACACAACTAGTTACGTAGGTCAGCCTTCACAGTTCTCAGTTTAACACACAACCTACAACAAAAAAGAATCAATCAGCAAACACGGGCCATTTTAGTTCATTTTATCAAATACAACCCAATGTAGCTATATAGAGAAAACAAGAATAAATTATATAACACATATATGGTCAAAGTCTCTGTATGGCCAAAGCCCCTGTATGGCCGAAGTCGATCACATGTAAATTGGCAATTCAAGCCGAGTAATTCTGTTAATACGAGGTACCTCTATCGCTAGGCATGTCATAGATTCTACTATAAGTTGTCCTAAGGGCAAATATTCATTATCCAAATTCATTCCAATTCATAACAGCATGATATTCAAATTCAGTCCAATTCATAATTTATTACACCATTACAATAGAATACCAATTCAACGCAAATAACAGAAGGGTCGTCCTAGGCACTAATTCTAGGGTTTAAGATCAAACACAACACACAATAAACAAGACAAATCATATGCTGTAAAACAAACAACAATCAGCACAACAATCTATAGGACTCAAAACGAATCACTAACCTATCCTCCGATAAACAAGCACGCACTAGAACCATTTACTCTTCTTCTTGGTTTGCTTTTTTTGTTGTGCCTCCCGCTACAAATCAAAGCGACCGAAAATGCGAGTTGGTCAAAATTCCGAGAACCAAACCAAACTGCAACGAATGATAAACTAGACCGGGTTCTCCTATGAAACCTAACAATAAACTAGTCAGAATCCTAGAATTCCCAATCCCCAAAACCTGACGACAGACCGACTTACCTTGATGGCTATGAAAACTAGACTAGATTCTTCTACAATTTCATGATGAACAAATAGCTACAATCCGCTCGCCGATTATAGACCCATGGATAATTCCTAAATCCCCCTATTACTTTAAGAAATCTAGCAATCTAACACAAAAAGAAAAAATATAACAGAATGACCCCTGAAACAACTAGGCCTGAATTCTATCTGTGACAAATGAACACTCATTTATAACCAACTTAAATAACCATTTTTGTGTTTCAGTTATAGGCTCAAAAAAATTCGCTTATTTAATGAATTTAATTTTGTCAATATTATTTCTTCCATTTTAATAATGGCAAACCCCGACCCTGGTATAAGCACAATATAAGGAGTCTAACGCTACCGGAAACTAATACAATTAACTTGTAATATTAAGCAGTGTAAGTTCACTACAGAAACATAAACCAAATAGTCCTTAAAACCTTTCAATATAGAAAATAACAATCTTCCAAAGTGTTTACAAGTCCAATAGCTAGCAACGAAAAAATACCAGATCAAATACAATAAATACTAAGTCTAAAAGCCCAGAATACAAATGAATGTAAAAATAACAAAAAGATGAACATGTTGATGGATGTCGTGCTTTGTGAAATGAAACACTACCTAGTCGATAGATGTACCTGTACTCAACTTGGGATTTTATTCCCAGATTACAGAATATAAAGAAAAAAGAAAAGCAACGTTAGACTACAGAACACAACGAAATCAATCTATCTACTCCTCTGCCCAACCAATCTCTTCGTCCTGACTCTCTACAGAACGAAACATATATTAAAAACAAATTACCCAAATACTAGCAAGCAACTCGCCTAGACCCAAAGAGATTTAACTCTTAACCAAACTGGACAGAACTCTAAACCCTCTAATTTGCAACCCGACCAGATTAACGTACCTTATCGTAATAAACCATAATTCATGCCAATCAAACTTTGCACCCCCAAATCTAAATTATACCACCTCTACGAATAAAACCTATTATACACTCTAAGAATCATAAGTACATTATGAAGAAAATATGAATCTTACTCAAGGAACAACAATGGAATTACCAAAATTATTCTAACCTCTACCGAAATCCTTAACGGTTGAACCCCTTAATCTGCCGGAACTATACGGAACAAACCTAAATGATCAAAACCCCTAACGACCCCTACAGGTCAAAACCGAGATTAGGGAAAGAGAAAGATATGAGGCTTACCAAGGTTCTTCTCAATCTGCAATCAAGAACCCCAATCCAAAAACCCTAGCAAAAAGCACTCACCTCTCTACGAATACCCCTCTAGAGACACTTTGATTTTGTGAAAAGAGAAAAGAATGATCAATTTAGGTTTACCTAGGTTTATGTACGAAGGAAAAACCTGAATACACCCCCTAGACTTAGAAAATCAAGTAATTTGACTCTAAAATCTCCATTATACTAATTACACCCCTAAGAATACCAAAAATAACCGCTTTACTACCAAATCTGAATTCTGTCTGTTACAATTTTTGCCAGTCATTTCGTTCTCTTTCATACATTCATTTATAGATTGAGGTTCATAATCAGCATTCATCACATTGATAGCTAGTACATATAACAACATACATATTATCAACAATAAAATTTTCAAGGTTCTAAATTTCTTTTGTACATTTACCTCTTCAGAGGTTTTTTCGACATTTGAATTTTCAACTTCCATAATTTTAAAACTTTAATTTGTATCTTTCCAATGTATTATATCAACAATCTTCTTAGTTTTATTTTTCCGTTTTCGTGGTATAGTATCTTTGGATCAATAGATCTACCACTAATTTTATGGATTTCAGATGTCTCACAAACTACCATTTATTCGATTTCTTAGGAGGCACAACCAGTCAAACTAGTGCATTGAAAGCTAGTATATGAGATTTTGTAACTCTAGTTATATTTATAAAACTATTTTGTAATTAGTTCATAGTCATTTGTAAATTAATTATCCTACGTACTTCATTTTCACTTTAACTAGTTCGTAGATCTAGATAGTATCGTTTTCACTTTTCCAAATGAGTTCATTTTTCTAATGATGGGAGGCTCATTCTTTCTAAGTCGTGAGAATAATTCTTCATTAAATTGATAGTATGTAAATCTTGCAAAAAAAAAAAAAAAAAACATATCTCTCGTCATTAGTTCTAGATATCTAATTATGGATAGTGAATTTGTAATGTCCGTAATTATGGTCAAGAAATTTTTACGTTTTTCGGTAAATTTTGACTTTTCGGTAATTAGAATCTATTTTCGAAATCATTCAGTCTAAGAAAAGAAAAGATTTTACCTTTGTTGATTAAAGCTTTAAAATACTGAAAGAATGCCAAAGAACAGTAAATAACCTTCTTGGTTGTGAATCGAGTAAATAACTATGTAGATGTTGGTAGTTGTGTGTATAGAGTTTGTTGGTGGAGAAAGAATACTAAAGAGAAGGGAGAAGAGAGGAGTGGGAAGTGGGTTGTTGTTTGGTGGTGAGGTGTGGTATGATACTTATTTGAACTTGAGTTTGGATTATCCAATTCCGATTCGGAAGTTCCCAATCAAAGCAATGCATCAACTGTGCAACCACCAACCGAACGACAGTCAGACCTAATTGCATTCCGGGACAACTTCTACGACCGGAACCTCTTCCTACAAATCTTTCTGGATCAAATTTCTCAGGCTCATTCCATATATTGGAATCTCTCCCGATGGACCACACATTTATAAAAACACGTGATTTTTTGGGTACATGATAGTTGTCAATTACACAATCTTCCATAGATTAATGTGGCAACAACAGTGGAGCTACGGGACGAAGCCTCAATGTTTCTTTAATTACCATGTCCATGTACTCCAATTTATCCAAATCTGATTCTTCAACCATTCTAGCTTTGCCGACAACATTTTCCAACTCTTCTTCAACTTCTTTCATCACTCTAGCTCTGAGAGTACCCATTCGATGGTTGCTGCCGATGTGTCGGTAGATGCTCCCAGTATGTCCTAATCAAACAATATCAGCACAGCTGCTTTAAAATTTCAACTCATTTTTATATTAAAAATAAAAAATCCTAGTGATAGAGAAGTGAAGTTACCGAGGTTATAGCTTTGATATGTTCCCGGTTAATGCAGTACTCTGTTTCTTTCGATCCAACAAAACATCAACGAAGTCTTTATTGTCTACATTTTCATCTCTCAACCTAATAACATGTTCATCAACAATCTTCTCCAAAAACACATCAAACAACTTGGCAATACCCTTGGATCTCTTCACAATCCTCTGAAAATCAAACCCAGCAATTGAAGGAACATAGTCACTGAAATTGGGTGTAGCAATCAAAGCCATAGCCTCTTGAAACACAGCTTTAAACCCTCTTTGATCAAACTCATCATCTTCATATTTCTTCCCAAACACCATTCTAGCACTGAAAGTCGCAACCTTTGAACTCAAGTCAACACATTCCCCTTTCAAGGCCGAGACTTTTAAATCTTGAATCAACAGAGCAAGCTCCTCTGTTCTTACAGATTTAAAAGAAGCGACTTTGTGCGAGCTAAGGAGCTCCAAAGTGCAGATTTTTCTCATGGTTCTCCAGTAGAATCCATATGGGGAAAAGGATAAGATCTTGTGATTGTAAGCCATGTACTTTAAGGACTGAAGAGATGGTCTGTTTGAGAAAACAAGGTCATCGGTTTTCAAAATCTGTTCTGCTGCTTGTGGTGATGAGACAACAAGCGTTGGGATTGAGCCTAGTTTTAGTGCTTTTGGGAGAGTTTGTGAAGGCTTTTGTGTGGGTTTTTGCCAAGTAGATTGGATACCCTTTTGGACCTGGAGGTACTTTTGTGTTTGGTTTTGAAAATGATTTCATCAAGAACAAGACTGCCAAGATTGGTCATCGTCATCATTTTCCAGAGACTAAATATTTGAAGATGAGGATACAATACCAGTTGAGGGACCAAGTTGAAATTTTGATGTTATGGGTCAACCAATACAACATAAACATCTATAATCTTTAATAGATTTTGTACGCCACACAAAGAAGATATTGTATTATACTTATTTGTGAGAAAATCTTTCCTGATAAAAGATTTGGCCATTAAAATCTTTCCTGATATCTTGATAAAAGATTTGTTAGAGATTAATTCCAACATTAGTGAAGTCGGACTCATCAACCTTCGACATATCACGCTTACTGATATATATTTATTTTTCGAATCGCAAAAAGAATAAAAATACTAATATTTATTAAAATATATGATGATAAAAAATAATTTTAAAAATATATTAATTTTAATTAATTAAATCATATAACAATAAATATAATATTAAATTAAATTAAATTTATTGTATAATTAATAATAATATTATAAATATAATATAAAAATATAAAGATAAATTATTAATAACAAATAAATTAATAAAAATATTACTACCTCCGTCCCACTAATGCTCCAACATTTGCTTTTTGCACATTTGCCAATACAAAATTTCAACGATAAATATCTTTAATTATACACGTTTAAAAATTATGATAATTTTATATTTGAAAAATAGACATTAAAACGAATAAAATAAAATCTCATTTCACTACATTTTTCCTTATACAATAGTTACAAGATGTGAAATAAAATTGATGGATGAATAGTGTACATAACCTTAATGTGGCAAGTATTAGGGGGCGGAGGGAATATAAAATTAAATGATAAATAAGTTATTGTATCGATTCTCGTGCTCCTACATACACATGATTAATTATATGGTAACTAATTCATTGTACAGCTGTCATCGGAACTTGCAGAATCTATTACAAACAATAACCACTGGATCAAAATAATATCTTTTATGATTAATATCTTAAAATGGTATCTGAGCTTTCAACTAACAGTCAAATGGAATCCTCCTTATCTGATACTAGCAACATCACTCTTCACCCATTCCTCTTGAATTTTCTACTCTTGCAAAAACCCTTAACTTCAATCTTCCTTTGAAACTTGATCAAAATAATCAAATAATTAAATAATTACCGGTCATCTTATCACATAACAAGAACTCATTCTGAGTGCTCTCAGTGGTTTAGACAATGAGTATGATTCCTTTGTGGTTATTTTAACAAGTTCTCATGGTATTTCTTCTCTATAGAACGTTCTTTACACACTAATGATGCATGAGAAGAGATTAGAGCGGCAACACGATGTATCATGAGAAAAGATTAGAGCGGCAACACGATGTATCACAGATTGCTATTCCTAATGCTTTTGCAAATTTAGCCCAGCACTCTCAGATTTCTTCTAACAAGGCTCCTTCAAATGGTTATGGATTTTATAAAGGATGTGGAGCACGTGACATGGGGCAGAAACAGTCGCCTCAGTTGTCAGCTTTGTTAGAAACAGGGCCACGATGCTCTGAAATGTCACAAACGGTTTGATATTTACTAGCTGGGACACAAATATGTAAATAATACAAATAATCAGAGTAATTCAGTACCTCAACAAGCTTATTTGGCTCATCAAACTTCAGATAATATTTTCACTCCTTCCACAAACTGGTTCGTTGATAGAGGTGCTACCAACCATGTTGCTGCAGATCTATCAAATCTCACCCTCCACGATACATAATTTTTACAGATGCCTTTTCCAGATTCACATGGCTATATCCACTAAAACGAAAAACCAGATACATTAGCAACCTTTACAAAATTCAAAGCATCATCAGAATTGCAACTAAATAAAAATAATAATAAAAGCTCTGCACAATGATATCGGTAGTGAATACATTGTACTACTATCCTTTCAAGCAAACCATGAAATAAAAATCAAATTCAGTTGCCCATATACTCATCAACAGTATGGTATTCCTAAATGCAAACACATACATATAACTAAAATCGGACTCACACTACTCTCACATGTCAAAATTCCCCTACAATATTAGCTTGAAGCTTTTCAAACATCCACTCACCTACCCCAACACTTCATCATACATCACCATTTCAGAAAGTATGTCATAAAAAACCTTTATATGATCATTTCAGGGTATTTGGGTGTGCTTGCTTTTCCTTTCTACATTTTTACAATAAACATAAATTAGACTTTCACACAAACAAGTGTATCTTTCTTTGATATAGCCCCTTTCATAAGGGCTACGAGTGTCTCCATCCTAAAGGATATGTATACATCTCTAAACATGTAACATTCAATTGTAACATTCAATGAAAATGAATTTTCTTATCCAGACCTTTTTGGTAAATCGTCACTATGTCCTACAATATCTCCTAGCATACCACTCCCTATCTTTTCAGATTTTGTACAGGCTATTTCTACTCAGTCTCGACCAGTGGACTCTTCTCTTCAACAGATATCTTCAACACAGGTAAACTCTTCTAATAATATATTATCCGATTCATTATCATCAACATATATATATCTCTTATACATTCTGCGAAACAATATGTTTGCACTGTCATTCCCATACCCACTTCACATTCTATCCCTGTTTTTCATCCTATGCAAACCTAGTCCAAAAGTAGAATATATAAACAAAAAATTTAAACTTCCCAACTTTCTTCCCGTTCCAAATCAAAACCACAAAGTCCAACTGAAACTCTCAACGATCCTCTATGGCGACAGGCTATGATAGAAGAAATTCAAGCTCTAAAACTAAACAACACATGGCATTTAGTGTCGTATCACTTATCTACGAAATTGGTAGGTACGAAGTGGGTGTTCTGAATAAAGTACAAATCTAGTGGTGAAACTAACAAATTTAAGGCACGCTTTGTAGAGAAAGGGTTCAATTAGACACCAGGACTTGATTTTACAGAAACTTACAGCCCTGTTATCAAATCTTCCACCGTGAAAGTTATTCTTTATGGCAGTTCTGAAAATTGGGACATTTAGCAGATACATGTCAATAATGCATTCCTAAATGGATCATTACATGAAGATATCTATATCACTCAACCTGATGGTTTCATTGATCCTAAATGGCCTATACATGTCTGTAAATTAGACAAAGCACTCTATGGTCTAAAACAAACTCCAAGGGCATGGTACAACACTCTCAGGTCTACACAACTCGAATGGGGTTTCAAAAATTTGATATCTGACACGTCCCTATTTTACAGGCAACACAAAGGTTCACTTCTCTTATTACTAATATATGTTGATGATATATTACTAAAAGGAAACTCAAATGCCGAAATTAAGTTGATCATACAGCACCTAAATAGCGGATTTGCTTTGAAAACTTTAGGCAGCATTAACCATTTTCTTGGTTTGGAAGCTTATACAGACAAAACAGGATTATACATTTCCCAGAGACAATACATTTTGGATCTGCTTGCTTATGCCAAAATGTAAGACTGCTCACCATGTCCAACCCATCTTGCTCTTGGCATCAAGTTGTTTGCTCATGATGGTAATCCGTTTGATGATCCCACATTATATCGCGGCATCATAGGTGCACTCCAATACCTGTGTCAAATATTTACACGTTCTGATACTAGCTTTACTGTAAATAAATTAAGTCAATATCTATTGAGACCCTTAAACACACATTGGGTTGCCTACAAGAGAGTACTTAGGTACCTAAAAGGGACTTATACATTGGCACTTCATTTTGTCCATCCCCACAACCTTTGTCACTACAAGCTTATAGTGATTCTGATTGGGAATGGAACCCAGATGATAGAAAGTCCACAACTGGTAATTGTGTTCTTCTAGGGGGAAATTTGGTATTTTGGAGTTCAAAGAAACAAAATACATTCTCTCGCTCCAGTACTGAAGCGGAATACAGAGCTCTAGCTCAGATTTCTACAGAGGTGTTATGGCTACATTCACAACTAAAAGAATTAGGTTTTACTTTACAGCATACACCCATTCTCTAGTGTGATAATAATGGAGCTCGTTTACTCATCCAAAATCCAGTTTTTCATGCTCGTACAAAGCACAACAAAGTTGATGTACATTTCATATGAGATAAAATAAATAGTGGCCAACTAAATGTGAGATATATGAATACTGAAGATCAGTTAGTAGGCTTACTCATAAAATCACTCACTACAGCTAGAATGTCAACGTTGATTTCCAAGCTTCATGTTTCAATTCTACCTCACTCTCGCTTGACATGGAATGTTGAAGAAGATGATTTCACAACTGAAGAAAAGTTATCAAAGCTTAGGCAACCTTAATCTTCAGGAAGGTTGGATTGTCTTTAAGCTCAAGCTACTTAGGCCCTACCCAAATATTTCTCGATTCTTCTTTAGTGTTCTGGAATACTTTTGAAGAACTTTCCGTGCTCCTGCATACATAAGATTAATTCACTGGTAACTAATTCATTAGTTGTATTATATAGCTGTCATCACAACATGCAGAATCTGTTACAAATAACAACCATTGGCTCAAAACAATAAAAGATCTATGGTTAATATCAATACTTGATTTGTATATAAATACGCCTGTATGGTAAAGAAATAAATCATCAAGTTTTCTACATTTCTTTCTCTCATTCATAACATTTATATTATCAACCCATCATCTATCTAATGCAATTCTAATACGTATATATAAGCTTGTATTGTATTGACCATATTGAGATATGTAATATAACAATAGAGATTAGGATTTTGTTTTGTTATCGTAAACTATAAACATTGGTTCCTCTTGATGTATCTATAGCTAGAAAATATATTATAATGAAAAAAAATTAGTCGTTATAGATTAGACAAATTAGTAAACCACAAAAATCTATGTGTTTCTTTTCTTTACTCCTTTGCAGTTTATCTTTGATTGTTTGTTGTGTCTCGATCCTAACAACAGGTATTAGAACCTGATTCCTATCATAAAAATCTGCGAAGATAGAGAGTGCCTAGGTTTGAATTGAGAAATTCGAAGGAAATGATTATGGTTTCTAGAAGATGCATATTGAAGATTATCTATATCGGAAAAGCCTCCATGAACCTTTATCAGATAAAAAACCTGAGTCCATGACTAAAGAGGAATAGTGATCTAAAAGATAGGCAAGTACTAGGTTTGATCAGTTTGATATTGGTAATAAATGTTGCATAAAACATCATAAAGGAGAAAATATAACAAACAAAAATGGGGCCTAGTAGATAGATGTCTAAGGTCGGATCAATTTAGAACACCTAGTAAAGAAATTTGAGAACTTTTTAAAAATAATATTTTTCCTAAACTATCACGGTCAGGATTTGGGCCTAGTTAGTTAGGAGTTTTTTTATATATATTTTGGCTAATTGTGTCAATTTATTAGAATTCCTAAACTTATAGAGGGCTTTGGGAATTAACTATGGGTATATAAACTTGGCTGAAACCTTAGGCCATCAGATTTTTGTGCTTTCATTGTGAGATTTGACACGGTTTCCGAGAGAGAGAGTTTTGAGAGTTCGAGACGTTCGATGGGCGATCTGGAATTGTTTGGTCATCGCAGAAGTGTAGTAAAATTGGTGTTGTTTACATGTTCGTCAATATAAGTTGGTCCGATTCTAGGATTTGGGGATTTAGGATTTTCTGAAATGGATTCATCGTCGCTATTCCATTGGAATTTTCGAATTTCATACTAACTCGTAATTTAGGTCATTTTGATTTATAGCGGAAGGCGCAGTGAAAGTCTCAAACCAGGACAAGGAGTGAGTGTTACAGTCTATTACTTATTCGTCGGAGGATAGGTTAGTAACTTGTTCTGTGTCCTATAGATTGTATGCTGGTTGATATTTTTTGTATGCATATGTCTATTATGTCTTCATTATTATATCTATTTGGAACCCTAATACGGCTACCTAGTGGACCATTGTTCTGCTCGCCCTATAAATTATATTCTGTATTCTGCTGCACTAGTGTTAATTTGAAATTTGGAAGTAATTGACAGACTGTTGTAAACTGATAAGCTGCACGAAAATTCTGAGATAAACTTAAAACTGGTTAATGGATAATTGCTCTTAGGATAGCCTATAGTAGAATCCATGGCATGCTTAGGGATAGAGGTACCTCGTAATAATAGAATTAATCAGCTTGAAATGCCAATATACATATGATCAGCTTCGGGCATACAGTAGCTTCGGCCATATATGTGTTATCTAAACTGTTTCCCACTTTCTCTAGATGACTACTTTAGGCATTATTCGATAATTTAACTAAACTGGAATATGTGTTACTGCTTGATTATTCTATGATAGTTGTTGTGTTAATCTGACATCTGTAAATGCAAGTTAAATAATTGATTATTGATTGAATTGGTATTAATGAAGTGGACATGTAATTGTGTATGATAACTTCTGTTTTCTCCGCTTAAAAACTACATAGAAAAAAGTTAGAACTCGAACAGACCCCTAATCTGGTAATTGTGAAAATTTCAAACTAAAACTCGTACAAAACCCTTAATGTAAAACTTTTCTTGGCCTAACTATAAAATATGGTAAATGAATCCTCGTATGTTTGTTGGCTAAATAATAATAATTCATAATCTGTTGGTTGTAACTTTGATTGGTGTGGTCTATGTTGTAGGGAGTTCTAAGGAACTCGTTGAGCTTTACATTGTGTGTTCCTATATTTTAGAACTGAGTCTAAAAGCATCTATGTGTGGCTGGTGGAACTTGAGTTGCTAACTAGACTATTTAGTCTAACATTGTATTTTTTTTCTTTTTCTGTTACTTTTGTTATGCGGAAATCTCTTAATGGGTGCAGGTACATCGATCTATTAGGGGACGACTATCATATCTGAAGTACGAGCATGCATTTGACATCTGCACACCTTATTTTCATTTTTAGTTCATTTTATTTTAATGGTCCAGACGTTTTGTAATTTAAGTACTCAGTTTAGTGGCTGGAGTTTGGAATTGTAAACATTTTATTAGTTTTAGATATTACATTAGACTTTCGGATTATTAGATGTTTTGCCATAGTGAAATCCTTGCTGTTGTTGGAATTTGGAACTATAAGATATTTGGTATTTTTCTGTTGTTTGAAAATCGCATTGTTATTACAGGTTTACATCTGCATTGTGGCGTCAAACCTTCTGTCCTATTTTCAACCAGGGTAGGGGTTTGCTGTTACATAAACTACGAGGGGTATCTGAAATTTTACCTAAGTATATAAACCCTAGTTTTTATTTTAAATCCTATCATTATTGGAACAACAAAACTATAGTAGTTCTTTCTGTTTTCTCTAAAACAAGAATTCTGAACATATTTTTCTGGGGTTATAATTGAATAGTGATAAATAGAATTAAAAATTGATTTTAATCTCGTGATTCATCCTACTAGTGTCTTGGAACAATCTAATCATTAGAGGTTGTATTTTTCAGGTATTGGTCGTCAAACCCTAACCCTAGAATTTTAGGATTTCGAGTGTTGACAACTTCTGATTGATTTTGTGTGGTTTGTTTATTCTGTAGGAGACCAAACTACAAACGAGACTCAGCCGAGAGTTTAGTCGGCTTGCTTGTGGACTTCGGAAGTGAGATTGGCATCCTCGTTTTATGTTCAAGAGTATGTTTGTTGTGTGTTTTGCATTTATATGCTTAGTTACTAGCATAATTAGTATTAACTGTGTGTAACCTGAAAACTAGAATGATATTATATGTTATAAATATTATAAAGTAATAATCTAGATTGGTATAATCTACTATAAACAAATTTTGAATTATATAGATAATGTGAATAATCCACATACCATATTGTTAAGTGGCATTAGTAGGATCTATGGCATTCCTATGGATAGAGGTACATCATACTAGAAACGTGAAATTTAATGGCATGAAGTGCCAAATAATAACTGCATGTTACTGCATTTTGAGCTTCGACTATTATGGACTTTGGCCATTTTGGGCTTCGGCCATTCTTATTTTGACATAGTGGTGTGATCCTATTTTCTCTAATAGCTACTTTGGGCAATGATGTTAGTAATGAATCGGAATTTTTATAAATAATTTGACTATACAAATCTATTGGTTGTGTTATGATTGATTATGATCTGCAGAAAATTGGATTTGATTTAATTATTGGTGAATAAATTGTTTGGTTTGTTGAACTGGTTATAAGTGAAGTAATCACTTAAATTGATTGATCCGTTGCGTGGTTAAACCCTCATAAGTTAATATATAACTAGAAATAGGTGAACTGTCAATTTATAATTAGAATAGAACCTACATGTTTTGGAATTTGGAAAGTTACATAACAGTGTGTAATGACAAGATAATGACGAGCACATGTCGAGAGAGAGTGTGTTCGTCAACCTTAAAACTCAACTTGATAGAAATGTTTGCAAAGTGTGATGATGAAGGGTTATCGAGGGCTTCCCTCGTCAACTTTAAAATTTGATAGACAATAGGTAATGGCAAACGAATGATGGGAAAATGGTGAACGTTGTCATTCATCAACTTCAAAAATCAACTTCATAGAATGGTTGGCGAGACATAATGACCAGTGGTTGTCGAAGGGCTTCATTCGTCAACTCTGAAAATCAATTTCACAAAACATAATGGCAAACTCGGTGAAGAGTACATGGCAAACAAGGTCCCTCCTTAACTGTTAGACCTATATAGATAACAGCGAACACATAGTGAGCCATTGTTGAGAACCCTCTTTTGCCATTTAAAAAAATGGTCTGACAGAAAAGTTGGTGAGCAAGATGGCGAGGAGATGTCTAGCCCACGCCTTCATCATTTGGGAATCTTAGATTGGATGACAAAGACTTGGTGAACCACGGGCTTCTATGTAGTAGAGTATTATTGGTTAGTAGGGTTTCAAAACCCAAATCAATTGAAATCAAAAGTCCAATTTCAAAAACCCTAATTTACTCTTGAAATCCCAAAACAAAAATTAAAACGATTTAATCAAGAAGGGAATCAAAATCATTACCTGGAGTAAGAGAAACCAATGAAAATCAAGTTTCCAATCCTTGAAATATGAAGTTTAGAAATCTGCGGTTAGAGTTTTAGTTGAGAGAAAAAAGAGAATAAAAGTTCATGAGTTTTCTAAATTTGATGAAAGTGATTTCAAAACCTATTGTTTCACTTATATATTTATGGAAATGTCTCCATAAATCCACAGATTTTCTTTAAATTCTAATTTGGCCCAAACTAAAAAATAATTACAAAATATTTTAGGATTCCTTTTTGTCTTCAAAATTGCCCCAAAAGTCAAATCGGTCAAAATATTCGGTCAAACCGGAAAGTCAAATATTTTCAAATGATCATTTTACCCTTGAACGAAAATAAAAATAAAAATAACCAAAAATAAAATTTTAAAATATGAAAACGAATAGCCCCAACTTACAGATGTGACAAGATGCTCATTTTTCATTGAATAAAGGACTTTTTTTCTAATGTAATATCAATAGTTAAGCGAGGAACAATCGATCCACAAATATGGTGGGTTAACTTTGGACCCTTAGCTTCATTACTGCAGAAATTTACTTTTAGTATTTGACGCAAAAAGTAAAGTTAAAGACTGTTTAGACTCAGCCACGAGTTTTGATAGTCAATTTCATTTGACTGGGACACCAATAATCCCTAATCCAAGGGAACAACAAAGCCAAATCTCAAAGCGAGAGAAAGAAATAATATTATTGCATGATAGGGTTTACAATAACATAAGATGTTTTTATAGTGCAAAAGAAACCTAAAAAAATAGAAATCCTGCTGGAAACAGGAACCCTAAAACTGGCAGAAATAGAAAAAGTAAAAATTGACTCCTAAAATAATTGAATTTGGGCCCGATAGCTGTGCAACACGGCCTATGGCATCCTGTTGCAATTTGAAAATCGTCCGTCTCGCAATTCTCTTTCCAGAAAGCTATTGCAGGCCCCAAACGAACTACAAACGAGTATTCTAGGCCTTATCAAGTTGTCTTCTAACGATCTAGACTTTTTCTGTAATCCAATGCAATCTGATCCACATCAGTATTTTAAGGAAACCCATTTTCTCATCTTTTTGTGAATACTTATAGCTTCATTTATTCTATTAAGAGGAATAATTTAAATCCTAAACGTGTCGAAGATTTGATTTTCATCCACAACAACTTCGTTTATTATTAAGGAATATTGAATCTTATCAAGTTGATGAGAAGACCTGAATTTGGGATATCGGTGGAGATGCATTTGATTCTTCGGAAGAATCTAGATATTTGTAGTTTGCGGAACTCTCACTTGGTGAACTAGAATTAAAGAGTGTTTTATTGACTAGAATCTATATATATTATATAAAAGGATTCCAAAACTTGCCTACGTGGCATGTCTAGAATCCTTTTATTCATAATTATGAGACTAGGTTAATTTTAAGTGTTATGTACGTTTATACCATTTTTTAAAAATTTTCAACTTTAAACTTCATTTCTACTTTTACTTTTAAACATCCCGTACATTATTATCCATGAGCTTTTTGTCTACCTAAAATTGAAAATAGAAAGTTATGAGATATTGAAGTTGTATAATTATTTATACATAAATTATGATTTTATTATTTTAATAAATTTTGAGACTCTACACTTTCCTAACATATATACAGTTACCGATCAACATCTCTATATAAATCATTCTTCAAACAAATATTCATTGCTCAACTTCAATACTCTCACATGTATTTCGATATTGTCTTATATATTTCATATTTAGTTTATTATGTAAAAGAGTTCTTCCATATATTTAGTATTTATTTCTTTATTTTTAGAGATTTATTGTTGATGTTATGAAATCGAGATCTTTTTTTATTATTTATTTGGATTTAGCAAAACTCTTTCCTCTTACTCTGTCTATCTTACGGTAAAATTCATCAATTCCCTCTGGCATGTTAGGTTCATATTACATCCTCTAGCTTGAACTTTTGCATTATATTATATTATTTTTTAAGTATTTTTGTTTAAATTTGTATCTTATTTCTTAATATATATATATATATATATTTTTTTTTTTTTTGTCTTATATTTTATTAGTTTCATGATATGTGACATATTGTTATTTCCTCCATTTAAAAAAGAAAAAGAAAAAAGAAATATTATAATAGTTTATTCTGTATGCTTTTAAAGAATATATGTATGATTGAAATATATATATATATATATATATATAAAATCATAATTAGATTATATGACATGTCTTAGATTATTTTATTTTTATTACGGATTTAAATCAATTTTCATATTATTTACACAATGCCATTATTACAATATAAATTAAAAGTATAAGATAGACAAAAATATAATGAACATGAAATATATGTAAATAAAAATAGCTTAATGTGAAAAATCAACGAAAATAAGTGTAAATAAAAAAATAATTTAATAAGAAAAATTAATAAAAATTAGAAATAGAAAATAACATATATGATAATAATAATAATAATAGTTAATAAATATTTTATTATCTCAATAATGTTTAGTCTTTTCATTTTCTATCTACATTTAATTATTTTAATATAATAAATATTTAACAAATATATTGAAATAAAATAAAAAAAAAATTAATTAATTAATAACTTCAATAAGACTTAATATCTTCAAATTAATGTTAATAGTATCAAATAGTTTATTATATCATATATCAATTGGTAATATTTATAATGATTAAAATAAGAAAAATAAAAAGATAAAACATACCCACATTCTCTAACAATTAAGTTGGGGAATGAATATTATAATTTAATATTTTAATCAATACAACAATAAAATCATTTAATAAAATGGATACTAAAGAGTTTAAGTTATGAATATATAATAATATAATACTCAAAATAAAATAAAAAATTAAATTGTCATTCATTATCTCGATTTTGATTTTGGAACTATTATAAACTATAAAATTAAATAAATTTATAGAAAATAATAAAATAAAAAATAAAATGAAGGACAATCTTTTTTATTTTTTCCAAATATGACAAAATTGAATGTTATAATTTTTTCTTATTTGAAAATTTAAATCAGCCACAAAAACTATCTATTATTAAAAAAAAAATTCTCTACCACCTAATATTTTATAATTATTTTATGATGTAATTAAAATATATTAAAAATAACAAATAACATAAAAAAAATTATTAGCTCATGCAACGTGTTGCCTAGTTATACCTAATAACTAGTTATGAAGTTTATTATTTTTTAGTTTTTTTTTATGTATTTTTAGTTTTAGGTTAATAAATTGATTATGAATTTCATTATATTTTTAAATTATTATTTAATAATATATCTTATTTCAACCATTATTAATTTTAAAAAATATAAAATGTCTTTTCACTAATTGTCCTCGTACCCGTTGTTTTTAAGTTTGCCATTTGTCGTCCCTGTCTCTGTATTTGGAAATGTACCCATATCCATGCAACTTACATAGTCCACTTTTCTATGTTTTTTATGATTGAAATAAAATTCTATTATAAACATTTCTATTTATTCGTGAGCTCATTCATCAACTAAAATTCTATTCACAGATGTTTTGATCATATCATGAGCTCATTAAGTTCAATTTTATTACAAAATATAGTATGATACTGTAACACCTCATATGAAGACAGAGTTAAAAGGAATTAAATTGCTACTCATACCATCAATCTGCACATTATTTTTTAGAAGCTCAGAATTTGAGAACTCTAAAGATACGCGTGTTTAGCTTTGATCAATCTTGGGATGGGTGACTTTCCAGAAAGTTTTCTCAGAAAGCATGCAACTAAGGACAAAACATGCTGGAAAGCATAATAGTGGTCTGTGGGGCTAGTGGTCAGCCTTAAGACCAATTGTGAATGATGTGGCGCCCTGCCACCGCGTCTCGGATCATCTGGGGGCGAGGGCCGGACGTTACAAATGGTATCGAAAAAATCCTGCGATCGCGAGGTACGCTTATGGACGGAAGAGTCCAGGGCAATCGTCTAGCGGGGGTAAAAATTCTAGGAAGATTGTGGGCACAGTGAGGACGTTGTGTCCTAAAGGGAATGGATTGTAACACCCCATGTGGAGACAGGGTTAAAAGAAATTGAATTGCTACCCATATCACCAATATGCATATTATTTTTCGGGAGCCCAAAACTTGAAAACTCTAAAGTTAAGCGTGCTTGGCTTGGAAGAATATTAGGATTGATGATCTTCCGGAAAGTTTTCTCGGAAAGCATACAAGTGAAGACAAAGCATACTAAATAATGTAATAGTGGTGTACAGAATTAGTGGTCAGTTTTAAAATTGATTGTGCTCGAGTCATCCGAGGACAGGGCCGATCGTCACGGAAGAAACTAAATAAAATACAGAAAGAATACCAGATAGCCATTTATTACTAAAGTTTTTTCTTATTAATAGATTTAGAAAATGTAATAAGTTGACATGTGCACTACCAAATAATCACTCATGCTCTTCCCTTAATTAATTAATTAATTTATTTATATGGAAAGCACTACCAAATAATTACTCATGCTCTTCCCTTAATTAATTAATTAATTAATTTATATGGAAATCAGATTATATGTGGAGGCATATCATTAACTTTACGCATCTTAATTATGATAAATAAAAGTAATATTATTAAATTAGGATATATTAAATAGGTATTTTTTTTAACAAGATTTTTAGAGACTGGTTAGAGTTTTAATTTCTTCAAAACTCTACTGAGATTTTGTACATTTGATAATTGTGAGAAATCTTTTTAATTTTTACTTATTTAAAGATTAATGTTTAGTTGCAAAAGTTTTTGAAAAATGTTAGAAGATTTTTAAAAAAAAAAAAAATTATACAATTTATAGAAATATAAAAATAAATGAATAAATAAAAGTAAAATATATTTTTTTTAAATGTAGATTTTAGTTTTTTATTTTTAAGAATAAACTTAAATAGACTTTCTAGTGGACATTTTTTTTAATTATTTTTGCACCAATTTTTATAAGAGCAAGTTTCTCAATTCTTATTTTTTTATTTAATACATATTTAAAATTATTTGTTAGATGATATTTTCTCCACATCCCATTGGATATGAATAAGTTAATATTTGAATTCATGAAGTACTTATATGGGATCAAATTTGTAAAAAGAAGAACTTAAGCCTTCAATCTTTTATTTTGAATTAATATCTAACTTTTCAAATCTGATACTAATGACTTTAAGTTAGGAAAGAAGTGATTTTTATGGAATATAAATGAGTTCAATCACCAAGCAACTGTTATTCTTCCTCAAATTCTATTGAGTAATGACTGATAGCCTACTATTTGTGACAACTTTTTGTGCCTACTCTTACATGCCAAGAATTGATTGGGTAAATAAATTAATGTATTAATTGTTATAAAATTTATATCCAATGATATATTGCCACGTAAGAGTAGGCAACGAAAGTAAGTATAAAGAGTAGGCTGCATAGCACTACTCAATTCTATTACATTGAATTTGTACGTCATCATCGGATCCTCTGCATAGTAGGAGAACTGTGTAACACATGACGTATCCCCTACATAGCAGAAGAACTGTGTAACACCAAGAGACTTCAAATTCAAGTTGTTAGGCCTTCTCCAACCTCATATCCTTCATTTCTTCAAATTTCACTTCAATCCAATTCCCAATAAATTTTTTAATAAAATATTATTTCTTCAATTTTTTTCAACTCCAACTCATTAACTTTAAATTTTGGAGGAGGGACTATTTTACAAATAAACTAATTACTTTTCACTACCATAAAAATTATTTATTTTTAAATTTATATATTATTATATAAAAAATAAATTAATTTTTTAATATATGTGTTTAATATAAAATATTATTATTTCATAATATTAAAATAATAAATTATTATTAATTCAATCATATATATATATATATATATATAATTTATATAAAAATAATTAAATTATATATAATTATTATTTTACTATATTAAAGTTAAAATGAAGTTATATTATTATATAATTAAATAAAAATAATATATTATAAAATAAAATTACAAGAATTTTTTATTACAATAATTTATTCCGTAGAATTAGTATATTGTTCCCACAAATGTTCAATTAAAGCATTACGAAGTTCAAAGTGACCTTCTCTATTTCTAATTTGTCTATACCGATTTAGAAATCGCTGAAATTGGTCCGTGGGATTATTAACCATTTGAACATCTGAGATCAATGGTTCTTGCCTATCAATGATATCTGCTTCCAAATCACGTTCATCCTCAATTATCATATCATGCATTATGATGCATGTTGTCATTATATCATGTAAAACTTGTTTGTTCCACATACGTGTTGGTCCTTTGACTATGGCAAACCGTGACTTGAGAACGCCAAATGCACGCTCAACATCCTTCCGACAAGCCTCTTGCTTCATTGCAAATAATTTTTTCTTTGGACCTTGAGGATCATGAATAGATTGCACAAGAGTTGACCATTTAGGATATATGCCATCAGCTAAATAATAACCAGTGTTAAACTCTTTTCCTTGAATAACATAATGAACTTCTGGAGCATTGCCTGCAATAAGGTCAGCAAATAAGTTAGATGATTCCAATACATTAATGTCATTGTTTGAGCCTGGCAAACCAAAATATGCATGCCATATCCACAAATCATAATCAACAACAGCCTTGAGAATAATTGTTGGAGATCCACTACGACCAGTATATTGTCCAGCCCAAGCTGTTGGACAATTTTTCCATTGCCACTGCATACAATCGAGACTTCCTAACATGCATGGAAAACCATGTTTTTCACCTATTTCAAGCAATCTTGCAACATCATTAGCATTTGGTGATCTCAAATAATTTTCTCCAAATACTTCAACAACAGCTCGACAAAATCTTTTCATACTTTCAACAGCAGTTGATTCTCCAATTTTTATATATTCATCAGTTGAGTCAGCCGGGACACCATATGCTAACATTCGAAAAACAGCAGTAATTTTTTGTAGAGCAGATAATTCGATTCTACCAAGGGCATCAGTACATTGCTGAAAATAATTATCATGCTTTTTCACTGCACTGACAATATGCAAAAATAAATCTCCGCTCATACGGTATCGCCTACGAAACTGATCATCGTTGTATCGAGGGTTCTCTGCGAAATAATCATTCCATAAATTACGATCAGCTGCTTCTCGGTCACGGTTAATCACTCGATGGCCATGAATTGAACCTCCATGTGTTGACGGATTATTTTGTACTTGATTGAAATAATAAGTCATGGCACTATTGTTGTTGACGTACATTTGGAATAGATTGGCTTGTTGTACAAGAATTTGTTAATCCTGCTCCAATATAATGGAAGATAATTCATTATCATCATTTGAGGATGAAGAAGAAGATGATGAAGAAGGAAAATTTATTATAATGTAAGTAGATATTTTTTTTTCTAACTGAGTACAATATGAAATAATCAAATGAAAGCGTGTACTATTTATAAACCACTTATAACACATATGTTTATTATTTATTTCCGTAGTTCAATATTGTCATCATTATTAATTTGGGTGCAATGAAAACTTATAAAGAAATCTATATTTGTTCAGAGACAGTGCATGCATGTGTACAAGTTATCATGAATATGATTCTGAGTTGATACAAAGTCATGTGTAATGATTGCGTGCAAAGATTCCATATGTAATTATTACATGCACGTGAAGAAATCTTCATTTTGTACTCAATTTAAGTGCAGATAACTTATATATAATATGTAATATACAAGATATGTTGGTGAGTGTTAGTGTGAGTATGTGTAATAAACAAGTTGTCTGCCATTATAAAGATCTGAATTGACTAGGCTATAAAAGACAAGTTGGTGAGTTTGAGTGTGCGTAAGAAACAAGTTGACTGACATAAGAAAATATATGACTTGACCAGACCATATAAGACATCTTGGTGAGTTTGAGTGTGTGTGAGAAATAACTTGTCTGACATAAGAAAATATATGACTTGACTAGACCATATAAGAAATCTTGATAAGTTAGAGTATGTGTGAGAAACAACTTGTCTGACATAAGAAAATATATGATTTGACTACACCATATAAGATATGTTGGTGTGTGTGAGTGTGTGTAAAAAAATTTCTGAATTGACTAATGCATACAAGTAGCGTGTGTAATGGTGGCTTGATGTGCCATGTGCATGTATGTGCTAGACCATTTGACATATTGTTCAATTATAAATTGACTAGTGCATGCATGTGTAGTAAAGATGATTGAAAGTGATTGAAAGGTGATCAACTAATGGCTGATATGCTTCAACAACCTAATTGGAGGAAATGAGAGTATATATAGCAATAGGATAGCAAGAAGTCTTATACATAAGTGCAATAACCTATTATTCTTATTCTTACTTTTAAGTCTTTATATCACAAAAGATGTCTTCATTTTCACCAGTAAACTCTTCCCAAAATTCCATAAGAAGTGCAGGCTACACCGTGCAAGAAGACATAGCTTTATGTCATGCATATTTAGATGTTTTTTAGAATCCAATTGTTGGTATTAATCAATCGGGCGACTCATTTTGGTCACGCATTTGACAGTACCAGAATCTTATGAATGTGCTAGATCCAAAAAATCTCTTCAATATAGATGGCAAATAATTAGTGCAGCTATTTCAAAGTTCAAAGGGTGCATTCGACAAATTGAATTTTTACATCCAAGTGGAGCTTCTGAGCAGGATATTGTAAGTATTATTATTTTTTATTTATACATTTCTCTATAAATTATTAATATTAGTTAAAAATTTAATTATTTTTTTTATATAACATGTAGTTAATTCGGGCAAAAGCATTAATGACGGAGGATAATAAATATAAGAATGGTTTCAAATTTGATCATATATGGCCCATCCTCAAGGATATGGAAAAATTTTCCGATTCTAACCAATCTCCAGCTTCCCGAAAGCGAAATATGTGAGTTGATGCATCACAATTTGGTTCTGGTAATGCATATTCTCCAGGTATGTCGTCATTTCCTATTGATTTAAATGATAACTTAGAAAGTCAAGATGAGGACATGCATTGCAATAATGCAACATTTGAACGACTTGCTGGGAGGAATAAAGAAAAAAAAAAAAAAGCAAACTGATGATATGCAAGAATATTTTGATTATATGAAGAAAAATAGTGAACGCATGTTAGGCATGTTTGAAACAAATTTTTCTACCATACAAGAAAATCAGCGTATACACCAACAAGATGTTGAACTTCGGAAGTTGAAAGCAGAAAATGAAAGAGAAAAGATTAAACTTAAGAAAGAGCGTGAAGAAAATAAAATTCTGGAAAAAGATGTGGAAGCAATTTCTGATCCGATTTTACGACAATATTATCGAAATGAGCAATACAAAATCATTACAAGGAGACAACAAGGTGATAGTGGTTCACAATTATTTCAAGATTCTGATCATTTTGGAGGAAATGGGAGTAATTCTAGCGAGTTTTAAACCATGTTGTTTTTATTGTTTAAATTTTATTTCTATTATGTCATGTAAACTTTTTATTACAGTTTTTATTTATATATGTGTCGGTACTATCTATTTGTGGGGTGAGTAATAGTTAATTTCAATATTGTTTTTAATTTATCAACATACTCAAAACAATTTTAAATTCGTTTTAAAAAATTATTTATTATAATTTTAAAATATTTAAAAAATTATAGTGATTAAAATATTTAATTATGAAACTAAATTAAAAGATATTTTAAAAAATATAAACTTATATATATAAATTATAAGTTAATATTTAAATATTAATTTTTATATACAAATTATTAATTAATATTTATTATATTTATAATTTTATATATAAAATTATATTTTATAAATTAATAAAAATGTTATTTTAAATAAATACAAATATTAACATAAAATTTGTAGTGCTGGTGTTGTCACGTCCGTAATCTGAGGCTATTCGTCTGCTTAATTTTGAAATTTTTCTTAATTTTTGTTTATTTTCATTTTAAGGGTAAAATAGGCATTTTTGAAAAATGTTGACTTTTCGGTTTGACCAAATGATTTGACTAAGTTGACTTTTGGGTTGGTTTTGAAAACAATTTGATATTTGAGATGATTTTGTAATTATTTTATAAATGGGGTTATTTTTAATTAATTTATAAATATGTGGGTTTATGGCGATATTTGCCACCCATATAAATATGAAAATAAGCTTTGAAAATTCATTTGTCACAAAAACCTAAAAATTGGCTTTCACGTGTTCATCTCTTTTCTCTCAAAACCAAAAACCTCTCCACGGATTTCAAAACCGCGATTTTCTAAGCTTTCAATTGGATTGTTGTGTTGCCTCGATTTTCTTCACACCTAGGTAATGTGTTCTTTAATTCTCTTGGTTTTAAAGCATATTATTGATTTTGGGATTTTGGTTTAGATTAGGGTTTGACGAATTGATTGGGGTTTTTGCTTATTATAGTTTGGGTTTTGAAACCCTTGATTCAATTTCATGATTTGGGTATATTAGGTTTAAATTGATTTTTAATTGCTTTTTGGGTATAAACCCTAATTCGTTCAATTTGGGAATTTATGAATTATTCTTGATTTGGTGTAGACCAAGTTGGGGATCGTCAACCGAAGTAATTTCGGTGGTATTTGGAATTAGCGAATAAGGTTAGTAGTCATGTTTACACCCTCACTTTTGTTTGATTTGTTTGTTTATTTGTTTGCAAATTGGTTGAACTAAAATAAGTTGAAATCTATGATTGAATACTTAATCTGCTGCATTTGATATAATTTGCTTGGGAATATTGTTGCCCTATTATTTGATCATGTTTGGACATATGAATTTATGTTCACATTCGTTTGTTATCTGTCTGCTATTTGAAATCTGAATTTTGTAATCTGCTAAAGTCCTGTCCTAAGGTTAATACGATAAGACCAGCATGCTGTTAGGGAAAATTAGATGTATACATCGATGCGCGAAAGCGTATATGGTCTTGATTGCTAACCACTTTCTGGATGCGACGACATCATTTCTGGAGCTTGGCTCATTTCTGGATGCGACGACATCATCTCTGGGATCTTTGATCCATCTCTGAGGGTTTAACCCTATCTGTCTGTTTTGTTCCCGATTTTGTTATTAGACTAAGGACAGGCCTGGTAAGTTAAACACCTAAATAAATGGGTAATCTCAACTCTGTGATATTGGATTCGTTCTGCTTTTGATTATGTATGTTTGTCATGTTTTTGGTGTGATCCTTTTGATGTTAGTTGTTCTTTTGGGTTTTAACATTGGGTAGTGTATAATATGACTCCTAACTGGCTGTTAGTGCTAGGATTAGACCCAATTGGATAGTTAGATTTTGATTTGGCGAACGACATAACTTGAAATAGGCTTAAAAAGTGCCCAGGGTCCGTAACCGGACTACTTACCGGATTAGTTACCGGATTGTTACTTAAAACTGGAAAACTGTACGTAGGATGATCTCTGGACGAACTCCTTACCGAGCTGGTTACCGAAATACAATTCGGTCAGCCTGGAGATCATTAGATTCACTCTCTGGATGAATTACTTACCGAATAAGTTACCGAACTGTAGTTCGGTATGAACCTCCGAAGACTGTTCAACCTCTCTGACCAAACTCTTCACCGAGCTAGGTACCGAATTACAATTCGACATGTCTGAGAGACTTGAAACTCTCTGACCGAGCTTCATACCGGAATAGAAACCGAACTGTCACTTAAACTTCCCTTGGAATCGTATAATTGCTCTCTGACCGAATAGCTTACCGGAATGTCTACCGAATTACAATTCGGTAAGTCTAGTATGCTCTCTGACCGAATAACCTGCCGGACTGCTTACCGAACTACTATTCGGTTACGGTCTTCCTTCTGAAAATAATTTGATATCTGTTAAGCCCTTTTTAGTCGGTAATTGAAATAATTTGTAATCACTTATCCTAGATCACCTAAAGGGGATTGTATTTGGGATAACTTGTTTGATAATCAACTTGTTTGTTTCTGTTGGTACCCTTGATTGGTAACTAACTTGCACTTGTGCATGACATACTATCCTGTTTAATAAGACGCATCTGTATGTGTTTGTTGGGCATTGGCTTAGTAACCAGACATCGATAGTCTAACCCTTCGTTGTTTCTTTTTTTGTTTTGTATGTTTTGAACCCTTTTAGGGAATGGAATTATTGAGTTCAGACAGTCAGGTGGGATAGTAGGATATCACTAGCATCGAGCATTCACATGGCATCCTCTCCAGATTTGGATTTCATATCAGTTTATTGTGCTAGATTTATTTCTGTATTTTGAACCCGCTGCACATGTTTTGGATTTGTTTTCAGATTAAGTACCCTTGGGATATTTTTATGTAATTGTCTTTCATTTGGAACTTGCAGTTCAACTATAATTTGATTTTGGATTTGTTTTCGAACTATTTGAATTTGGATCTATAAGAACTGTCTTTCAGATTTGAACATGATTAGTATTTATCTGTCTATCTGTTATTTGTATGTTCTATTATTTGTCTTCCGTATGTGACATTCGGTCTCTGCGTTCCCTTTCCGTCGGGGCGGGGGTTCGGGTTTTACAAGTGTTCTTTTATTACGTATTAAAAAAAATAATAATAAATTTAAAAATCAATTAAATAATGCATAAAGGTGAAAATGGAGCTGCTACAGGGAGTCTTCACAATTGAAGCTCACTATTCACGTCCTCTCTTGTGGATTGCGCATTGGGCCCACTTCGATATGACTAGAGGAGGGAAATGAAGATTTGGCGATCGCGTTGGAGAAGGGCGTAGGCCTTCTCCAACCCCACCTTCTTCATTTCTTCAAATTTCACCTCAATTCCAATTCCCAACTTTTTTAATAAAATATTCATTCTTCAAATTTTTTCAACTCCGACCCATTAACTCCAAATTTTGAAGAAATGACTATTTTATAAATAAACTAATTACTTTTCACTACTATTAAAAGTATTTATTTTTGAATTTATACATTATTAATATAAAAAATAATTTAATTTTTAAATATAATTTTTTCATATAAAATATTATTATTTTATATTATTAATTTAGTCATATATATTATTTATATAAAAATAATTAAATTATATATAATTATTATTTTAATATATTTAACTTAAAATGAGGTTATATAATTATATAATAAATAAAAATAATATATTATAAAATAAAAATACAAGGATTTTCTATTACAATAATTTATTCCATAGAATTAGTATATTGCTCCCACAAATGATCAATTAAAGCATTGTGAAGTTCAAAATGACCTTCTCTATTTCTAATTTGTCTATATCGATTTAGAAATCGTTGAAATTGGTCCGTGAGATTATTAATCATTTGAACATCTGTGATTAATGGTTCTTACCTTTCAATGATATCTGCTTCCAAATCACGTTCATCCTCAATTATCATATTATGCATTATGATGCATGTTGTCATTATATCATGTAAAACTTGCTTGTTCTACATACGTGCCGGTCCTTTGACTATGGCAAACCGTGACTTGAGAACGCCAAATGCACGCTCAACATCCTTCCGACAAGCCTCTTGCTTCATTACAAATAATTTTTTCTTTGGACCTTGAGGATCATGAATAGATTGCACAAGAGTTGACCATTTAGGATATATGCCATCAGCTAAATAATAACCAGTGTTATACTCTTTTCCTTGAATAACATAATGAACTTCTGGAGCATTGCCTGCAATAAGGTCAGCAAATAAGTTAGATGATTCTAATACATTAATGTCGTTGTTTGAGCCTGGCAAATCAAAATATGTATGCCATATCCACAAATCATAATCAGCAACAGCCTCGAGAATAATTGTTGGAGATCCACTGCGCCAGTATATTGTCCAGCCCAAGCTGTTGGACAATTTTTCCATTGTCAGTGCATATAATTGAGACTTCCTAGAATGCCTAGAAAACCACGTTTTTCACCTATTTGAAGCAATCTTGCAACATCATTAGCATTTGGTGATCTCAAATAATTTTCTCCAAATACTTCAACAACAGCTCGACAAAATCTTTTCATAGTTTCAACAGCTGTTGATTCTCCAATTTTTATATATTCATCAGTTGAGTCAGCCGGGACACCATATGCTAACATTCGAAAAACAATAGTAATTTTTTGTAGAGCAGATAATCCAATTCTACCAAGGGCATCAGTACGTTGTTGAAAATAAGTATCATGATTTTTCACTATATTGACAATACGCAAAAATAAATCTCGGCTCATACGGTATCGCCTACGAAACTGATCATTGTTGTATCGAGGGTTCTCTACAAAATAATCATTCCACAAATTACGATCAGCTGCTTCTCGATCACGATTAATCACTCGATGGCCAGGAATTGAAACTCCATGTGTTGATTGATTATTCTGTACTTGATTGAAATAATAAGCCATGGCACTATTGTTGTTGACATAAATTTGGAATAGATTGGCTTGTTGTGCAAGAAGTTGTTGATCCTGCTCCAATATAATGGAAGATAATTCGTTATCATCATTTGAGGATGATGATGAAGAAGAGAAATTCATTATAATGTAAGTAGGTTTTTTTTTCTAACTGAGTATAATATGTAATAATCATGTAAAAGCGTGTACTATTTATAAACCATTAATAATATATATATATATATGTATGTATTTTATTTATTTATGTATTTCAAAATTGGCATCATTATTAATTTTCGGGGCAATGAAAACTTATAGCAGAATCTGTATTTGTTCAAATTCAATGGATGCTTATGTATAATTTCATCAAGTTATCATGAGTATGAGTGTGAGTTGATACAATGTAGTGTGTGTAATAATTACGTGCACTGTGAAAATACATACAAATTTTGAAATTTTTGTAATGAAGTTAAATTATACCATGTGAAAAGATTCTGTGTGCAACAAAGTGGGTGAGAGTGAGAGTGAGTAACAAGTAGTATATAATTATTACATATTGATAACTTATACAATATGTAATAGTGTATATTAAATGTAGTAATTTTGACTTGTTGTGCCATGTGCATATAAAGCATATAAGTTAAGTTGTTTGTCCTATAAGGCATGCATAAGTCAAATTGTCTACCATATACAAGATGTGATTTGACTAATACACAAGATGTGATTTGACTAATGCATGTAAGATTCTTTACACAACGGGTGTTGGTGAGTGTGAGTAAAAAAAAAAATTGTATAAAAATATTTGATTTGACTAATCCATATAAGTAGCGTGTAATAGTGGCTTGTTGTGTCATATGCATGCATGTGCAGACAACTTGACAATTTGTTCAATTATAATTGTGATTGAAAGTGGAGATGGCAACTTGTGATATGGACCAGTGCATGTAAATTTCTGTGTGAATAAGATATGATTGGACTAATGCATGTCAATACTTATTATATTTTTTTTTCGACCAATGGCTGATGTGCTTCAGCATACCAATTGGAAGAAGTTACTACTATATAAGGCAATAGAAAGGCAAGAAGTCTTATACATAAGTGCAATAACCTATTAGTCTTATTCTTATTTTTAAGTTTTTATATCACAAAAGATGTCTTCATTTTCACCTGTAAGTTCTTCCCAAAATTCCATAAGAAGTGCAAGCTACATCGTTCAAAAAGACATAGCTTTATGTCATGTATATTTAGATGTTTCTCAGAATCCAATTGTTGGTATTAATCAATCGGGGACTCGTTCTTGTCACGCATTGAGACCGAGTACCAGAAAATAATACCAGTCTCGTGCATGAATGCTAGATCCAAAAAATCTCTTCAATGTAGATGGCAAATAATTAGTACAGTTATTTCAAAGTTCAAAGGTTGCATTCGACAAATTGAAAGTTTACATCAGAGTGGAGCTTCTGAGCAGGATATTGTAAGTTGTTTTAAATTTATTTATACACTTCTCTATATATTATTAATATTAACTTAAAAATTAATTGATTTATTTATATAACATGTAGTATTTCGGGCAAAGGCATTAATGACAGAGGATAATAAATATAAGAATGATTTCAAATTTGATCATATATGGCCTATCCTCAAGGATATGTAAAAAATTTTTGATTCTATGCAATCTTCAATTTCCCGAAAGCGAAATATGCGAGTTGATGCATCACAATATGGTTCTGGTAATGCATATTTTCCAGATATGTCATCATTTCCTGTTGATTTGAATGGTAACTTAGAAAGTCAAGATGAGGACATACATTGCAATAATGCAACTTTTAAACGACCTGTTGGGAGGAATAAAGAAATAATGAAAAGAAAAAAAAACAAACTGATGAAATGCAAGAATATTTTGATTATATGGGGAAAAATAGTGAACGCATGTTAGGCATGTTTGAAACAAATTTCTCTACTATACAAGAAAATCAGCGTATATACTAGCAAGATGTTGAACTTAGGAAGTTAAAAGCAGAAAATGAAAGAGAGAAGATTAAAATTAAGAAAGAGCGTGAAGAGAATAGAATTCTGGAAAAAGATGTGGAAGCTAGGAATGGCAATTTGAATCCACCCCGCGGGTTCCCGACCCGCTCCAACCCGGTCGAGACGGGTTTAAATCCGTCCTGCATAGGGGTGGATTCAATCTAATTGAAAAACCGGTTGCGGGGCGGGGTGGGTTCGGGTTCTATCAAAATCCGTCCAGCCCCGCACCGGTAGATATATATTAATTAAATTTATAATATTACATTTAAAAATAAATATATTTTATAATACAATATATAATATTATTAATATTCTTTTAATTATTTAATGTATTTTTATTTTCTAATTTTTTTAATTATATAAAATTTAATGCTATTTATGAATTCTTAATGTTGTATATTGATAATATTCTATTATTTATATAATTTTGATGATAAAGCGGGTTGGGATGGGGCGGGGCGGGTTCAAACCCGCTCCGTGCGGGTTGGATTTTTTTAATATGAGAAGAACCCGGCGGGGCGGGTTGGGGCAGGTTCAGATTAATTATAAAACTACCGGGGCAGGTTCGGGTTGACCAAGAATCCACCCCAACCCGCCCCATTGCCAACCCTAGTGGAAGCAATTTCTGATCCGATTTTACGACAACATTATCGAAATGAGCAGTATAAAATCATTGCAAAGAGACAACAAGGTGATGGTGGTTCACAATTTTTTCAAGATTCCGATCATTTTGGAGGAAATGGGAGTGATTCTGGCGAGTTTTAAGTAGTGCTTTTTTTATTTGAATTTTATTTCTATTATGTCATGTAAACTTTTTATTACGGTTTTTATTTATGGATTTGTATTATCTATTTCTTAGTTGGGTAATAGTTAATTTCAATATTATTTTTAATTTATCGTGGAATAAATTTTGAATTTATTTTCAAAAAATTATAATAATTAAAAAATGTAATTTTAAATATTTATTATATATTTTTTTTAAAATATTAACAAATTAAATTTATATACACAATTATAACTGAAATATTTAAATTTTAAAAATATTAATTATATATAAATTACGAACTAACATTTAAAATATTTATAATTTTTATATATAAAGTTATATTTTATAAATAAAAGAAATACTTTAGATTATATAAATAAAAACATAAATTAAAAAATTGTATTTTTTTAAAATATAATCAACTATTATAGATAATTTTATTTTTTGTCACATGTTCAAAAATATAATAATAAAAAAATTATAAAGCAGATAAAAATTCAATTAAGTATTATAAACAAAGAAAATGAAGCTGCTATAGGAAGGCTTCAATTCTGAAGCAAACTATTCACCCACTCTCTCGTAAATCGTGTCGCATGGCCACGTTAATGTGATCAAGAGCACGTTAATGTGATCAAAAGAGAGAAATGGAGATTTGGAGAAGGTATTCGAGACGGCATTATTAGGCTATCTCCAACGCCACCTCTAAGGCTGTGTTCGACGTCAGCGTTTCAAACGGCGTTTAGCGGTTTGGATAGCAGTCGAAACAGCAGTTTGAAAATTTTAGTATTCAGCTATCGCGGTTGAATATAGCGGTAAAGGGTCTAGACAGCGGTTTCTAAACAACGTTTGCTAAAACGCTATTGATTAATTTCCATTTATATCCTTTTTCAAATTTTAATGAAATTTTTTTTTATTTATATCCTTCTGCATTGCATATTCCACTTTTTTTCTTTTTTTTATGCTTCTAATTGAACTGAAAATCTATAAATAGACATTTTTATTAATTAATAAGCTCTTCCATAAACTAAAAATCTATACGTAGATATTTCTATCATATCATGAGCTCATTCAAGTTTCGTTTATCATTGAACGTGGTATGAAACATCAATGAAATTAACAAAATTAAGGGGAAAGAATATACTAAATACCACTTTATTATTAAAGTTTGATGCACGGGTTTAGAAAATGTAATAAGTAGAGATGAGCACTACAAAATAATAATTTATTCTTTTTTTGTTTGATTAATTTATTTATTTATATAGAAGAACATTAGGTTATATACGCAGCACATCATTGAGTTTACATATCTTCATTATCATATATAAAGTGTTGTAAAAATAAAAATGGAATCGAGGTAGAAAAGAAGAAAGCAGTTCAATATTAACTGGAAAATAAATTGAGATTAGTAAATAATCTGGTAATCTTGAATTGGATCTTGAACTTATCAACTAAAAACCTATTACCAAACTTGAGTACAACAGAAACAGAAATGAAGAAGGAAGCAAAGAAAACAATTTTGTTGTTATTGATATCAAACATATATATATATATATATAAATTAAAGAAGCCACGTGTCAAATATCAAATACACAACTACATGTACAGCAACACGTATTATATGGTGGAATCCACCTTGCACAAGCTGTTTTACAACACTCCCCCTTGGATTTCACCATTTTTCGACATTTGATTGCCTCGTTAAAACCTTGCCAGAAAAACCCAGCAGGGGATAAAAACTGGACGAAGAAAAAAGAGTATAGTTGGTGAATCTAATTTTACAAAATTCTCCCCCGTTTACAACACCCATAAAACCTAATTTTCTAATCTGGAGAGCTTTCACATTTCGATCTCGTAAACGAGTTTCTCGAATGTTGATGTCAGTAATGATTTTGTCAATAGATCGGCTAGATTATTGGATGATCTGATTTTGCTTCACGTCGATTTGACCAGTATTCTGAAGCTCGTGGGTATAGAAGAATTTAGGAGAAATATGTTTGGTTCGATCTCCTTTGACGTAACCTCCCCGAACTTGGGCGATGCATGCAGCATTATCTTCAAAAATTACAGTTGACCCATTTGTAGTTTCGGAGATACCACATGAATTCTGGATATATTGGATCATCGATCTCAACCAAATACACTCTCGACTGGTTTCATGTAATGCCAAAATTTCAGCATGATTCGAGAACGTGGCTACTAAAGTTTGTTTCATAGATCTCTAGGAGATCACAGTACCAGTATACGTGAAAATATAGCCAGTTTGAGAACGTCCTTTATGCGGATCCAAAAGGTATCCAGCATCGGCATAACCAGTCAAACCCAGAAATTTATCAGAATTCGTATAAAATAATCCCAAATCTTTCGTACCCTTCAGGTAACATAAAATATGTTTGATTCCATTCCAATGACGACGGGTTGGTGCAGAACTATATCTCGCTAATAAATTTACCGCAAACGAGATATCTGATCTCGTACATTAAGCCAAATATAATAGTGCACCTATTGCATCATCCTTTGGTCGGAATGGATCTTTTTTGGGATCAAGTGTTCTTACAACCATGGGTGTACTTAATGGATGGGCATTATCCATATTGAATCTTTTTAGGACCTTTTCAATATATGCTGATTGATAAACCAATATCCCATTTGGTTTATGTTCAATTTCCAGACTAAGACAATATTTTGTTTTTCCCAAATCTTTCATTTCAAACTCCTTTTTCAGATATTCAGCAGTTTGTTGGATCTCTTTTGGAGTCCCAATGATATTCATATCATCAACATAAACTGCTATAATTGCAAACCCAGACCTTGATTTCTTTATGAAGATACAAGGACATATCGTATTATTCTGGTATCATTCCTTAACCAAATACTCGCTCAGGCGGTTATACCACATTCTCCCAGATTGTTTCAATCTATACAGGAATTTTTGTAATTTTATGAAATACAAGTTTCGAGTTTTTGATCGATGAGATTCAAGTAATTTCAGCTCTTCTCGGAGCTTCATATAAATATCATAATCAAGTGATCCATACAGATACGCAGTAACTACATCCATTAAACACATTTTCAGTTTTTCAACAGCTATAAGACTTAATAGAAATCGAAATGTGATTGTATCCATGACTGGGGAATACGTTTCATCGTAATCAATTCCAAGTCTTTGTGAGAATCCTTGTGCAACCAAACGTGCTTTGTATCTCACAATTTCATTTCTTTCATTTCGTTTTCGAACAAAAACCCATTTGTAACCAACTGGTTGAACATCTTCAGGTGTTCGAACTATGGGTCAAAAACTTTTCGTTTATTTAACAAATTTAATTCTGTCTGGATTGCTTCTTCCCATTTTTTCCAGTCATGCCTACTTTTACATTCTTGGATATCACGTGGCTCATAATCATCATATGAAATACTAATTGCCACTGAATATGAAAATAAATCATCAACGATTGTTTCATTTTGATTCCAAGTCTCTTGGATGAAGTCTATGGAAATTTCTTCATTTTTTGATTCTGGTATTTTCGTATTATTTTCTCCTTCTGGGAGGCTATTTTCAGGAATCTCATCAACTTTTGGGATTTCGTCAGATGTGATTTTAGGATCCAAATCATTTTTATTTCTTTTTCGTGGGATTGTATCTTTTGAACCAGGGAGTCTACCACGCTTCTGGCGGGGAATTGGAGTTTCGCTTGCTATTGTCTTTTGAGATTGTCCTTCTGGGACAATTACCCTTGTTGGTATATTAGCAGCTTCAATATAAGACTTGGTTATTTTCGAAGTATCATTGAATGCATCAGGCATTTGATTGGCTATCATTTGTAAATGTAGGATCCTTTGAACTTCGAGTTCACATTGCGAGGTACGCGGATCCATATACGCCAAAGTTGGAACCTTCCAAGTTAATTCAGATTTCTCTTCTGGAGAATTATTTCCTTTTCTAAGCGCTGGAAAATTACTTTCATCGAAATGACAGTCAGCGAATCTAGCTGTAAATAAATCTCCTGTCATTGGTTCTAAATATCTAATAATTGATGGGCAATCAAAACCCACATAAATTCCTATACGTCTCTACGACCCCATTTTTGTTCTTTTAGTTGGGTTAATGGTTACATATACAACACACCCAAATATTCTCAAATGTGAGACGTTAGGAGGATTCCCAGATACCAATTGTAATAGGGAATATTGATTATAAGCAGTTGGACGGATACGAATCAAAATTGCAGCATGCAATATAGCATGTCCCCAAACAGAAACAGGTAATTTTGAGCACATTAACAATGTTCGCGCAATTAATTGAAGGCGCTTAATTAATGAGTCAGCTAATCCATTTTGGGTATGAACATGTGGAACTGGATGTTCAATATCAATCCCGGATACTTGACAGTATTCATCAAATGCTTTCGACGTAAATTCACCAACATTATCAAGTCTTATACTCTTAATAGGGTAATCTGGAAAATGAGCTCGTAATTAAGTAATCTGTGCTAACAGTTTAGCAAACGCAACATTACGAGTGGATAACAAGCATACATGGGACCATCTTGCAGATGCGTCTATCAATACCATAAAGTAGCGAAATGGTCCGCTATGTGGATGAATGGGTCCACATATATCTCCTTGAATTCTTTGTAAAAATGATGGATATTCAAAACCTACTTTTGTAAATGATGGTTTCATTATCAATTTCCCTTAGGATCATGGGATACACATGTCCCTATCATTCAGTAGGATTTTATGATTTTTCAGTGGATGTCATTCTGAATTCACTATTATTCTTCGCATCATTGTAGATCCCGGATGCCCAAATTTATCATGCCAAAGCTGGAATATTCTGGGATCAGAGAACTTCTGGTTCTCAATAGCATATGTTTCAACATGCCTGATGGTTGTATAATATAATCCAGATGATGAAATGGGTAATTTTTCAACTACAAGCTTCTGGCTTGATTTTCTTGAAACAATACATAGGTATTCAATACCATTTTCATCAACTGTTTTGATGTGATAATCATTCATTCGTATATCTTTGAAACTGATTAAATTTCTTCTGGATTTGTGAGAGTATTATGCATTTTCGATTTCCAATTTAGTGTTATTTGGTAACACGATCGAAGCTCTTCCGGAACCTTCAATCAGATCTACAGGACCTGATACAGTATTCACTTTCACTTGAATTGGAATCAATTCTAGAAAATATTTTCTATCTCTCAAAATCGTATGGGTTGTAGCACTATCAGCTAAATAGATATCCCTATGTGAAGCCATTTCTTAGTTTGAATTCATAACTTCAATAAAATAACTCACAAAATTAGTTGAATGGAAATGTAATATCTTTCATTAATATTTACAAATATTTACAACCAAAATCAAAATTACATTCCATTATATTTACATTCTAAAATAAGAAAAAACATTTCTCACCAATCAGGTGATCTATCCTCCCATCAGGATCTTCAAAGAAATCAGCAGTTTCCAGATTTGATATGTCGATTGGACCGGTATCACCATCTCCAAAAATATCAGCCATATTTGCTTCATTATTCTTTTCCTTTTCTTGTTCGCGTCTAGCTTCTGATAAACTTCAACTACATGTTTGGGAGCGCGACAAGTCCTCGAATAACAAGTGGGGGAACCACATCTATAACAAGGACCACGGTTGAACTTTGGTGGTTCCTGAATTTCTTTCCCTTTACTAGAACTAGCATTTTAAACATTCCACTTCTGGGGAATATTTGGATTATTATGTGGATGTCCATAATCCCTGTTACGACCACGTCCCTGACCATTTCCAGATCCTCGACCACTTCCAGATCCTCGGTCATTACCACGACCATTTCCACGTCCATTTCCATAGTTATTCCAACGCTCAGAACCACGACCACGACCACGACCACGACCACGACCACGATAACCACGACCACGGCCTGGATTTTCATTATAATATGCATTCACTTCTGGGAATGCTTGGGTGCCAACAGGACGTCTTTCACTATTTTTCAGCAATAGCTGGTTGTGTCTTTCAGCAATATCTAATGAAGCAATCAAATCATCATATTTCACAAATTTTCTTTCACGATACTGCTGATATAGAATAGTCTGAGAATGATGGAAAGGTAAATGTCTTTTCCAACATATCATGGTCAGTTTTTGTTTCCCCACACATTTTTAATTTGTTCACAATCATGTACATGGCAGAGTTATACTCGCTCACACCTTTGAAATCTTGGAACCTTAAATTGGTCCACTCATCACGTGCTTCAGGCAACATGATTTCCTTTTGACGATCATATCTGGATTTTAGAGCTTGCCAAAGATCTGCAGGATCTTTTATATTCATATACTGATTTTTGAGATCCTTAACCATATGTGTTTAATTATATACATGGCTTTGCATTTTTCAACCTCAGTTGTTTCCATTTCCTTATTGAGGGTCCCAAATAATTCTTTGGCTTTTAATATTAACTCGCAATCATCACACCATTTCATATAATTTCTCCCAGAAACTTCCAGCTCATCAAATTTCAGATTTTTCATTTCCTGCAAAATAAGAACACCTTTTATTCTCCAGATTCCAGATTCAATTTCAAAAATACAATTATTCAACTCGGGTGAATAATATTATCATTTTAAACTTTCCAGATCCACCATTTATTCAACTCAGGTGAATAATGGTATTTTTTCCAAAAATTTCCAAACCCATCATAATTTTCAAAATTTTCCAGCACACACAGAAGGAAGAAAATATCATTACCAAACACTTTCTGATCTGGAAGATCCGGCAAAGCGGCAACCAGAGAGCATACTCGTACTGATAACGTATTGTAAAAATAAAAATGGAATCGGGGTAGAAGAGAAGAAAGCAGTCCAATAATAACTGGAAAATAAATTGGAATCAGTAAACAACCTGATAATCTTGAATTGGATCTTGAACTTATTAACTAAACAACTATTACCAAACTTGAGTACAACAGAAACAAAAATGAAGAAGGAAGCGGAGAAAACAATTGTGTTGTTGTTATTGATATCAAACACATATACATACATATATATATATATATAAATTAAAGAAGCCACGTGTCAAATATCAAATACACAACTACATGCACAACAACACGTAATATATGGTGGAATCCACCTTACACAGGCTGTTTTACAACAAAAAGATAATTGTATTCAAATTAGTATACCTAAAATAAATACTTTTCTAATTAGATTTTTAGAGGTTGGTAGAGTTTTTTTTTTCTTAAAAAGCTAATGAGTTTTTGTATTTTGATAATTTTAAAAAATATTTATAATTTTTATTTATCTATTAGAAAAGTTTTTTTAAAAAACTACCTTTGCATTAACTGCAAGGCTGGTCGCTATCATTTTTATTTGTTATTTAAGAAAGTTGAAGTAAAAGTTAATACAATATACTAATATGAATAAATAATATATAAATTAAACATTAATCATATTTATATTTATAAAATTAATTTAATATAATTTATAGATATTATTAAAATTTAAATTATCGAATATGTTAATATTATTTTTATTTTTATTTATTTTTAACGTCTTTATAATTTTAATTTCTTTTATACAGAGAGAATGAGCTATATTTTAAAAAATCATTGTATCTATTTGTCAAGATGTTAAAGTTCATTTGGTGGTAATTCGCCAAACCTTATAGCATTTCTTTAAAATAATCATATAAAAAAATAATTTGATAATAAGTATATTTAAAATTTTAAAATAGAATAAATAAATAAAATAAATGTTAATGAATTCTACTAATTTTACTAAAATATTTTTTATGCTGTCACTTTTTATAAATAAAAATGAATCATAATGAAACTGAATATTATTATATTTATTTTATAAAAATGTAAGACGATTTAATTTTTTTCATATATCCAAAATTAATGAAATATTAATTACTACCTCTGTTTTTTATTACTCACTACACTTTCTGTTTACACGCTTTTCGATGCTTAACTTTAACGGTAAATATCTTTAATTATACACGACAAAAAATTATAATAATTTTATATCTAGAAAATAGACATTAATACCAATAAAACAAGATCTCACTTGACTATATTTTTCTTTATATATAAATAACAACATACGAAACAAGACTATGGATGAATAGTGGCTACTATCCAAGTGTAGCCACTTAAAAAATACAGAGGAAGTATAACAATAATATTGTTATTATACTATTACATTACTGGATTGTTTTATATTTTTATCACACACATTCGAGTTAAGCATGACTAGGTTTCACTTGTGTAATTAACAAACACATTTTACTAAAACATAAAATATAATAATAATAATAATAAGTAAATATAAGTTTGATAATTTTTTTATTAAACATTTTTTTTTTAATTTTATACTAAATAACAAAAATAATTATTTTTAATTTTAACTTTTTAAAAAATAAAAATTCAAAACCTAAATTAAAATGAATATCTGATATAGATATAAAGTTTAAATAATATTTGGACTAAAAATTTTGAATATGTCTTCAAAATATTTTAAGTACCATAATTTTTCTATATTATTTTTAAATATTTTTATATAATCTACCAAAAAGTTTATTATCAAATAATATATAATAAAAATTATATTATTACAAATATAATAACCTAATATTATCAAAAATATTATTAATATAATATATATTTTAATAATTTATACAAATTAATTTTCATTTTTCACTTAAAAAGTAGATCGTAGAGGAAAAAAACACATTTCTAGTATTAGTAATGATAAATTATAAATATAAATTAATTCATTTTAAATTTAAATATAAACATAATATACCTGGCACAGGGACGAATACAAGAGACAAAAGAAACTAATAATGATAGTACGGTGACGCGACGACGGAAGGATGCTGAATATGGTAACAGTGTGAATATAGCAAAAAAGGGATTTTCAAGTTTTTAAGGTGATTTAATTTGTTCACGTCTTTGGGGATTATGATTTGGTAATTTTTTAATAATTTATTTTTCTTTACACTTCAAAACGATGTCGTATTTTCTAAAAGTAAAATTAAACCAAACGATCTCGTTTTGGACCTCAAATAAAGAAAATCATCTTCTTCCCTTGTTTTTCATTTACACTACTGTGATTTCATCCATCAACATCAATAGTGCTGTTGATCCTTGGTGAGGCACCACCAATCACCTTTCAAAGAACTTTCCGGTCATCGGTCATCTATTAAGGGCATTAACATACTAATGATATTATGCCTTTCTGAAATAGATTAGAATCAAATCAAAATTACTTACTAACAACCTAAGATCATCAATTAAAAATTCAAGAACATGAAATAAAAATTAGAGAGATTAGGGTTGATGACTCTATGTTTGAATTGGAAGCTTAAGCACTAATTTTAGTTTTAAACTAGCTTAAAAACACCATAATATTATTTTAATACCAAAAATCAACATAATTTTCAGATTGAAAAAATTATAGAGAGAGAGATATTTTTACTTAATGATTAGAGCTTGAAGAGCGCTCTAGAATGCCCCACATGCGTTATTTAGTTGCTTAGAATGTTGTTGAGGTGATAAATGAAGTAATTTGGGTGGTGTAATATAGTTTCGGGTGGCTAGGGTTAGTTTCTAGGTAAAGAAAATTATGAAAGAGAGAAAATAGTGTGTTTGGAAAGATGATAAATAGTGTCATGAAAGGGGAGCGGGAAGGGTTTCTTAAAACATATGTTGGGTTTGGAATTGTATTGGCCAAAATTGGGCCCAATCCAATTCTGATTTTGTTTTCCATCGAAATTCATTCACATCACTTCCATTCATTTTCAAAAATTTATTTTTATATTTGAATTAAAAACCACTATCGATTTTACATTTTAAGTATTTGCACTCAAAATGATAAAACCGTAATTCTGGCACAATCTAACGTTTTGGTACAAAATTCATAGTTTTTCAAGTTTAAAAATAATTTTGACTATATACTTGAATTGAGTCTCAATTTAAAAATCAATTTGAAACATAAAGTCACATTTTGATTAAAAAAAAAAAAAGAAAAAAAAGACTAGTTTTGAAAATTTAAATACCGAATTACAAACTTTTAGCTTAAATTTTCTAATCTCATATTTACCTTTAATAATTATTTTGGTTCATTCCGCCATAAAACTTTTAAATATCAAACATTTAAAAATTTTAAATTAAAACAAAATTTCTGTACAGTCTGAGGACATGACAATCATGTTTTACATATATTGCAATCTAACTATCTAAAAACTACAAAAATAAAAAAAAAAAATTAAATTAAATTACTATGTAATTACAGTCCAACTACATAAGCAATATAATTTATTAAAAATTATCTATCTAGTGAAAATCTATAATTACCTCATAATGTTTATATGGTTCATTTTCATGGCATAACATTTTGAAATTATTATTTTTCCCTCAAATAAATAATAGAATGTTAAAAAATATTTAAAAATTTTATTTTATTCTCATGATAAAAAATATTTGTATTTGCTTAATTTTATAAATTTTATTTTTAATTTGATTTGTTACGATTGGAATAGATAGAATTTTTTTTTTCATTTTTATATATGTAACGGATTTTTTTAAAGATTTTTAATTATTTAATATTTGAAATAGATTATTATTTATATATAATCCATAAACAAGATATTTTACTTTTTATAAGTATATAAAAGAAACATATATTTATTTTATAAAATTTGTAATTACGTAATGTTTAAAAATTATAATATTATTTTATTTCTATAGTTGTAGAGATTTTTTAAATAATGTAAATTTAATTTTAAATATATTTTTTATAATCATTTAAATATTATAATATTAGTAGGCAAAAGGTAATAAATATAAAATATATATATTTTTATTTAAAATAATTTCTTAATTGTCTAGTCAAATTGTAATTTAACATAAAAACATTCTTTATTTTTAAATTTTTTTATTAAAATTAACAGTTTAATCAATTGTATAATTACAAATATATATATATAGAGAGAGGGAGCATTTGTGAACTTGAAGAAAATAATTAGAATAATTGTAATTAAAATTAATCGTTAATCATTTAATCGATCGGTATAGTTACAAAAAATATATATATATATATATATATTTACAAATAAATATTTATAATTTACCCATTTCTATTACATATATTAAAAAGGAGAAGAAGCAGCTGTCTCACCTGCTTCTTTTACTCCACCTGCCTGCTTCATGCAATTACATTATTAACCTTTAAAAACTAAAAGTTAACATTGACCTTGCTGAAGATTAGCTTAGTGATTACGTGCCAACATCTTATAACATAAACATATAATAACTAGTATAAAAGCCCGCGCGTTGCGAGGTATTTAAAATTTTATATAAAATAATATTTATATTTATATATTTTATTAAAATTATAATTATTATCGATATATAAATATATTACTAAGATTGATAATTGATTTTTTATTATTTATCTAAAATATTAAAAATATAAGTTGAAATATTTTAAATTTATGATCAAATCTTAAAAAAATTTAAAATTCATTTTATTAGTAGCTTTTAAATAACAACTTATTTATATATATATATAAAATAAAATTCAAAATAAAAATTAAGAGATTTATGAACTTATCAATAATAAATCTGAATGATTGAAAACATATCTTAGAAAAGAAAAAAATAATAATAAAATGATATCTTTTACTAATAATTTGCAAATATTTATAACATAAAAATAAATGAATTTTACTTAGAAATGCAGGAGAATTATAAATATTTAAAATGAAATTATGGGCTAATATAGAGTAAATATAACAACTATTAAAAAAAATTATTTCGATTATAACTAATATTTTAAATAAAATAATCAATATCATTAAAATTTCAAGGATATAATAAATAGAAATATATTGATAGCATTTTAACCGTTAATTTTGACTGTTATAGTTGAACACCAATTTGTTAATTTTGATTGCTATCGCCGAACACCAATTTTTTAAACCGTTATTTCAATCGTTGTTGTGATGATTAACCAACCACTATTTCAATCGTTGTCATCTAACACACCCTAATTTCATGACCTATTAATTTAAAAGTCACAAAAAGCATATTAAAGTGTTGGTCTTAGTTTCAAATTAACTGAAAGTAGTTATATGAAAAAGTAGTTATATGAATCCTGCATTTACATTATGTCGTCAAATAGATATCCCTCCTATTCCTCATATTCTAAATCTTAGAAAACTTGACTAACTACATAGGCCATAGTAATTCAAGATATGTCATCTATATAGGTGTTTTGTAGATAAGAAATGGAAAAAAAAAATAGAATAGAAACAACAATAGATTAAACACTAATAAAAAAGTATAATAAGATAGTTCAATAGAACATTAAAATTTTGAGTATTTCATGGTATATAATTCTTACTCTATAATTATGGGTTGAGTAAAAAGATTGCGGACGTATATCCAATCAATAAATTTTATTATTTTCTGATTAATTGAATTCCATCAGGTCATTTTAATTCTCATTATTTTCTTGAGAATGAATTGTAATGGTAACTACTTACGTCACAAAATTAAATGTAAACGTCTGTCTATTTACAAAATCCCACTCTATCATAATATCATAATTTGAGTTTGTCTACTTATAAAATTCCACTCTATTTTAATTTGAGTCTCTCTATTCATATAGGCACGTCGTACTGCAATCAGTTTGTATTATATAGGATGTCATTGCAACCTAAATTTACTGTAGAGTACGTGCCAACATTTACAATAAAGGAACTTCACAGTAGGGACAACTTACATCACGGTTAAAATAAAAAATAGGATAGCGCAGCCATTTAATTTAATTATATCAACATCTCTCAAATCTAAGAAAATCAATTTAAATAATATGTTTGATGTTAATGTAGATTTTCTTTTTATTCATTTTAAAAAATATTATCAATTTAATTTTATTTTAAATTTTTAATTTGATGAGATTTTATTTTAAAGAAAAATATAACTATAAAAATAATTTAAATGTTTTAATTTTTATTAAAAATTTAATTTATTTTAAATATTCCTAACTCATTAAGTTTTATTTCAAATTTATTATTGAAAAGATTTTAAATTTTAAATAGTTTAATGGTATTAAATAAACAAAAATAATATTTATTTTTAGAACTGAATAAATAAATTAAAACTTATTTTCTCAAAATAGATGGAATAATCATTATTAGTTAACATAAATCAGAACTTTATCAATTACACTTCAAAATAAAAATAAAATACTAATAATAATATTATTAGGTTCTAATATGATATCATATCAAATCGCTCAGGAATATATATATATATATATATATATATATATATATAACTAAAAATGGCTCACTATAAGAACATGCACCTCTATTATCTTGACCGCAATAGTAGAAGATCTAGCTTTTGCTTAATAGGGATGTACATGTTCAAACTGCCAAACTTGAATGCCAGACAAAGAAACAGCAATGCCAATGGTAGCTCAAGATGGCTACTTACTCTCTTTACACTAACTTTTTATAGTTTTACATCTCTCTCATGCTAAACTGTACTCAAGAAAACCATGAAAAGAAATAAAAATACAGAGTTTCTTTACTCAAGCAGTTCACATTAGAAACTGTTGGCTCATTTAAAGCATGTATTCACAGTGGAAGAAAAGAGTTCCACCTCGGTGAAACAACAAATAGGGATGTATTTCCTGTTACTACTGCTGATGATTTCTAGTGCTATATAAACATCATCATAGAATAATAAACTTTTTGCTCTTAAAATTACTTCATAACGATTTTGAGGAAACTCTGTGTCATACCAAGAAAATAAAACAAATTAAAATAAAATAAAATAAAAAATACAGTATTCATGATATATGAGATTTCTAAGTTCATAGAGACAACATATAAGCAATGACTTCCACCTAAAGTGGACAAACAGTAGCAGAACATCGCTAGTTGCATAATATCAATCTTTAATGGATAAATATAACAGATAACAAAAATTGACTATTGGAAATAAGAAGATAGTAGCAAGGGCTTGGAAATGAAAAAAAAAATTTTCATGGAACAGTTTCTTTAACTGGATGGAGAGTTTCATCTTTTTGAAATTTTGTTTCATTAAGAATGCTCATGCTGCTTTTAACTGTGGTAACATTCAAAGGAGAGTACTCACTTGGAAAGATTAAAAGACAACTAAATTAATTCCCCAAATAATCATGTTCCCCAAGTAGTTTGTAAGCATTACCAAGTAAATCAAGAGAGCTATGAACTTATCAATAATAAATGAGAATGATTCACAACATACCAGTTCACGATTGCTCAAGAAAACCATGAAAAGAAATAAAAAGCCATGAAAAGAAATAAAAAGCGCAGAGCTTCTTTACTCAAGCAGTTCAAATTTGATGTCGTTGGTCTTCATCCAGAGTGTGTATTCACACAACGCTAGAAAATAATTCCACCCTAGTGAAGCAATAAATGGAGATGTTCTATCTATTACTGCTGATGATTTCAGATGCTATATAAAAATCATCATATTTAACAATGATTTTATTTTTTTTAGGAAGCTCTAATCATAAAAAATAAAAAATAAAAAAAATAAAAAAATTTAAGAAAAACAGTGTTCTTGATATATGAGATCAAACATGAATCTTCAAGACAAGAAGAATGAAAAAAATAAAAGCATAGATCAATCTTGAGACACTCACCACCGGTTTGGACACTCGATGTTGGTTTGACTCAGTAGCAAAACTATACAGTTTACAATAGATAAATCTCTTAACCAATATTAAAATTTTCATCACTACACCAAAAATCATTAAATGAATAGAGCTACTCAATAGAAAGTTGAAATCAAAAAGTAGTTTAAGAGATAGATTTTACCATGGCAGGGTCTCTAAATGAGAAAGGCTCGAGACATATACTGAAAGTCTGCAAGCATTTTCAATTGAATCATCATCGGTAGCTCCAGCATAAGACAAAGAAGACATGAAGGGAAGACTTACCTAAAATACATCTAATTGATCCTACCCACCCTATCACGGTCAAATCAAGACTGTCTCAACATATTCATAATAACCATCTATTCAAATAAGGGTATTGTAACAAAATCAACAACAAAAGGGAGGCCTAACCATATATTCAATTTTTATTATTTCTAGCTCTAACACCAAACCCAGTTCGAACCAAAACACACATACCAAATTTAAAATACAAAATCAATTAAGGGTATTATCCACGGGAGAAAATCACCTAAGATACATCAATAAAATACATACAAAAAGTGAGTTTTCTATACTCCTCCTAATTAAGACACACAGCAACCACAGTATGGAACTTTACATTTCAGCTTTCCATTCTATATATAAACAAATTCAGAAAACTCATGAACAGTAAACTAACAAATAACTATACTCATCAAAATCATTTCCGAGCAACACGAAACTGAACTGAATAAATAAAATAAAAAAGAGCGTAGTTATCCTAACAAATAATAGATTTAAATTATCGAAAAGCCTCAAACTTTTTTGGCTCTCTACATACCTAACAGCCTCATACAAGACCTTCTTGACACTGCCAAGTCACTTCACTGTGATCCATACCTAACATATTCTGCAGAAACAACCATTTGTAAATCTAAAATCACAGTTGACATCTTACAACAATTTGATGCCCAGTAATAAACCTTAAATTACCTCTTCATCGCACAATTTTGTGAACCCAGCCCCGCCATTAATCTCTCCGCTTATCTGTGTAAGCAAGAACGTGATAAATGAGATTATTATATTATAGAGGAAGCATACCAAGAGTAGCAAAAGTGTCGAAGTAAATAGTGGAGATTTGGACGATGGTGGAGCGGTTGGTGAGAGCGGATGAGAATGGGCCTTCATATGCTACCGTAAATCCTCGATCTCGAATCAAAATTGAAAGAATGGAATCAAATTTGAAACCGCAACAGGGGAAAAGGAGAAACTTTAGAGAGAACCATTTCGAGGGTGAGAAAATCAACGTCTTGAGCCTTGTTATCGGAATCCACCAGAGCATCGTCGGAGAGAAAGTAAGCGACCTCGAAGGAGAAAGTGAAAAATAAAATTGAAAAAATAAACCTAGAAGATAAAAGGGTTTCATCAAATTGATGAGAGGGAAGATAGAAAGACATGGAACAGGGGAGTTCTAATTGATGACGGTGGGTTTTTGGTCACTGAGAGAGAGAGGAGAAGATGAGTAAAACACGTGTAATCTTTTAATTGGAAAAATATCTTCAAATCTCAAAACTATCGATTTCTGATGTTTTTCAACTAAACGCGGAACTCTCAGCGATTTACGTCAGATTGGTAGGACCCACTGAAAGTTCAGCTTTATATAAATATATAGATTAGAGTGCAGCAAAACCCAGAGGACCAGATCCATGCCATGAAGAGAATAAAACTTATTAAGTTATAATTTTACATGATTTGTTTAGATTTATTGAAATTCCGCATGACACTAAAATTATAATAGTTTATATTAATATTATTGATTATTTAGATAATAGTTAATAGAATATTATGTTGATTTTATGAATTTGGATTATTACTAATGTGATGTTTTTATTTATAAAAATTATAATTTTGAATTATTTTGATTGTGTCCAACTAAATTTGAAATGGAAATAATAATACACATTAATAATAATTAATAAATAATTAAATATTAATAATAATCAAATAAACAATCAATTTTAGATGAAATTAAATTTATATTTTTAATTTATTATTACTAAAATAAAAATATTTTTTTTTCATATATAATCTATATTTGTAAATGAACAATTAAAATTAATTTATATAAATTACTATAATGAATGTATTATTTTAATATTTTGATAATATTAAGATATTATATTTGTAGCATATATTTTTTTATTATATATTATCTGATAATATTTTTTAAAATTATATAAAAATAAATCATATGATATATAATAAATATTTTTAAAAAATAATTTAGAAGAATTATGGTACTTAAAAATATTTAAAAGAAATATTTATTATAACTTATAAATATATATATATATATATAATTAATTATAAAATATAACGGTTGCCCAGTGATCTGATTATCGATCCACTAAAAATTTTATTTTTATAACTTTTTATTAAAAATGATTAGAAAATACAAAAACTAAAAAAAAAAATTTATAATATCCAATTATATATATTTTAAATTTAAATTTATATGTAATTGTTATTTTTTAAAATTTAAATTTCAAATATTATTCTTATATATTAATAGTGGGGAAAAATTGTTGTCTCCATCTGCTATTAGATTCTTCTTCTTTTCATCTCACCCCTGTATATTTTTAAACCTGCCCTTCTTATGTGTCAATATATAAAATAGCAAAGTTTGTGTCTAGTAATTTTCTTTTTTCCAATATTGTCCTATTCAATAGATAGGGATCAAAATTTTGATTGATTTTTACTATTATGAATACTATATATTTTAGTAGAATGTATTGTTAATTCCATAAGTGATAAGATATAGACAGGGTTTAATTCCAATGTGCAATAAATGTAAAATATTCAATAATAATAATAATAATATTAATATTGTTATAATTTTATTAATTATATATATAATAAAGATTAAATTGCTTTTTCTAATTATAATAATATTACTAATTAATTTGAAAAATAATGGAATATTATTTTTAAAATTGAAATACGCAATAGTATTAGGTTATTTGAAATATATATATATATATATATAATTATGTATATTTAAAATACCAATTTCTTCAGGTTCATATTTATATATAAAAATGTAATACAATAAAAATAATTTAATAAAAAATATTTTATTAAAATTTATTTATATTTATTTTTAATTTTTAAATATATTTATTATCAAAATACTTTATTTTATATAATTATAAAATAGTGCTATAAGATTTGATGAAATTACAACTAAAAATGAGTTTTAACACATTGATAATGAGTTTTGGAACACCATATTAGAAAAGTTAAAATTATAAAAATATTTAAAAAAATAATAAACAAAATAATACCAAACTCAATAATTTAAATTTTAATAATATTTATAAATTAAATTATTTTTTTATAAATATCACTAATATATAGTTCATATAAGTTAGTATATTTTATTAATTTTTATTTTAAATTTAAAAAATAAAATAAAATACAGCCACCTGCCTTGCAGGTGGCACAAACCTAGTAAAAATTAAAAAAGAAGAAGAAAATTAATGTAAATTTGTAAGATTTTAAAATAGAGGGAGCATTTGTGAGAAAATAATTAGAATAATGGTAAGTGATCAATAATTTATAATTTAAGGACTTAACTGAAAATTGATAACTTCTCCGACCTGCCGGATTCGAACCAGCGACCTAAGGATGGCTAAGGGTAATACCCACTACTGTCCTCCGCTCTACCATCTGAGCTAAGGTCGGATAATACTAAAGTCATTACAAGTACCTATTATCTCAAATAAAATTGAGTTGTTTAATAATAATTAATTTAATTTATTTAAAAATTTAAGTAAGGGAAATTTTTTTTATAGACCATACAAAGTTTACTATATAATTATAGGCCACTTTTTTAAAGTTTGCAAAACTAAAATTTGATTTTCACTCTATAGGTCATTCACAGACTGTGACCGTAACTCACAGCATCTATGAATTGTAAAGATTCAGGGGTATTTTGGGAAACTTGATTTATGGAGTGAAAATTAAACTTTTAAAAGCCTTTTTTTTTTGTATATTTTTCAAAACAGATCTATAATTATATTTTGAACTTAAAAAAACCCCATTCGAAAGAATTTTCAATTTTAAATAATCTATTACGGTTAGATTTTTTATATTCAAGATGGACCGCTGGGAGATTTTCTTTTAATTGATATTTCTCATAACAATATCCATTGCTTCTGCATTTTCTTTAAATTGTTTGAGTAATGAAATCGGTAAATATTATTTTATGAATAGTTTGTTTGCTTTCTCTAAATGCAATTTCGGTGATCAAATAGATAAGTCAATTAATTTAGAGTTAGTTTTACCATATTATTTTATAAAAACATATTGTATTCATGGAAGTAAAAGGATGGTTAGGATTGATGTGAAAAGGCACACATCTATATTAGAAACTGCATTTAAATTTGTTCCAAACATAATCTTCCACCATTTATGAATATGTACATTACTATAGCAACAGCTTGTGATTTGGATACACATCAAAGTCTAGAGTTTAGCATATTTCTAAGTTCTCTTCGTAGGATTTGGTATTGAGTGAGTGAAGATGACCTTTTTCACCTTCTTGTATGGAGCAACCTGAAATCAAATTGATTATATGAGGCAATCGAAATGAATACGGACATGAAAATCATGAAAGGTCAATACCTTTTTTTACTACATAGTCAATAACCCCATTCTGGGTTAGTGAGCTTCCACGGGTTCTGACGCTTGCAAATTTGGAGCCAGCAGTCCAATAGATGAATATCAACATGACTTGTTGGTATTGAACCCATGAGTGCCTACAACACTTGTATCAGTCATGCCATAAACCTATAGATAAGACAAAGGTTTAGTCATACAACTCATTCTTCACTGGGAAACATAGAATATAGTCACTTCTAATACATACCTGAATGAGCTCTACGTGTTTGAAAATCCGGAGAAATTCATCTATGATTTTCCTACTCAAAGGAGTTGCCCCACTTGAAACCTGCTTCAAACTCTTGAATATATGCTCGCTCACATCCTTTGCTTTTTCCGTTAATGCCGTCAAAATTGGAGGAACGACAGGCAGATGAGCAACCTTATACAACTCAATCAACCCAACCACCTCATTAACATCAAACTTCTTCATAACAACAATAATATACTCCAATAAAATCAATCTCAACACAAAAAATAATAACCTATATATATATATGCATATATGAAACATAGGCAATATAGCTAAATAAATATTTTCACAAGTATTGAAACTCAAACATAAATTGGTTTTGAACAGTGAAGAGGAACCAAATCTAGATTCAATGGAAAAGCTAAGTAGTACCATTTCATCAGCTTTTTGGTTTTAATGTTGTTACAGAAGTAGTACACTGCAATACCAACCATAGATTACTAAAATTTCAAAAAAAAAACTTTATACATAAAACCAATAAAGATACTTTTCATAACAGACCATGTTCTCTATTGAACACAATCATATTAATTTTGGAAAAGAATAAGTCTGACCTGATGCGAGATATCCAAATTTTGTAAAATGCACCACTTCAAGATTGACAATCTTTATAGAAAATAAATATTTCCATTTTCTACTGGAAGAGATCAAATTGTATGCGAATTAAAAAGAACCAATTAAAGAATCTGAGAATGGAATTTAAAATGGAAATGAACTAAACTTGAATTTAAAAGATAGTAGAAGCAAAAGACTCCCAATGTAGTAAGAGAAAACTGTAGGTGAACTTCATGATCAATATCAAAATGATTATTAAATTGTTTAAAACAAAACAACATTAGATGAAAGTTATAAACTGAATTTAAATGGAAAAAAATATACCAACTCAACCTAGGAAACTAAAAAAAAAAAGATTTCTTATTTGTAAAGTGAGTAAATAAATGTCAAACTCTGCAGAGAATAGAGAAGTCTTTGTATGAATTTACACTCATTCCTTCGTTGTCATCATTTAGTTAATAACATACAGTAGAAATCAAAATGAAAAAGTAAATTAGTAACACTTGAAGATGCATAAATATCTACTGCTTACTTTATAGGAAGTTTACAGCTTGGTGTAACCAGTTTGAAAACCTTATTTGTCCTACCTGTAAAATTAGAACACGACTAATATAGCTGCATAACATACAAGGTTAATAGCACATCACAAGTAAGATAGATACTGACAAGCGAAAAGTTTGACAAAGCTCCACAAGATAGTCAACAAAAGCTTTTAGATGACCCAACTTATCCTCCCACTTCAACTCTACATTCTGCAACCATTTAAAAAAAGCGTGAAAATAGAACAAATTAGATCAATAGAACAAGATACAGCAACAAAAACTCATCGATTCATATGAATAATTTTTTTTAAAAAAAAATTCTATTACTTCTCCATAAACAACAATTTTAGTAAATATAGGGGCAAATTGTGGCATTCAATAACAAAATAAAAGTATAGAATCATGTGATGAGTAGTTAAATTCAATTAATCAACAAAACATATAACATAAATCAAGAAGTACATAACAAAATATATAGTTCTAAAAATCACCATGAAAATTAAGAAACACTGCCTCGATAGCGTAGCTAAGAATGTTTGCATATCTAAAAGAGCAAATCAAACAACTCAATCCATCAATATAAACAAATCAAAGTATCTTCAAAAAAATCACCAATCAAAATGATAATGGACCATCAAATTAGGTATAAACAATACTAGATTAACCACCAAAAAGTAAGAAAACAATACACTTATAGACCGTATGTGTGAGAAAAACCCCAAAATCAGTGTAACAGAGTGAGGTGTGAGAAAAACCCTAGAAGTAGCGTGACAATGAAAATAGAAAAATGAATGAGAAAAATAAGAGGAAAAAAATTTAGTGTTAAATAATTGGTAAATTACACTTTCATCCTATTGAATGTTTTCAATATGAACCCTTCATGGATAAGAATAAACTGATATTAAATAATAGCCACTGTTTGGAAATTTTGTTATCTCTATGTATTTTCAATATTTCAATTAAACTAAGGACTAAATGGTAAAAAGTGGAAGCAAGCAACTATATTCAACTGGCTTTTTGCTTGATTTTATTTGTATTCTCCCATTGCTTGTATTTTTAATGTTAAATAAATTTTATTTAATGACGTATAAAAAGATCAGCATTTTCAATTTATATATGAAAAAAAGATAGATAGCGAGACAATTTTAGATGTAAAATCAAATATGATGTTAAATAACATAAAAGAGAAGGGAAAGAGAGTAACTTCAATTCTAATTAGCAAAATCAAGCAAAGCTTTATTAGGATAGTGAAGAGTCTTTATATAGGCATGGAAAATTATGATTCATTTGTTGCTACGGACACATGCCGTTTATGTGTCTGATATATATTTATGTGGAAATTCATTAATATTCTCTCTTACCTTTCCACTATCTAATGTCTCGTTAAAAAAACTTATCTAATAAAAATAAATGGAAAAACTCTTGAAGAAAGCAAAAAGAGTAAATTTGGAATCTAGATGTGATACTTCCTTATAACTTCTGCATTCTGATCCTGTGAACTGATTTCTCAAATAATGAAGTTGGTAAATTTTTGCTAACAAATTAGCTAAATTGTTTGAAGTTTGGATCTGTTTTCATATCAATATGCTTAGATTCCTAAAATTCATGGGTGTAAAAGAACTCGAGAGATGTCTACTTTATCTGATCTCCTTTGATGTATTCTTCTCTAACTAGAGTGATACATGCAGCATTACACTCATATATAATTGTAGGCTTATTCGTTTGTCGAGGAATATCAGAAGAACTCTTAATATGCTAAATTACAGATCTCAACCAGATACATTCCCGACTATTTTTGTGCAATACAAATATTTCAGCATGATTTGATGATATAGCAACTAACGTTTGCTTTATAGATCTCCACGAGACTGTTGTGCCATTATATGAAAAAAAAATTAGTTTGAAAATGTAACTTATGTGGATCCAAAAGGTATCCAGAATTGGGATACCCAATCAAACCTGAAGAATTATTACATTTCGAATAAAAAGTCTCAAGTTATTAGTTTCACAAAGATAATGAAGAATATATTTAATATCATTCCTATTTCTCCGAGTTCAAGTGAAACTGTATCTAGCCAACAAATTTACTGCAAAAGCAATATCGGGGTTAGTATATTGAGCTAGATATAGAAGGACGTCAATTGCTATTCAAATATGGTATTCTAGGATCCAAAATAGTTTCATCAACCTCTTTGGGTCTAAATGGACCCTTCTTAGAATCAAGAGATCGTACGACCTTTGGGGTACTCGATGAATGTGCATTATCAAAACTGAAATGTTTCAAAACCTTTTCAGTATAAGTCTTCTAATAAACCTAAATTCCATTATATTGATGCTTTATTTTCAAACCAAGTCAATACCTTGTCTTCCTTAGGTCTTTCATTTTAAATACTTAGTAGTGTTTTGGATCTCATCTTGATTCCTGATCAAATTTATATCATCAACATAGAATGCTATAATAGTAAAACCAGATCCTAATTTTCATATGAACACATATAGGCATATAACATTATTATATACCCTTCCATAATTAAATACTCACTCAGACGGTTATATCATATTTGGCTGGACTTTTTATCTCGTATAATGATTGTTGTAACTTCACTAAATATAATTCAAAGGCTTTGTTCAATTTAGAAAGTTTTAATCCTTATGGAAGTTTCATAAAAATATTGGTATCAAGTGAACCGTATAAACAACCAGCTGCCACATCTATTAAATATATTTCGATATTTCTCTCCTTGCCTAAGCCAATAAAAAATCGGAAAGTAATCTTATTCATCATAGGTGAATATGTTTGATTAAAATCAATTCTAGCCTTTATGAGAGTCCATGAGCAACTGATCGTGCTTTATATATCACAATTTCATTTCTCTCATTTTGTTTTCTAACGAAAATCCAATTATAACCAACCGGTTGTACATCTTTTGGTGTTTTAACCATGGGCCCAAAAATATTATGTTTATTCAACAAATTTAATTCCCCTTGATAGCATATTTTTGTTTTGGCCAATTATTGTGTTCTTTACATTGATAGATAGATTGTGGCTCATAATCGTCATTCACAATACCAATAGCCACCGCATACAAAAAATATATTATCCAAAATAATAGTTTCATTTTTCCACTTTTTCTTCAAATAATTAATGAAAATCTCATCATTTGTCGATTAAAGTACTTCAACAGAGGTCTTTTCCTTATTGGGATTTTCAACATCTACCATTTGTACATTTTGAGAAGAACCAATATTTTTCTAATTCATTCCTTCCACACCATTCTCATTTTTACTTTTTCATTTTTGTGATACAATATCTTTGGAGCAACAAGTCTACAACATTTCTTACGGATTTTAGATGTCTCATTAGTTAACATCTATTTTTATTTATCAATTGGTATAACTAGTTAGACTGTGATATTATGAGTTAACACATTGAATTTTGTAACTCTAGTTGTATTCATAAATTTACCTGGCAGTTAGTTAGTTAGCAACCATTTGTTAATGCATTATCTTTCGTACATCATTTTCACATTGACTGATACGAGATCCAGATAATACAACTTTTTCTCATTCCATATGAGTTCCTTATTCCTCATGATAGGAGTTTAATTAGTCATGAGATTATTTGGTTGTAAGAACTTTATGAGATTATTTTACGTTGATCAAACTTATTTGATTTTGACAAAGATTACTCATTAAACAATTTGTATTATTGTTATGTGATTAAATCTTGATATCTATTATGCCAAGCTATTTCTCTTCCGCCTGATGTGGCGCTACGCACTCCGCATTTCACTATCCGGAATGGGGTTAAACGCTTCATGGATGGCGGCTCGGTCAATGACCAAGACGTAGAACAAAATGCCTAAGTCTAAGTTTTGAATTACACAACCTTCGTCCTTCTTTGAACTTTAATTTTTGTGTCATTTGCAACCATGCATTTGGTCTAAAGTTTATTATTTACATATAATTTTTAAATAATTTACTAGACTGATTTTCTTTTTTTAATTAAAAAAAATATTTCTAGTGCGCGTAAATTTCAAGTTTGAGTACTTTTTCCGTTCTGAAATATTTGTCATATTTTAAAACTTTTTTTGTTCCATTTTATCTGTCGCGTTTATTTTACCAATACAATAACAATTAAAAAATTTTAGTTTTCTTACACAAAGACTTTAGATTCATTTTATTTTTATTTCTTCAACAACCACATTAAATAATCCATTAAATTAGTTAAATCTTACAAATACTAGTAGTAACTTTTGATTTTCTATCTTTGTTTATTATCTATGTTTCTTTTCTTTGTTTTCTTTGTTTCTTTATAGAAAAAAAAATGGCAGACAAAGATAAAGAGAAAAAAATTGAAACAGAAAGTGTTGATACTAAAATCTCAAAGGAGAAAAAAATTGTCCTTTTGAATTTGATTTGAATCAAACTACTTGGGTTTGATTTGAACAAATTAGCACCTGAACAAGTTTTTGAAGATGAAGATTTGAAAAGTGTACGAGATGATGTGGAAGATTTTTCTTTCGAAATTCTTTTAAAAGTTTTAATTTTATGAAATATTAGTTTATTTTTTCTCCTTGTCTACTTTATATGTTCATTTTAATATAGTGAAGTTTATATTTATATATGTTTTATTTATTCACTATATATCACATTATATTACTCTAAGCATTTGAGAAGAAATTCTGGCGTAACATACACTGTCGTGAAATATGTTTTTGTGGCTGTCCTAGTAAGTCCGAAATCTCCAATCTTAATATTACAATTAGAATATTTCCATAATGCAATATTTCAGCCTTCATAATATCTGACTGCAATTTAAAAACTCATGTGCCATGATTTTCTTTTGCACATAAATTACAATATTTTAATCTCCATATAGCAAATCAGAGTCCGATACTAATGACTGCAGTTTAAAAACTCATGTGCCATGTGAATCATCTGTTTTTGTGGCTGTCATGATTTTCTTTTGTACAAAAATTACAATATTTCAATATTTTAATCTCTATATAGCAAATACAGAGTCCAACACTAATGACTGCAATTTAGAAACTCATATGCCACGTGAATCATCAAGTGTCCAGAAACTGAAAAACATTGTCAAAGGAATGACATAATCATAAAGTACCAACATTACACTACCCAGTCTCTTAATCAACCTTTTGATGAATATAATGATCCAAAGCGTAGAAGGGTTGGAATGTGGCAGTGTAAGGTGATTGTGGACTGATCCAAAATAATGACCTTTGAAAACACTATGGTTTGGATCCTGATATATGTCTTCTGAACACCATTCTTTTTGTAAACATGGTGAATTATTGCTTGTTTATGTGCTTGCACGTTAAAATTGTGGTTGTGTAGTTTGTGAATATAAAGTTAAAAAATGAAAAAAAAAAAAAAAAGATTACCAACATTACTCTTTGAAAAATTAATTATTTTGTAGATATTTTTTATCAGTTATGGTGAAAATGATGGGTTTATTTATTATTATTGATGGATACTTTGTCACCATGAGACCTGCGGCCGCAACATGGAGGGCAATGGTTCCCAATTCCCCTACATTTTCGGCCGAAACTTATTATCTGAAACCTGCGGCCGAAACTAGCCCTCTTTAAGAGATGGGCCCATAGAAATCCATGATTTCATAACTTCGGCCGCAATTCTGTTTTTATATAATTCGTCCGAATTCGGCCCTCTTATGAGGTTGGGCCCATAAAGCCTTATATGCCTCGACCGAAATATATCCACCAAATAAATGGGAGGTAAGCCCACGAGTTCTGATTCATTTCGGCCGAAAGGGATAAAGGTCGAACTTTTAGCTAAGCAAAGGACACTACTAGAGAAATTCGGCCGAAAGATATATTTTAGATTTGCGGCCGAATTTCAAGAATGCTTCTAGAAGGCTGAGCTGGAACAGTTATTTGATATCCGCGAATCTCGGTGTTTCAGCTGGAAAAAATCAGTTAGGATTTCCAGGAGCGTGTAGGAAATCTATATAAACAAGGGAAAACACCCAAAGAGAAAAATCACGAAATTTTTGGAGACGACAGTTAGAGATAACAGCCCCAATCTTGAGGGGTACGAAGTCCCAGAGGAATTCGGCTCCATCAGTTTGGCGCCCACCGTGGGGGCACTTCTCCGTCTCCAAATCAACATACAATTAACAAAACATAGCAGATCTACGTCGCCGGAAAACAATGAAACAATACCGACGACCACTCAAGGAGCCGCAGACCCGTCGACACCAAACGATCAATCACAACAAATGGACTCGCTTGCACAACTCATGGCTAGATTGGCCGCGTTGGAGGAAGAAAACAGGAATCTCAAGGTGGCCGTCGAAGGGATGCGACCACCACAAAAGGAAACCGCGCGCAGACAAGAAGAGACCAGCAAGAAAGACAGGAGAGGACTGCCCGGTGACAACCAGAATGCGAGTTGCGATTTGCTAGTGAATACGGGGCCTATCTTGGGACAAAGTGAAGGTGTAGTCTCGCCAATACGACGACTAGACGTCTCGGCTTTCGACGACGATGAGGATGTAGAAGAAATCTTGGCTGATACACCACCAAACACGATCAGGAGGCCGCTTGAGCCACGAACCGAAGAGGCTGCGGCGGAAACAGTCAACACGCAATCACAGCGCGCAATTCCTAGGTTGCGGGTCAGTTACCCAAGAAATACGACAACACCCGCTGCCAACCCTCCGCGGCCGCGAACAAAAGGATATCGGCCCCAATCTAATGACCTCCCACAAGAAGTGACCAAACGGTTGCAGGAGATGGAAGAGATGATACGTTTTCTACCGGGTATACCACCCCCATTACGCAGATCCGCTAAAGACTCCTTCACAGAAACACCGTTTGCTGACGAGATAGCCCTGGTGGACTTACCTAACAAGTTCACGGCTTCAAGATTCAAGATGTACGACGGCACAACTGACCCAGACGATCATATCGCTCACTACCGACAAGCGATGCTGACAACTTCGCTTTTCCCAGAGACATACGAGAAGCCGGGTTCTGCAAACTATTTGGAAACTCCCTCTCCGGCCCAGCATTAGAGTGGTACGTGAATCTCCCAATCGGCACGATCGCGTCGTTCTCACAATTGACAGATTCGTTCATAGAGAACTTCGCCTGCAGCCGAAAGCCAGAAAAACAATTTGACGACCTCTACGCCATTCGTCAGAAAAACGGTGAATCCCTCAGAGCTTACATCGCCAGATTCAATAAAGAAAAAATAACGATACCGAATTGCAATCAAGATACGTCAATATGCGTGTTCGCCAAAGGTCTGCTACAAGGGTCAGATCTCTACGCAGATTTGATCAAGTACAAACCAAGAACCATGGAGGAGACGCTTTCTCGGGCCTTTACGCAAGCAAGATGGGAAGAGGTCGATAGATGGGTCCCCCGCGAACCCGTCATCAGCCGACAATCGGTGCACAACCCAAAACCAGACAACAGAAACAGAGAACGCAACCGGCAACACTACGCACCATACGAACGCTCCCCACTGCCCAGGCATGACGCTAATCAGACCAACGCAGTGAGGGCCGAGATGCGACCTCAACCACCGAGACATGATCTAACCATCTCCACAGATCAACTCATCCAAGAACTTGGAAAACTCGGCCGCACCGTTAGATGGCCGGGAAAGTTGCGGTCAGATCCTAAGAAAAGGGATGCGACCAAACAATGCGCCTTCCACGATGACTTCGGTCACAACACAGCCGATTGTGTAGCGCTCAAATATGAGCTTGACCGTTTACTGCAACAAGGTCACCTCAGGCGATTCCTGGTGCAAACCAACACACCAATCAACAACCAGCCACCACCTGAACAACAAGAGCCCCAGATGGTGTGCACCGTCCATGTGATCATGGGCGGGTCACTTAAATGTGGAACTACGTACTCAGCCGCCAAAAGAAGCATGCGCCGTGTACACAATGTCAGCGGCAGGGCTGAAAGCACACACTCAGTTGAAGACGAGCTGGAAGTGACCTTCAACTTTAAAGAGAGCATCGATATACTCAACCCACACCATGATGCCCTGGTCATCTCGCTAGGGATAGCTAATTGCCTCATCAAAAGGATATTGGTAGACAACGGCTCCTCGGTCAACATCATCTACGCAGATACACTGAAAGAAATGCAAGTAGAGGAGTCCAAGATAGCTAGACAAGCAATGGTCCTGGTTGGCTTCAGCGGAGAGGTGAAACACACAATTGGTGAAATAGAACTCCCAGTTTGGGCCGAAGGCGTCAATAAGTACACCCGCTTCTGTGTGTTGGAAGGCCCTTCTAGTTTCAACGCCATTCTAGGCCGCCCATGGCTGCACGATATGAAAGTTGTCCCCTCTACATACCACCAGCTGATCAAATTTCCAATAAAGTTTGGAATCAAGCAGATCAAAGGCGGCCAGGCTGCCTCCAGGGCATGCTATGCGAACGGGTTGAAACCTCACTCTGCATTAGCATAGCAATTACAGAGCGCTCCACAAGCTGAAGAGGTGGAGCACACGTTAGACGAAGTACCTATCCACCCATCTGACAACACTAAAAAGGTACTTATCGGTTCTAGGCTCGACGCATCGACCAGAGAAAAACTCATCCGCTTCCTTTCAACTAAGTGCCACTGCTTCGCTTGGAGCCATGAAGATATGACGGGCATCGACCCTAACGTAATAACTCACCAGCTGAATGCGGACCCAAAATTTAAGCCTGTCAAACAGAAGAGGCGAAAGTTTGCACCCGACCGCAACAAAGTCATAAATGAAGAAATTGAGAAACTCTTGAGCATCGGGTCGGTGAGAGAGGTACAATACCCAGACTGGCTGG